>OY723387.1:52442310-52802310 GCA_963210295.1 Ophion ellenae
TTTTAGATTCTGCTACACGTGGGTTATACCGAGTTGTAAAAGTGGAAAAATCACTTTAAAAGAACAATATATTTGGACAGTTTATCATCTTAGAAATGTTTCTTGAAAATTTCAAGGTGATCAGATCAAAATTGACAGATTTATACGGTGTTATGTCGACGCCTGTTAGAACGCTCGGAGCGTTTTTCGAAACTTTAAACGCCTTTTTTCTTGAAAATACCTTTTCAATGTCGCCAAGCAAAATATCTCAAAAACTACTGCATCGATATTTCTGAAATTCTTTGGGCTGTTTCGAGATCGAAGGATTTTTTTCTGATGCATACTTTCGATTTGATGAACGAAAAATGCCCATTTTATTCATAACAATCAAGACTCACTTAGAACTCGTGCTATTTTTTTTATTGGATATTTTGGAAATTTCCTTTTATTAATCATAGGATAAACATTAGTTTATCGTGCGATTCTTTTTATTATTAAAAAGAATATACTAACGAAAACTGTTTGATTTTTTTTTGTATTGGATGACCTGGTTCAGAAGGGCATTGCTCACTGTAAAATACCCTCTCAAGAAGTGCTTATAACTAAATATCTTTACATAAAAAAATTACAGTGTTTTTCAGATGATACTTTTTCAGAAACATAATTTTTCCCAGTTCGGAGTACCAACTCGCAACATTTCTTGCATATCGGTTGAAAAATTAGTAAGGGTGGGGGGGGGGCTTGAAAAATTATAGACACGTTGCACATGACTTTGAAGCTTGATATTTCGCAAACGAGGCTTAAAAGCATAAATTTTCTAAATGGAACCTAATTTCATTTTCCAATATCTGCAAAATGACCCTCCACCGAAGGGGTGACTCGAAAAGAAAAACGGCCTCATTTTACATACAGGGAAAAAAGTGTAAAAAAATACCTTTTCCACATTTCGGTCCATATTACTCGAGATCCCTATCCGAAGCATCTACTCGCGACATTTCATGCCTATAGGTTTAAAACTTTAGAAATTATGAGGCTCTGACAGAATGACTAAAAATCATTCGGTGCCGAAATGTGTTTAGGGAAATAAAAATATCTGGTAGGCAGGATAAAAAAAAGTACCAAAGTTCGAGAAAAGAGCATCGTGAGATTATACCGAAAGAAGCTCGCGGGTCGATGTAAAAAAAAACACGGTCCCGGGATCGTGCGATGAAAAATTAAGTAAGATTGCAATAAATTATAGATACACCGAGAGCTTCGACCTCCTTCACCCCCTTAACGTCCCGGAGCTCGTCTCACATTCGCACTTTCGGGCGAGCCGTCGTTCATCTTTATCACGCCCACATAACTCTCATTCGCGACAAATCGTGTACGCAAAAAGCGCGGCTTCGAATGAAGCGACGTGCGCGTCGGCAAGCGTGCCGATACGATGTTTCATACGTTTATTTTTCGTAACATTTACCGGGAACTCGCCAGATCGAGCACAGCCCGATGCGACCACTATTCCGATCGTTCGTTCGCTATGTGTTGCCGAATTGAGGAAAAATCCGGGTGGACATCGATGTGGGAGAGGCCGGGGCAAAATGGAATGCAAAACGAGCGGTGATCGTTCTATCGAACGAGTACCAAAATCAATATTTCATTTCTATTTCGATATTTTTTTCAAAAATACTTCCTTGTTCCCAAAATTCTCGAGTCTCAAAAACGACAATGGTTATTTTAAAAAAATATAGTGCAAAATCGAGGTTTTGCATTTACTAAAAAAAAAGAGGTCGAACAGAGAGGTAGGGGTAGACAAATTTAAGGGGTTACAACTGGTTGGAATTTTTGAAAAAAATTAATTTTTCGTTTTCGACGGATTCTTATAATATAACCTTTCGAAAATGTTCTCTGAAAATTGCAAGTCGGTCCGTTGAACATTGGGGGAGTTATGAGCGTTTACAGGTAGGTCCGCTTACCGCTTTACCGTTACAGGTAAAAACTTTAACGGCGTTTTTCTCGGAATGACTTTTTCAGAATCGGTGACCAAAATATTTCAAAAACAACTAAACCGATCTGCTTCAAATTTTACAGACATTTTTTTTATATCAAAAGACAGTCCTTAAGGGGCCAGTCCACTTTGAAAATTCCAAAAAATCGAAAGCAAGCAAGACTTGAAGATATCGACGATGATGAGCAATCAGAAGGGATTTTGTACGGTGCAGGAATTGCCGATTGAGTTTAGGTAAGAGATTTTCATAGTATAAACTTCAAACCACATATTGTAAACATGATTCGCAGCAAGATGACCCTCGATGGTTTGAAAGTTTTGATTTTTACTCTTTTTTGCGAAAACTGCGAAAAACGCGTTTTTAAAAACTTTTTTCGTTTTTCATCTGCCAGTTTTTTATTTTTTGATAAAACTTTATATCCGAGGGTCATTGTGTAGCTGGTGTCATACTGAATCTGATGGACTTTGATTTTTTTTGTTTCAGACAAGCCGTTGCCGAGTTGTGATGGAGCTACCTAGCCCACCAATGTTTTAGGCGTTACGTTAAACTATAGTTTTTGTACTTAAAAATAAATAAAAATGAATTCATTTTTTTAAATGTATTTCAAGACTTTATTTATCAAGCCCAACAACTTTTATATTCATGTCTTTTATAAAATCCGCAAAAAAAATCGCGGCAATAGCCTTTTTCGTGGCTCCAAAGTGGACTGGCCCCTTAATCGAAGGATTTTTTTTTCAATGCATACTTTTTTCATATCAAGGAAAATAGAGTGTTTTTTTCACCGAAATTTCGACGATCACTTTCGAGCAGCGACCATCTTTTCAATAATCATTATTTTATCGAATCCTTCGATTAAAGACTAGATAATACGGTACAAAAACTAAATTCATTTGGTTTTTTTTAATTTTAGATGATATGTTCCCGAGCAGGAGTGGTCACCGCGAAGGACCTTTTTTGCACTGCGGTCTGTGCAATTTACTGTAGCTCCGTCGTTTATGAATATTTCCCACTAAAAAAATTGTCAAAGATACTTGAAATGATACCCTTTACGATGAAAAAAAGTTAAAAACCTGCACCCATTTCCCGAAAAAAATTTACGAAAACACGTATTTTTTCCGGCAGCGAACTAGGTGTGATCCGTTAAGGTATTCCTTTCACGAACCCGAATGTTTAACAATTACCTGATTTTCGTCTATAATCAAGTAAAAGTACATCCCATTATACTGGTCAAATTTCGAGTCAAGTTACTGAACTTTTAAGGGGGGAGATATCGTTAGGCGAGGAAAAAATGGTTGATTTTCATAATTTTTTTTTAAGGCGAGATTTCTTCACTATTTTTGAGACTTGGGGTCGAAGATTTTTCTTTTATTAACACTCATACGCAGAATATGAACTAAGAAAAAGTGAAAAATGTTGAAAATCGATGAAATGGTATGCTTTGAAACAAAAGGATTGAATTTTCCGAAAAAAATGCTAGATTTTGCAATAGAAAGTACTGTTTTTTTATTTTCAAAAACATTTTTATAGACATTTTAGAACATATTTACAAACATATTTTAGACAATAAGGTTAGAAAGGTTTATACCAAATTTCATCAGAATCGGTCGGTTAGTTTTTTAGCTAAACGTGACGCCAGCATTCAAAATGCAGTTTAGAAGACCGTGCCATACCAAGAGCGTCGCCAGATAATGGGCCGGGGGGGGGACTATACAGGGTGTCTCAGAAGTAACGTACGCCCTTCTAGCATCTGGTAGGAAAAAAAAATTCTGAGACGAAAAGTCCTCAGTCATTTTTTTATTAGACGCATAGATAATTAATTATGAATTCAAATAAATAGCCAATCAGGTGCGCGCTACAGCGGAAAGGCAGCGTAGAGGGGAGGGATAGGGGAATGCGTTGTAATTGCGTGCGCCTGAAAATGTGTGCGGAGGGAAAATTGCAAATGCATGTGTGGAAGTGTGTGCGTGCGTGTGCGTGTGTGTGTGTGTGTGTGTGTGTGTGTGTGTGTGTGTGTATGTGTGTGCGCGCGCGCACTTGCACACATGCTTTCGGAATTTTCCCTCCGCACGCAATTACAACGCGTTCCCCTATCTCTCCCTTCTACGCTGCCTTTCCGCTGTAGCGCGCACCTGATTGGCTATTTATTTTAAGTCATAATTAATTATCTATGGGTCTGATAAAAAAATGACTGAGGACTTTTCGTCTCAACATTTTTTTTCCTACCAGATTCTAGAAGGGCGTACGTTACTTCTGGGACACCCTGTATATATTGGAAATATACATTTTTGATATTTCAGACTCTCATATACCTGCTTTAGAATCCCTGCCCCCTTGGCGACGCCCTTGTGCCATACCACCGCTATTTTTTAAGATTAATAATAATAAAAAATACCATGTAACAACTAAAGATAAAGGTAGTAATAAAACATATCTTAAGTCTCAAAAAAGGTAAAGCAATCCTTTATAAAAAAAAAGGAAATCAGCAAATGTTTTTCTCGCCTAATGGAATCTCCGCCCTGAACGAAAAATTAAAACTCTAAAAATCGTCCCATTTATACGGCGCTTTATGGAGATGACACGCTGGCCACAATTCTATCTAATAATTTATACACTAAATAACTAGAGATGTCTGATACAAGCTGCTGACGTGTGTAAAAAATCTAAAGATTCCGTAACGACGATAAAAACAGGGCTTTGCAGAATGTTAACAAAAATTTAATCGTAAAACTTAGAAAAATTTGACTAGCGGAAGAATTTTGGTGGCCGCGACTTTTCAGAGAAAATGTAAAAATGTCTAAATCTAATAAATTTGGGCGATATTTTTTCTTCCAGTTTATCGTTGGCTATAATAATTAATTGTGCCTAATTTTTATTAAGCGCCACTGTAATTGAGCACTGATTCAAAACGGCCCTCCTTATGCCCTCACAAAATATGGCCTTGCGTGAATGGAATACCTTGAACAATGTAATAATTTCCGAAGATGTGAGACATTAATCAAAGCATTTGAGTGATAATTAGCGATTAATTGTCCCAATGATACTCTTGCGAAGTGGTATCAGTTGAATCGACTACTAGTGATGATTGATTAAAAATTAATTAAAGATTGATTAAAAAATGCATGACACGCGTTTATCGTAAATTTTTAAATATCAAAATGTTAGGCTCCCGAGACGATTACCTCCATTTTTACAGCACACGAGTCTGGTGTGCTGATCGAATTTTTCAAAACTACAGTACACTTTTTTAACATTGAAAGTTTCTCGATGCATACTCCGAAAAAAGATGTGAGAGAAGTTATACCCTTAAATTTATATAAATTCTCGATTTTAAATATATAAACTTACACCCTGACATCCGTCGATAAATATGAACATGACTGAAAAGAAATCTCTTATCTCGACAATTCGTAATTTATGATTCTTATTCATGCGAGAGTTTTTCAAGACATTACGCCCATTTCTAATATTTATGCGCATCATAAATTGTGAGTCGCTGATAATTCATTATCAAATATATCCGTGATGAATTATCCACATACGTGGACGATTTATCATCCCAACTTTGCGCGTTCCGTAATTTATTAGTCCCGGTCATTTTGCAATGAACATAAAAAAAGATTTATATTTTTGTAAACATTAAAAAAAAAATTTCATCATCTATTATTTGTGGCCATTTTACTTTATGAATATTGAAATAAATATTCATTGCGAAATATAATGAAATTGCATGCCCCGTGACAACCAATTTCGAAACTTTTCCGCTGATGGTCGAGCACACTTGATTTTCGATATATAATTCGCGTCCATGCAAGTCGAGATAGAAATCTTATTCTTGACAAGAGGGAACCGTGACGTGCAGGCCCACCTCGATAAAATCGCATTTTGGTAGCCAAGTCTTATCAGGATCGTGAAATGTGCAAAAACATCAAACAGAAAGTATGATTTATCCTGCATGATCGGTAAATACCGCGCGACACTAGAGGGCTCCAAAAAGCCATTGCCTGCAAAATTCCGAATCGAAATGATTCCGAGCCTGCATAAAATGATAATTATAATCTCAAAATGCATTATAATTATAATGCTTTTTGGCAATGCATCAAATGAATACATAAAAACAATTGAAACATAATAAAAATTGATTGAAGTGATCGAAATTCATGAAAACGAATTAAGGCGTTATACGCAGTTAGCAAGGCCAAAAAAAGTCGAATTTTTTTCTGGAAAAGGCTTTCATTTGGGCAAAACGAAAAGTATTAGGCAGTGTAGTGGCATCTTTTAGCTTTAGAATGGCATTTTTTATTTTCAAAAATATTCATTAACATTGCTCCTGAAGGAAGTCTCCTGGAGGTCCCCGAAAAAAAAGTATCCGGCGGTGAGCAAAGTATCTCCGGTTTGGATTATCTAAAATGAAAAAACCAAAAAGATTCTTTTAGAGGATAGATGAATCCAGGTATTGATCGAAGGAATAGTCGAAATTTTAATTTTTGACAAAATGGTCGCTCTGGAAAGAAAGAATTTCCATTTTCGACCAAATTTTTTTCGTTAAATCGTTGAAAAAAAATAGAAATAATTATCGGAAATCGTATTCCTTCGATCAATACCTGAGGAATATATTTGACAAGGTTGTGTTAAAATTGCAGACCGATCGGTTGAGCCGTTTTTGAGAAATCGTGCTCACCGACTTTGAAAACACCGTTTTGAGAAAAACGCGTTTGAAGTTTCTCGGACGCTCGGAGACGCACTCCGAGCGTCCTTACAAATATGTGGGTATTTCCGAGAATATTCGCTGGATCAATTTGACATTTTCAGGGAATATACTCATATATATGTACATTCCGAAAATGCAATTTAAAAAATTGATTTTTTGATATTTCTAACTGCGTATAGCCCGTTAAGGCCTTAAGACGCGATTTCGCCGATTTTCGAAGGTACTTTTCTAGACGCGGTTAAAAAAAATGACACATATATTGATAACATTTTTTTTACAGATAATGTATGCACATGGTTAAGCATATGTAGAAAAAAAATCAGAAATATTAACAAATGGCGGAGATATAATATAATAAAGCAATGTATTTTTTTTCGCGCGCGTTGATGGTGAAAGTTCTCGGCATCGATGTGGGTGTCTGAAAAAAATGGACATATTTATAATTGCATAATGAATGTATCTTCAGTGTGAACCAACAATATTATTATTTTCAAATTATTATAATAAGAATTCAAAAATAAAATTTTTTTTACTCAATTTTCTGTCGGTATTTTATTTTTTATATTTTTTTGTGTCATTGAAATTTTTGTTTCTGTGCTTCACACGATAGGCGATGATACTAAGAATATGTTGTAAAAATTTCAAACCGATCTGAACCTTCGTTCAAGAGGAAGAACTTTCACAAGGTTCAAAAAAGTTAATTGTGGAAAAACAGCTTTGAAGTTGGCGGTCGGGCGTTCCACGCGGTATCTATTGGAAATGCAATCTTACCTTACTTTTGGAATTTTTTGATTTTTTCGATTCTGTAAAGCTTAAAATATTCCTAACCGTTCAGGATAATGGAATCAAAAATAGTTTAAAAAAAGAAAAAGTTTGAAATTTTTCGCATAAAGGCCTTAATTGAAACTAACAGGTATCTATCATATCCGAGGCCGCAGACGATACGTCGTGCATGGAGATCGATAAAATCGAAGAATAGCGGCTAAATCTTATCGCGATTATACTCCCGTATCTTACGAACGACATTCTTAGCACCCTCTTCCTCTTCACTTAGCAAAGCTATTAGATTGTCCAGGTCAAGAATGTCCTACAGCTTTCGGTGAACGTTCATTTTGCAATTAAAAAAATTGATTCCTGTGTGGAATTAAACATTTTCAACGTCTTTTTTATGACAAGCGTGCTAATGTGTTGGAAAAACTGTCAGTCTAGAGCCGGGAAAAAGGTGAATTTCGATATTTTGTTATGGATAGCCAGTTGATGGAATCAAAATTCTGCTTAGTAACCTTTATCTTACTTATCTTCAAGTATATTTTAAAAAATTTGAACAAGATTTCGTAACAACATGTCAGCGCTGAAGGTGGATGGAGCGAGTCACCTTTTTCTGATAGTGTCCTTGCAGCTGGCAAAATTACATCGCCAAATCTTCACCGATTGACTTGAATTTTTTTTGGAACCCTATAACAACATTTTACATCAAAGGACTTAGGGGATTGATGATACTACATTGAAAACTTTTTACTCCAAAAATTACGTCCTGCAATTTTTTTTTACCGAAAACAATTTTTTTTTCCAAACGTGCATCATTTTATGAAAAACTGATAATTTTAAATTTCTCTATGTACTCCGAGGGCAAATCTTATCTACAACTCGAATTATTTTTAATTGTCGTTACAGGTAAAAAATTGGAGGAGATTCTTCCCGGCCGTAGGACACTACCAGACAAAGGTGTGTCCCGCTTCTCCCAGTTGCAGCGCCGCCATTTTGTTACAAAATCTGGTGAAAAAAATTGTAAAGATACTCGAAGATATGTGGAACAAAGTCCACGGAATGGAATTTTCATCCTATCAACTGGCTATCCATAAAAAAATTGTCTCAATTCAAAGTTCAAATTAATGTTCGCCGCCGTAGGACACTATCAAAGTTGACCCGCTTCACCCAGCATCAGCGCCGCAGTTTTGTTACAAAATCGTGTGAGAAAAATTGTAAAGGTACTCGAAGATACGTAGAACAAAGTCCACGGAGTAGAATTTTCATTATATCAACTGGCTCTCCATAAAAAATTGTCTTCATTAGAAGTTGAAAGTAATGTTGCCGGCCACGGGACAATATCAGACAAAGGTGACCCGCTTCACCCAGCATCAGCGCCGCCCACTTGCTACAAAATCTTGTGAAAAAAATTGTAAAGATACTCGAAGATACGTAGAACAAAGTCCACGGAATAGAATTTTCATTATATCAACTGGCTATCCATAAAAAATTGTCTTAATTAGAAGTTGAAAGTAATGTTGCCGGCCACAGGATAATATCAGACAAAGGTGACCCTTTTCATCCAGCATCAGCGCTGTCGGATTATTACAAAATCTTGTGAAAAAATTGCAAAGATACTCGAAGATACGTAGAACAAAGTCCACGAAATGGAATTTTCATTCTATCAACTGGCTCTCCATAAAAAATTGTCTTCATTCGAAGTTGAAAGTAATGTTGCCGGCCACAGGATAATATCAGACAAAGGTGACCCGCTTCACCCAGCATCAGCGCCGCCGTTTTGTTACAAAATCTCGTGAAAAAAATTGTAAATATACTCGAAGATACGTAGAACAAAGTCCACGGAATGGAATTTCCAATCTGTCAACTGGCTATCCATAAAAAATTGTCCTAATTCACCTTTTTTCGAGTTCTAGTTTGGCAGTCCCCCAAAAAATCCCGAATCCTCGGCATGTCCAGTTTTTCCGAGTACCTGCACATCTGATCCAGAATGAGGGGGTCGTCACGTCTTGGCCGTATAGATACATACCTCCGTTTTGACGCTCCAGTGGAGGAAGAGTGCCAGTGACTGAGCTAGGAACGGCCAGCAGCTACGATCAGCTCGGTGCTGTATTTTTTTTACTGGCAGCTGGCGGCGCGCTTGGCCTCTACTCATCGACACGCGCGTCTCTCGCTCGCATCTCCGCGACGATTGGCCTAGGTCAGTAGCGCGAATGTCGCTCGCCCGCGACGCCCTGCCGAGCGTCGTGCAACTTCGCACATCCGACTACACGCGTCTTCACGCATCTGTACGTACGTGATTGCTTTTTTATTACCATACGCGAGTGCGTACAGCCCCCGCTTGCTTTCTCAATTCCTGCTTGGCATTTTTATACCTGATCGACTCTTTTCATACGCTTTGGAAAAATTGCTCCACCCCGATAAACGAATTGACGATGGAAATCCGATTTTTCTCGGGCCGTCGAACTTTTAGCGATGATTGCGAATTATTTTTGTATTTTGTTCGCCCAAAGTTTCCGGTGCAGCGACCGGAAATTGAACGCCCGGGTCAGCCAATAACCAGAAATGTGCGGGGAATATATTTTTGCCACTTTTTGAGCAAAATTATGTTCGACTTGCGGCAATTTTTTTTAAGCAATTAGAATTTTCCGCAATTTTTTTTTTGGAAAAGAAATTTAAATGAAGCAAAAGCTGAAAATGCTCGGCAAACAAATTTGGAAAATTCTGCCATTATAAGCGCCGATCTTTTTTTTTGTTCGCCGATGCTAAGACAACGATCTACGTATTCGGAAAATGTGAATTCTCCAGCTGGTTTTAATGGTCGATTCCCCCATTTTCGTTAAGGGATAGTTGGAGAAATGAAAAAAATGGAAAAAAATTGATACCAGAGACGTTTAAACGATTTTTTTAGCAAACTGCAATTTTTTCTAGTTTCAGCTCCCTGGAAAAATCGGCAAAAATACTTGCTCACGAAGCTCAGGAATATGAAATTTGAGAACGTTGACGATCAAAATGGACCGCCAAGGAGCTTTTCTATTTTGTACTTGGTCTTTTAAGTTTTTTGGAGCGAAGGCAATTCCGAAAAATAAATTGGATCAAATCAAGACCTAGCCGACTGTTTGTGTCAATACTAGAGAAATTTCAGCAACAATTTTGAGAAATTTTAGCTCCGAAGTATTTTTGACTGCATCGATGACTCTTCGGCATAAAATATCCGGGAAAAATCTCATCAAGAGCAATGAGGAACTCTGAGGTCGCTCATTAAGGGGGGGAGATACCTTTAGGCGAGGAAAAAATTTGCTGATTTTCATTATTTTTTTTAAAGACACATTTCTTCAGCACTTTTGAGACTCAGGGTATGTTTTATTACTACTTTATACGTTCCATGGGATTTTTTAAATAATTAATCTTTAAAAATGGCGGTGCTATGGCACGGTCTTCTAAACTGCATTTTTTAAACTGTCGTGACGTATAGCTAAAAAACTAATCGACCGATTCTGATGAAATTTGGTATAGATCTTTCTAACCTTATTGTCTAAAACATGAACCTAAATGCTTAGAATTTTGTCTAAAAAGTCTTTTATTGCAAAATGTAGCAATTTTTTTGGGAAAATTCACTCTTTTTGTTTCAAAACGTACCATATAATCGATTTTCACCATTTCTCACTTTTTCTTGGTTCATATTCTGTGTATAAGTGTTAATGAAAGAAAAATCTTCGTTGGTTTTTTCAGATTAATACCTCTGCCATTTTTAAAGATTAATTGAAAATAAAAATTCCCTTTCAATGGCCAAAAGTCGTAATAAAACATCCCCTAAGTCTCAAAAATAGCGAAGAAATCTTTCCATTAAGGCCTTAGGCCACTCTAGAGGCCGAAAGAATAGGCTTTTTGGGGATTTTTTTTGAGAAAAACTACAAAATAAATCGAGATCATAAAAAGGGTTGTTTATCATACATATCAGTGACTGTATACAATAATTTTTTTGAAGCGATTATTTTCAGAATGGCCGCTGTGCAGCGTTTATCTCAAAACTGCATTTTTCAAGTTGGCCAGAAACATAACTCAGAGAATTTTCAACCGATTCACTTGAAATGTTAAACATATCTTGAAAAATACATTGTCTATGGAAGTACGTAGCTTTATTTTATATTGCATAGTTAATTTTTTATTAGCAATTATGTGACGATTTTATAGGCAAATTTTTCCCCTTTCCACTTTAGAAGTGGGCCATTTGGCCAAAAATCAATATATCTCAAAAATCCTACGTACTTCTATAGCAGTTATTATATATAATCGAAAACAATTAATTGGCTCATTATAATTAAAAAATTACAGGAGCTGGAAAACGGAGACGTCATCGCAAAAACGCTGCACAGCCGCCATTTTGAAATTAATCGCTTCAAAAAAATTATTTTATACAGTCACTGATATGTATGATAAACACCCTTTTTTGTAATCTCGATTTATTTTGTAGTTTTTCTGAAAAAAAAAATCCCCAAAAAGCCTATTTTTCGGCCACTAGAGTGGTCTAACCCCTTTTAAAAACTCATGAAAATCAGCCATTTTTTCCTCGCCGACGGTATTTCCCCTCTTAACCCTCATTGGCTCAGTTTTCCGCGCCGAGCGTGGGAAAGCTAGAGGATTTGGAGCTGGAAACAACTTGTCGAATAAATAGCTGCAACGTCAAGGTCGCACGACTTGAGTTGGCAATGATAGCGGTGCCGGAAATTCCGCAGTCATTCGCACGTACCTCCTTCCTTCAAAGAGGTTTATTGACTCTGGAACAAGCGAAGTGGCGGGAAGAGCGATATACCGGAGGGGAAAAATCAGAGAGAGAGAGAGAGAGAGAGAGAGAGAGAGAGAGAGAGAGAGAGAGAGAGAGAGAGAGAGAGAGAGAGACAGAGAGAGAGAGACAGAGACAGACAGACAGACGAAGACATGCCGGAGGATCCGTTGGTTCGGTCGCGAAATCTCCGCGTGACGTAGACGTTCCAAAGTCCGTGCTCAAACCGGTGAGAGTCATGGTCGTAATGAAGGACTGACTCGCGAGACACGTCGCCGAGTCGGCATCCCGGCACGCTGATGTAAGACCGCTGCAACGTTTGAGCCTCACACGTGCTCTGCTCATTCAACAATTTCTACGTGCGATCACTTCCAACAAATGGTTACATATTTCGAATTAAAAAAAAAAGAAGTAAATCGCAAATCAAATATCTATACAATCGTTCTCACATCTATATAATTAATGTTCATTTCCATATTAACGGCTTTCGAGATAAAAATCATCTGCTTTTAGTTTTTCGCATGCCATTTCTACAAATGAAAACTTTTTTGACCCGGTTTTTTGGCAAATGCTCTTGGTTATTTGTTTTATCCAGAAGAGTCTTCTTTTTAACCTCAAATTTTAAGGAAACTTCATGAAAAAAGAGCGTATGCAGAATTTGCATACAAACCAATTCGAACATCTGACTTTGGTAGCCTGCGGTGTAAAAAAAATATACTACGCATATCGAGCGAATTACTTTTAAAAGTTGCTTAGTCATTGTCGATTCGGATCATTTGTAGAAATGGCACGCGAATAACCAAAAGCAGATGATTTTTTCAAAAAATATCATAAAACCCAAAATGTCGAAAACCGTGGGACTTTTACTGAACTGAAATTCCAGCATATAGTGGACGTGATCTGACCTATCGATTGTGTAGAATTATCCATTAATAACAGAACACCCTGTATATATTTTTACAGTTAAAACCCGGTTTTAGTTTAAGGGCTGACACGGAGTTGAAATTTTTGACAATATCGATTTTTGGTTTTCGACGGATTCTCAAAATATAATATTTCAAAAATATTGTCCGCAAATTTCAAGTCAATCAGTTCAAAATTGAGCGAGTTATGGGCGTTTATAGGTAGGCTCCGCGAAACGGCAAACTTTAAACGCGATTTTCGCAAAATGACTTTTTCAAAATCGGTGACCACGATATCGCAAAAACTACTGCACTGATCGACTTTAAAGTTTACAAGCTTCTTTTACATATAAAAAGCAGAACTTGAACGAAGAAATTTATTTTCCATGCATAGTTTCTTTTTTATCAACGAAAATAGAGCATTTTTTCGGCAAAAATCGATATTTTCACTTTGGACAGTGCTCATCTTTTCGAAAATTAATATTTCAATGAAGGGCTACATCTACCTAGAAGCCCGAAAAAATGGCCAAATTCCGATTTTTTTTTTGGGAAACTGTTCATGAAAACGAAACGCATTTTTTTACACAAAGGTACATACATTGAGAGCCTTTAAAAAAATCACTATAAAATACAGAAAAACAACATAAAAAATGGCCGCCGGCAGATGACGAAATATTTGTTTGCAACATTTGGTGGTGGACACTCTCTACCTTAAACGGTCCATCCAAAATCTGAAAACCAAACGGGTTATTTAAGTTAACAATAAATACGAGTCGTTGACGATCGTCGATTTTCAAAGTCATGATTTTAAACAACGTGGCCACGAATTGAAACTCGAGCGTACAAAGTCTATGAAAAAAGTCGTCATTATTACGTAACTATTCAAAAATGAAGATTGTTTTTTTTAAAGTGAGATCGTCAACACCTTTAAAATATTTCTCCTAGTATCTCCTGTGAATTTGGAAACAATCCTTCAAGTGCTTCTCGAGATATCATGTCCACCGACTTTGAAAGCAGTGCTTTGAGAAAAACGCGTTTAACGGAGTCATCCCATGTGAGAGCTATTTTTTTGCTTTTGTGAAATTTTTTTTATCAACCATTAAAGCACACTATTTTTTAATTTTTACCACACTTTTATTAACATTTCTACAGTGCCTCAGAATTTTATTGAACAAAAATAACGAGTAGAATCGACTTTGCATCGTTCGGAAGACACTCATGTGTAAAAAACAAGTTGGTTGACGGCTGCTATAATGCCGGAGGTTTTGCTCATCTGAAATTTAAAAAAAACAAATGGAATTTCAATTTGCAGACCTAAGGCTATCGCCGGAACTAGACCAAAGTAAAAATATCGAAAATTGCATTTTTTGACACGGTTTTAAAAGTTGAGTTCTATGTTTCGTTATTTTGTTTCGATATTTTCAGTTTGAAAAAAAAAACTACGGCAGATCTAAGAAATATTCTAGTTGGGGTGAGAACTACAGATGTGCTGACTATATAATAAAAATTTGATCGAAATCCGTTCAATCATTTTTGAGATATCATAAAAGCCAATTTGCAAAATACAGTTTTGAGAAAAAGACGTTCAAAAAAAGTTCAAGTACGATTTACGCAAGAAAATGTAGACATTTATTGCAATTTGTGCAAATTTTTCTTCCGATTGTTCGGATATTTTTGAAAAATACAGTTTTGAGAAAAAGGCGTTCAAAAAAAGTTCGAGTACGATTTACACAAAGAAAATGTAGACATTCATTGCAATTGGTGCTAAACATTTTTTTTTCGATTTTTCGGACCTGTCACATGGGATGACCGCCTTAAAGTTTAAAGTATGGTGCTGCTACCTGTTAGACGCGACTCATTCAATTATAGGAATATTTCAATAACATTTTCAGAGAATATAGTTGAAAAGTAATACTATTGAATAAGGTTATTTTTTGGAAAATACCATTTTATTGTCCCCCCAGGTAGATGTAGCCCGTTAACATTCTCATGTTGTTGCAAAACGAGAATTCTTTTTCTATATTGATGACAGAGTATCATCGCCATTCGCCACGATGTTACAAAACGAAAATGTTGAAGAAAAAAAAAGTATTTTTTTTTTATATTGGTGACAGAGTATCATCGACATTCAGCAGATCGTCGAGTGCTAAAATTGGCATTTTCGAATAGTTCGAAGTCCAGGCAGCTGTTGAATGAACTAAAAAAAAATCGTCGGCTGCTGAAGAAGGGGAAGAAACAGGTAGGCATCGCGTCGATCTCGAGAGGACCTAGATAATGGATTTTAGAAGAGTCACGCTTGTTTCATGGAATAACCGGCGTTACTGCGTGTGTGGTCTCGTGTCACTCGTGTGAAAGTATAATATAATATCGGCACGAGCGCGCTCATGACGATATTAACGGGAGACGTCTCGTTATCGTGAGACAGAGACAGATAGAGAGAGAGAGGAAGGGAGTGGGGGAAAAAACGTTACTCAATACTGAGCAATTTCAGACAGAAAAAACCTTACAAAAAAAATGCGCCGTACATTTTTAGAAAAAAAAAATGCGACGTACATTTTTAGAAAATAAAAATGCGACGTACTTTCTAGAAAAAAAAAGCGACGTACTTTTCTCGAAAAAAAAGCGACGTACTTTTTTATTTAACAAAAAAACTACTTTAGTGAATGAATTGATAAGAGCGATATCATTTGAAGCCTTTTCCATATTGTTGCGACTATTTTTTCTATTTTTAGAAAATGACCCTTTTTGGAGTAATTTGTTCCCCTGCCTTTATGCTTGCCGGAATTAGGGGGGGGGGGGGAATGCGACGTACTTTTTTATTTATAAAAAAACTTCTTTCGTGAATGAATTGATAAGAACGATATCACTTGAAGCGTTTTCCATATTCTTAGCACTACATTTTCTATTTTTAGAAAATTGCCCTTTTTGGAGTAATTTATTCCCATGCCTTCATTCTTTCTTGAATTACGATTGCTCGGGCACAAAAAGATTTATTGGTGTTCTTTTTCCTTGTAATATCGTAAGATGTTCGCCAAAAGTGACGTGACGTCATCCCTTTCGAGGACTCGTGAATACATTATTTTGTAAACGAAAGTATACTGCAGCAAAAATGAAGTTAAATCTTTTCATTATTAAAAGGTGACTACGTCCGCTACGACTTTTATCTGACGTCATTGAATATTTTCGGGCTTTCTTTCGTCAGTAATAAATACACCGACGAAATGAAGTTTTTTCTCAATTTTGTTGTTTTATTTAATGAATTATTTAATTAGTTTTTTTAAATAAAAATGTTGTTCTCGTTATAGATGCAACTTTTGTTTCTTGGTAAGGAGATTTCAAGTAATGTGCAACGGTAAATATTTTTGCAACATCCACCACGACATTTTGGTGAACGAAAAATTGAAATTTGCGCGATTCTGGTATAATTATATCGGACATATATGCGTTCCAAGGACGATGACTATTTTTCGAAGGGCTTGAAGGGCTTTGAGGACGTTTACCCACAGGACGAGCATTCTTCAGGTAGATGAAATAAAATTCGGTGAGTAAAGTAAAATCACCTTAAGGGGCTATAGCAGTGTGACACTTGAAAAAAATCGATTTTTTTTTGCCTTTTTCGGCAGTTTATACTTTCAAGAATACGAGATGAGATTTTTGTACTTTCAAGATTTATACTTTCACGATATTTATGCTCTCAAGATTTTTATACTTTTAAGATTTTTATACTGTCAAGAATATGAAATGAGATTTTTCAAATTTGCTGACATTGTAACTCAAAGAGCTTATCCGATTGACTTGAAATGTGAACTGAGTAGTCTTGAATATATTTACTCTACAATGACGTAGAATATTTTTGATTGGATGAAAATTGACGATTTGGCATTGAAAAAAACGACCAGTTTATAGGCAAGAAAACAGACTTTTTTTCATAACTACGCCATTTTGTTAGATTTTGATATTTTTCGAAAATCTTACGTCATTGTACAGGAAATACCTCCTAGTTTAACGACATTTTTTCCTTTTCCAGTTCCAGCTACTCAATCGGCCGGAATCATGTCAGCAGTGTAGGAACTTTTTTTTGCCCCTCCGAAGGCAGCGCATAAGTCGCTTGGATGTTAATATTTTTCTATGAAAAATTATGTAACATAGGTCAAATATAGCCAAATATATTCTTAATTTTCCGAAACATTTAATTAAATACTTTTCTTCCGAAAAATTCCCGAAAATCACCCAAATTTTCAGCGTTCACACTGGTATAGCCCCTTAAATGTCCCGTGCGAGTCTCCGAAAGAAAAAAACAAGCAAGCGTAACAAGATAAAAAAACAAGCTTATTATTATCACTTGCATGACGTGAGCAAAAACAGGCGGAAGTATGAATCTCGTAAGATAATATCTTAACTTCGTCCAGATGACTGATTGTCCAAATATTATGTTAAATAATGACGTACAACCCAGCAACAAAAAAAAACGTCTGGAAAAAAATTAATCTCTTCCCAACAGCCCCAAATTAAAGAATTAACGGGCTATCCTCTACGTGTAAAAAAATTGCATTTTCCAAAAAAAATTTGATTCGTTAGTATCATCTTCCAGCTACATTTCTTGAAAATTTCATCAAAATATTCCTAAAATTGAATGAGCTACGGCTTCTAACGGTAGGCTGGGCGAGCCATAGCAGCACCATACTTCAAACTTCAACTGCGTTTTCCGCGAAACACTGTTTTCAAAGTCGGTGGACATGATATCTCAAGAACCACTTGATGGATTATTTCCAAATTTACAAGAGATACGATGAAAAGCATTCAAAGGTCATTGACGATCTCACTTTTTTTAAATCGATCTTCATTTTTTAATAGTTACGTCAAAACGACGACTTTTTTCATAGATTTTGTAAGCTCGAGTTTCAATTCGTCGCCACGATGTTCAAAAACATCATTTTGAAAATCGACGATCGTCAACGACTCCCATTTATTGTTATCTTAAATAAACCGTTTGGATTTTAGGTTTCGGATGGACCGTTTAAGCTTGAGAGTGTCCACCGCCAAACGCCACGAAAAAAATTCCCAATCCACCGGCGGCCATGTTTTTGTTGTTTTTCTGTTTTTTTTTTGGTGATTTTGTTTAAACGCTCTCAATATATCTACCTTTGTGTTAAAAAAATGCGTTTCTTTTTCACCAACCGTTTCCTAAAAAAACCGAATTTGGCCATTTTTTCGGGCTTCTAGGTTTACTACCCCCTTAACGATATTTTTTAATTAGTCGCCGACTGGTAAAAAAAAAACATAAGAATCGTTATGACATAATAATTTAAAAAAAGTAGAAAAAATAAATTCGGACGGAATTTCCGCGGGAACTTCCGGAATTGTGTCCTCGTGAAACTCTGTGCTCACATTCGTGACGTTCGACACGTCTCGAGTGCCGGCTCGTTCGGGTATTGCAAGACGGATCGGCACGCTCCCGGACCGGATGATCCGCCACTTTCTCCAGACGAGATTTTTTTTGCTCCTATCCCAACGTTCCTAGAAACGATGTGCGTAACATCGTGCAACTTTGGCAAATTAGGTGCAATCGAAACGACTCGTATGAATTGTTTGGCCCCACCGTTACAAAAAAATTCGGCTGAACAAAAAAAAGCTCACTTCGTTCTAAAAAAAGTCGCTGATTCGATACAATTCCACGTACGCGCGACACCTCATTCTTTTTTTTTTCAAACTTTTCGTTATTCGCCGATTCGATCGATTTGCATTTACCGGCAATTTATCGGTTGATCGAATTAAAAATCTGCATAACCGATCACAGCGTGCTAATTAATCAACGTCATAACTGGACCAATGGAATGTAACTCTGTGTTCTGTACAGTCGAAAATCTCTCCTCCTCTCGGCGGAAACGAGTGCACTAATTTTCGAATAAAAATATAATAGTACTCGATAATCGAAAAGGTGATGAGTGGATGATTTTTTTTTAATTCGCACCTCTCTCTGCCTCATGATAGAGATAGGATTGAAGCTTGCATCGTTGAAACCCAGTGGAAATTAATATTCCTGAATTGCGTCAAATTTGGCAGATTTTGCTCACGAGAATCTGTCAACCATTTTTTAAGGTATTCCTTTCACGAACTCGAATATTTAACGATTGACTGATTTTCGTTTGTAATCGAGTAAAAGTACATCCTGGTATACTGATAAAATTTCAAGCCACGTTAACGGGATTTTAACGAAAAATTACGACCCTCAAAATCGTCCCATTTATACGGCACTTTTTGGAGATGGCTGGCATTTATATGTAACAACATTTATATGTAATAATTTATACACTAAATAACTCTAGATGCTCGAAATAAACTGCTCATCGCGTGTAAACAATTCTAAAGATTCGACAACGACAATAAAAACGGGGGGTCGCCGAATGTTTAAGAAAATATTAGAAACATAGAAAAATTTGAAATTAGAAACTTAGAAAACTTAGTTAGAAAAAGAAGAATGTTTAAAGAAAGAAAACGTAGAGAAATTAGAAACTTAGAAAAATTAGAAATTAGGAACTTTGCAAACTTGGAAAACTTCGAAAAAGAAGAATGTTTGAAGAAAGAAAACTTAGGGAAATGTGACTAGCAGAAGAATTTTCGTAGCCGCGACTTTTGAAAACGTAAAAATGTCTAAATCTACTAAATTTGCGCGAAATATTTTTATTCCAGTATATCGTTGGGTATAATAATTGATTGTGACTCATTTTTATTGAGCGCAATCGTAATTTATCAATGATTCAGAAGGGCCCTGCCTATGCCCTCGTAAAATACGGCCCTCCGCGAGGGGAATCCCTCAAGATATTTATCTAGAGATCTGTAATATAGATTACGAAGAATTATCTTTTTAAATAATAAAAATAAAGATATGAACGTATGAAAAAGAATTTTCGTTGACTTTCAACGATGCAAACTTCAACACCTTTGATAGAACGTGCGAATGAACATAGGTGTAAATAAATGCATAATTGCATATGAATGTATAAAAAAAAAATATTTGTTTATCTATTGCAATATTTATCGTTTTTATTTCATTATTGAATATTTGTTATTATTATATGATTATATATTTTATATATTTGTATATGTAATGTATAATAAACTAGTGATGATAAGAAAATATGAGATATTGTTACTATATATTCTAAATATTTTTATTAAATATTGATGATAGCTATTGTTATGTTATTGTTACATATTTTACTATTTATTTCTACATCGCCCGAGCTCTTGTCATTATTCTGATTTTCATGATCCATCATTATACATTATTTTATTATACGTACATCTGTATGACTCTATACTTTTTTTCTTATTTATTATCCATTACTATTTCAGAAAAATCGATATTTTCATCGCTCGAAGGTATATCTTGAATCAGGAAATTTCTGTAAGTTCCGCTAAATCCATACGCAGGAAAACACATTAAAATCCAAACAATTCGAGGATCTTGTGAAAAATCGCGAATTAAGCTGAAATTTTATTGTCAATGGCGTAGTTAATATGTCAGGAAGACATATTATACAATCCATTATTATTTAAGCAACATTATTATTTTCCCCGATACAAGGCACTTCGAAGCGATTACAGAAAATTTCGCGAAGATTTAAAGAATTTTGAACAATATTGATAAATATTATTTTAAATATATTTCGCTCTGAAATTTATTTGATTATACTTTATTCAAATATTATTTTAATTTTATTATATCATATTTGTTTCAATTAAGTATTATTAGCTCATGTACATAATTTTTGAGAAAAAATGTAAAGGAGGATAATAAGTGAGGGCGGACTATGTGCAAACACCCTTGAGGGGGATATAATGGAAATAAAAAATAAAACAAACGAATAAAATCTGATTAAAATTTATTTTAAATAAAATATTACTGAAAATGATTAATATTATATTACATAATACACTATATTATAAAACAAAATTCTCATTAAATTTCAAATTAATGTTAAATAAAATGAAGAAATTTAGTTGAGAAAAAGAAAACTAGGTTTTGTTTTTCTCTTGTTAGTTTGTTCTTAAAAAATTACCATTATTTTATTGTACTATATTTTATTTTAAATCAATTGTATTGACGATTGAATTTGCGTAAAATATTGTTTAAGGGGGTTGGATCGGGCCAGTTGAGTCGAACGACTATTTATGATTTTTCTTTTCAATGAATCTCGAAAAATTAAGGGGCAAAATTATGCATTTTTATATTTTTATTACGTAAATAAGAAAATCATTGGTGGTACTCCCAACTTGAAAAAGTCTAAAATTATCGATGATTTTTATCGAAAAAATGAGTTTTTCAAAATGTTTTTTTTTTCTGAACATTTACAAATATTTAGTTTGCGATAATCAGTTCTTAGAAATGGTTTAACCCGGTGCTGAATAGCCAAAAAAAAATTACATCACCCGAAGCGTGAACAAGCCCATCTAACCACGCGCAAAATTACATACATTGAACAATTTTTTATCTCTGGTGTTTTGTGGCCAATAAATTCCAAAAAAATCGTAAAGACTCAGTATATCCTACACAATAACATATATTTAAAAAAAAATTTAATCTCGGATTGTGTCCACCGCTCCAAGCTCCTTAAAATTCTTCACCCAACAGCACGTTAAATTATATACATTAAACTATTTTTTATCTCCGCTGTCTTGTGTCCAAAAAATTTCCAAAAATTCGTACAACCTCAATATAGTCTACACAATAACGTATATTTTTTTATAAATTAAATCATGGATCGCGGCTAAAGCCCCAACATCCTTAAAATTCTTGAATATCATTTTGAACAAATTCCAAATAATAGCAAAGAATTTAGTGGAGAAAAAAGCCGAGGTCAGCGAGTGTGAAAAGAAAGGTCCATTTGGAAGATCGAGTCGATGCGATCCGCGATCGAGACGAGAGGAAGCGAACCTCATCGCACGGAGGTCCTCGTCCGGTGCGATTGGCCGAGGCGCCGAGCTTTTTCGCGAAGGGTGTTTCTCCGGGGGCTTCCGGGGCTCATGCGAAGATCCGGAGCACGCCGCCACGCGGGTACGTACGCGCGTGTGTGCGAGTTCGAGCGCACGAGATAAAAGTGAGGGAGGATAAACCGTGAGTGGGGGGGCAAGAAGGAGCGAACGAGTATATATGCTGGAAGCGACCAGCAGCATGGTACAGTTCACCAAGAGACAAAACGGAAAAGAGTGAGACTCGAGCTACTCTATATACGCACATATATAGATATATATGCACACATATAAATTTCTATAAAACGTTAAGGGTGTTCGAAAAATCTCCATAAAAAAATCCCAATTTATTTTTGGAAAGATTTTTCGGTTTTTCGCTGCGTAATAACATTTTCGAATCGCGGCCAGTGACTGTTCGGCTGTTCGTTATACGAAAGCACTAATTGCGTGTAAAGGTGTGATCCGAAGGGGAGAATCCTCCTTCGTTTTCGTAAATTGATCAGTGCTTGGAGAAGAGGGAAAAAAGCGCCAAATTTCGATTTTCATCGATCGAGACACGTCGTTGGTGGAAGTCAATAGATTGCATACGGGAATTAAGAGATCGACAACCATGAGGACGAACTTAGGATCGATAGTGACGGTGATCGTGATCGTCGCGGCTATAATGCCCCACTTCACTCACGCCAGGCCATCCGGTCTCATCAGGTATATGATCTCTTCACATTTGTCGCTAGTCAATTTCCTTCATTATTTTTATTAATTTGCAATTTTTATTTAGCGATAAGGTAGCTCGGTGGAAATTGCAGAAAAAAGAAACTGGAAAACGAAAATTTGACAATTGAATCGGACTGAATATTTATTTGAATTTAAGGGGTTTTACCAGTGTGAACGCTGAAAATTTGGGTGATTTTCGGGAATTTTTTGGAAAAAAAGTACTCAATTAAATGTTTCGGAAAATTAAGAATACATTTGGCTATATTTGACCTATATTACATAATTTTTTCATAGAAAAATATTGGGATCCAAGCGACTTATGCGCTGCCTTCGGAGGCGCGAAAAAAAGTTCCTCCACTGCTGACATGATTCCGGCCGATTGAGTGGCTGAAACCGAAAAAGGAAAAAATGTCGTTAAACTGGAAGATATTTCCTGTATCATGACGTAGGATTTTCGGAAAATATCAAAATCTAACAAAATGGCGTAGTTATGAAAAAAGTCTGTTTTCTTGCCTATAAAATGGACGTTTTTTCAACGCCAAATCGTCAATTTTCATACAATCAAAAATATCCTACGTCATTGTAGAGTAAATATATTCAAGAGTACTCAGTTCAAATTTCAAGTCAATCGGATAATTGCTCTTTGAGTTACAATGTCAGCAAATTTAAAAAATCTCATTTCGAGAAAAATGCGTTTAAAGATTCAACTATCGATTTTTGCAAGATAAAATGATTCGAGATAGGGCTTTGCAATTTTTACAGGATATTCTTGGAAGTATAAACTGTCGAAAAAGTAAAAGAATCGATTTTTTTTAAAGTGTCACAGTGGTATAGCCCCTTAATGATGAAATGGAAAACGAAATATTTTATCACACGGAGATCCGTGATTGAGGAAGTAGATATCGGCCAGTGGAAACGAAAACTTATTCATTTTTTTATTAACTCCACTTGTGGAATTAATTCTGGACACTTTTGGTAGAAATGAGCTTTTTGATATTTACGCAGAAAATGGGGATATTCTGCTACGCCGAAGGGATAATGTAAAGCTTTTATTTTAATCTATAATTTTTCTACTTAATATTTGCCTTAGCAAGCCTACTTTGATAAGAATATAAAATATAAGTGATTACAACGTAAAAATAATCAATAAATGAGAAATATATATTTTTTCGAATGTGACAAATTAATTACACTAGTGTACGTGAAATTCTCAATTGATAAGGGCGTCGTGATATAATTATCGCATAATTGCCATTCAATTGAATTTTAGTTTCTCATTGAACGAGCAATTAATGTTCTTTGCTTAATGAATAACATTTTTTAATCAAATAAACGAATTCACGTTGAATGAAAAAATTCTTTTTGAATAAACAAATTGTAATTCAATAAACGAATTCCTATAAAATAGAAACATTTCCTATTCATGAGCAATTTTTGCTTTCGTATAATATCGTTACGAATTCGTATAAAAAATGTTTTTTTTTCCGAAATTATTTTTTTCTTTCATTATTAAATAAGTGCTAATTGTTTTAATAATATTCCTTATCAAATGAAGAGTTTTTCGCTTTCTTATAGTTTAGTTATAAATTCGTTTTAAAAAACCATTTTTATCAAGTTGTTTTTTGGTTCTTTATTGAATAAGGACCAATCGTTTTGCTAATGAATGTTAAGTGATTCTAATTCGCGGGGATTGCGAAATCCAAAATTATTATTCGGAGAGAAAGAAATATTGTTGCTTTGCCCAAATATGCCGCGGTGTACGGCCCGAAGAACACGCACGTTTGAGATTAGTGTATATGCCTTTATTGCGGTGAAGTAAATATAATTTATACGTCCTTTGTAGCAAGCATTTCCTTATTTGCATAAATCCAAGTTTTCTGAGGGCCGCTTTTTTAACGGTGCATGCAAAGTTTTTTTTTTCACGTGCTAGTCTTTTCGTGGTATCTTGATTTTATAGTACTATCAGTTCTGATACGAGCGAAGCACCTGTACGATTCGAGCCGGAATTGACCACGTGCATTCGGACAGAACAAAGCCATTTTTTACATCAACGCGTGATTTTTTTACAACAATGCAAAATTAATAATTATTCCGATATGGCTTCTTTCACACGAATTAAAATTACTCGCGCTTGTCTCTCAATTATCGATATTTAAAAACTCGAATTTTAACAAATTCTTACACGACAAAAAAATTTGTTTTCTCCACAAAAAAATATTTTTTCCACGACAAAAAAACAATTAATCGTTAAAACTCGAAGTTCAACAATTTTTCACGCAACAAATAAACAATCTGTCGTAAAAACTCGAATTTTAACCATTTTTTCCACATTTATTTTACTTCACTTTAGTTTAATTAAAAAAAAATATTAATAAAAAATGAAAAGCCTCCTGACAACGTTTCCTTCTGAAAAATTCATATTCGAGTTCATTTTTTTGTGCCTTGGCAGAAAAAAGCTCAATAGTAGATCAAGCCCGCGGTTAAAGTGAAACATACTAGGGTGTTGAAAAAAAAAGTTTACCGCAACTCGAAGGCATAAACTTTTCGACTGCGAATGAAATGTTGGCAGAAATTCTGCAGCTTTCCGCCGTTCGTCCTCATGCCGAGGGAACTACGAGCAAGAAATAAATTCTCATAGCGAACTTAATCGCAATTTAATCGCAATAAGAATTAAGTAAAATACAGAGTGCCTCCGGCAACATAATTTTTCCGCAAGATTGGTGCATCGTTTAAAGAGTTGCAGAATTGCAAACCGACCCTCGTTACTTGTTACAACGAACATCGATTCTACAAAAGTTCGAACTCTCGTGTACGCAGCAACGTCTCGTGGCCTTCGCGCAATTTATTCCTGTTGCAAATTTTCCCAGACAAATTTGATAAACATCGCGAGTAGACGTGATTGTAACCGTTCGTTAATTAGCGTCTTCGTTGTATCGCCTCTACCTTACCTTATCAGGCCCTTATCTCCGGCCTTGATTGCTCTCTTTCTCTCGTGCCGCGGACGATCGTCGAACGAAAAATAGCCCAGTCCATTGACCCAATTCGCAAAAAAGTTAAGGACATCTTGTTACCGCCATCTAAAAAATCTACCAGAGACATTTTGTGGAATAAAAAAAAATCGTATCGTGTACAAAAATCGTATCGTGTTTTTGTTACACGGACTGACAAATATCGGCAAAAAATTGACAAAATGGCAGCCTTGATATGGAACAAAAAAATCGGTGCGTCAAACGAAAAAGAAATTCACGGTCGCGATATCATAAATCGTGTTTCGAAAAAAATCGTGTTTCGAAAGTATCGGGAATTCATTATTCAATTGAACCCTGACAAATTTGCACATTCATTAAGTAGGGCCGAGCGTTTCGCTCCTCCATGTTTAAGGCCATGTTTAAGGCCTCCACCTTTAGGGGAAGAAAAAATTGCTGATTTTCATAATTTTTTTTTAACGGAACGATTTATTTACTATTTTTGAGACTCAGGGTTCATTTTATTACTACTTTTGGCTGTTACGTGGTATTTAAAAAAAAATAATCATCTTTAAAAATGGTGGGGGTATGGCACGGTCTTCCAAACGGGTTGCGACGGACGTTGTCAGACGGCGTGACACGTGGCTTCGGCAGGACTAATCCGAAAAAAAACCGACGAAGATTTTTATTTCATTAACACTCATACGCGGAATATGAACCAAGAAAAAGTAAGAAATGTTGAAAATCCATGAATTGGTACGCTTTGAAACAAATAAATTGAATTTTCCAAAAAATGGCTACTCTTTGCGGTAAAGAAATACTTTATTTTTTTATTTTCAAGAACATTTAGGGTTTTAGACACTAAGGTTAGAAATATTTACACCAAATTCCATCAGAATCGGTTGATTAGTTTTTTAGCTATACGTCACGCCAGTTAAAAAAATGCAGTTCAGAAGACCCATTTATAAAGATTAATAATAATAAAAATACCATGCAACAGCCAAAAGTGTTAATAAAACGTACCCCGAGTCTAAAAAATATTAAATAAATCTTTCCTTTCAAAAATAAATCACCAAAATCAGCTAATGTTTTCCTCGCTTAAAGGTATCTCCCCCCTTAAAGGCTATTTTTTTAGAGGTACGTCCAATGAAAGTTCGAATTCAAAATTGCAAAAAAAAATTCATTAAATCGTTTTCGAGGAAAACAATGATTTAGCAAAGTTTCTCAAATATCTCTTGCTGACACTAACTACGTTCATTAACAATAAAATTCCCGCTCAGTTCGCAATTCTCCATAAGATCCTCAAATCTTCTGGATAACGTTTTGTTTTCTGGGTACCGATGTAGCGGAGCTTACGGAAATTTCGTGACGAAGCATGTGCCTTTGATCAGTGAAAATATAATTTTTTCGGTAATAATAATGATTGAAATATAAACAAACAAAAAAAAGAATAAAGTCATACAGATGTATATACAATGAAATAATGTAGACTGATCGATGATAAAAATCAGAATAATGTCAAGAGCACGTGGTATGGATAAAGCAAGAGCTGTACTCTGAAATAAATATTGTAGTATTTATAATAGTATAGCTAATAATATTAACATAATAATATAACAACAACCATTATCAATATATAATAATATAACGTGTTATATTATTAAATATAATATAATAATGGTTATCAATTAGATATTGATAACCATTATCAATATCTAATAATAATATTGATAATATATCGCCCTAATATACTGCATATTCATCATTATTATATTATTTCATTCGGTATCTCCGTCTAAAACAAAATTGGACGTATTTATACGTAAAAAATCCTACCTTAAAGTAATCAGTAAATCCCCCTTAAACAATGAAAAAAAATGCATTTACACACGAGAAACCGAGAGTCAGTATGCCGAATATTACTTACGCTGCGAATGCTGATGCAATCCGGTAGGATAGTCGGTAAGACGGCGATTGTACCAGATTCAGCACGCTTGCGCGATCTCACTCACGCGATCGCTTTTTATCATACGTGTGTCGAACACGAGAAAAAAAAAACGTTTGCCTAATGATTTTTAAGCGCAATATCTCGACGTGATAAATTCCGGAACGTTGCACCATCCAAAAATGCGCGTTCGTTAAGCGTGTATGGAAAAAATCGAACTCGTCGAATGGCTGATAAATTTTATTGGTCAATCTATAAAGATATGGTCCTCTCGTTGAGAGTAATAATTGCCACAAATTATTCATCGCATTGAGAGTGCTCGTGATTAGCTGCGACAGGAATTTTGACGGTCAAGGATTGAAGCAAAAGGTCCTTTCTGCATTCAATCGAATCGACAATAGAGAAATTTATAAAATTATCAATTATATATGATTACCATAGGAATCAAATTATCATCGTTGGTTCATTGTTATCAGTTTCAAAACTTCGGTAATTTTATCCAAAGCAACAAAAAAAGACTAGACTACCGAAATTTTTGAATCGGAAGTATATTTTAAAAAAACGAACATTTTTCGCAAATGCAAAGAGTTGCATTTTTAATTGCAACAACGAAAATTGGCTTTGCCTCAAACAAATCCAAACTAACCCAAACAACGAAAATTGGCTTTGTCCTTTAAGAACCTCGGATTCCAAACAACCCAAGAATGGAAAAGTTATTTTTTTCCACTACACTTGAATCCTATGATTTTGTTTGGGTTTCTGTGGGTTAAATTTGATGGTGCTGAAGTTCGCGTCGTTGGAATGCACCGGAATGCTCTTTTATTTTTAATTTATTGCTCTTATTATTATCCAATATCGTTTTTCGCAGATTTAGAGTAAAGATCCTAAAAAGGATCCACGAAAATATTTCAGTAATTTTCGTGGCCTGAATGGGCAAAAAAAGGTGGGCAATAGAGCAAAAAAAACTCGTTGCATTCCAACGATGCATGCTTCAAAGCCGTGAAATTTTAGAGCTGAAAAACATCGGTCATTTTCTTCTCCAATTTATTCAATGAATCATTTAAAAAAATTGACGACCCATGTACTTAATTGCGGTATATTAATATTTTTTTTTGTTTTGTTCGGCAGCAGACAAAAACGCGTTTCGGATCAACGGGTGGCCGAACTCGAGACCCTGTTGGCACTTGCGAGAATGCGGGGCAAGTTGGTGACCGTGCCGGTGGGTTTCGGACGTGTTGATCCCGTGAGAATGTAAGTTTTTTTTTACTTTCCTTTTATCGACCACTTTTATTACCTTAGCGACAGTTCCGTTCATATACACCCACTCGCGATGCATTTTTGTACGAGATTTGCGATCACGAGGGCACAACATGTACCGTATGGGGTGAAATAAAAGTCTCCCAGTTCGGATTTGGGTCTCGACCGAAATATCTCTACATTCATGTGTATCGAAAAGAACTCGTATAAAAACTGGAAACCTGCTGTTAATTTTTGTATACGGGTGATTAGTATAATTTTATAGTGTTTTGAATATACTATTCACTATTTAAAAAATAGTGTTAATTTTTTCCGTCTCACAAATAACTTGTTTTATTGACAATTCGCAAGTTTCTTTCGTCACGATTTGTTTCACGTGTATTATCGTTATGAAACGATAATACACGTGTAATAAATGAATAAAAACGATAAATAAATGATTAACTGGACGCTAACGTAAGTTTGTTCGATTTTGATGAAAAGTTAAAAAAATAGGCCTGAGAGGATCAGTCACTAAAGTTCAGATGATAAAAAAAAACTCATATTAGTCTAAATGACTCCCAACTGCTTTTAAAAACTTCCAAGAGGAAAGTGCATACACAAAAGAGAAAAAAAAAATTAAAAACCTATGCTACAGGAAAGCTGAAAAAAATGAAAAATGCTTTTTTCTCGCACACCAAAAAAGATCGCAGAACATACATAGGGGTGACTGTTGCGCAATAAATAAATTACCAACTGAACAAAAATGCAATTCTCTTAGATTTTGATAAAGACTTTAAAAAAAAGGTCTGAGAGTATCAGTCACTAAAGTTCAGATGAAAAAAAAAACTACTCATCCTAGTCTAAACGATTCCCAATTGCTTTTAAAAACTTCCAAGAGTACATACACGAAAGAGAAAAAACCTATGCTACAGGAGAGCTGGAAAGAAATTGAAAAATGATTTTCTCTCGAAAACCAAAAAATATCGTAGAGCATGCATAGGGGTTATTCAAATAGGTATCGATACGAGGCATCTAGATTTCCCTTTTGGTCGTCACTTTTCGGGCCTGCCTGTACACATATCCCATACAAATACCATAAGCAGCTAAATTGAAAAAAAATTTCAATGTACTACAAAATCGTGATAAATAATCAGCGATTCAGGGAGCCATAATAAAAAACAGACAAAATTCAAATACAGTCACCCTTGGAACTAAAAATATTCAAGCTCAGCAATGACAATATTTCGAAAAATAACAAAATAAAATCTCCATAATATTTCCATTTTCGGGACACTGTAAATTCCGACATTTTTTCGATCACCCATCTCTCGCTCGAGGCTCCCGATCGCTCTTTACCGTCATTTTTATTTCTCCCTCGTGCCCCCGTCGAACGACATACTCCTCGAACTAATCGAGTCTCCGTGTGCAGAAGTAAGAAAGCGGATACAGATCAAATTTGTCTGCTCGAGTTTCTACAGAAATGTCGAAAAATTGGATTATCCGCATCGGGCATTCTCCGCATATAAAAACATATAGAGTAATGTCGGTTGCGAGCGCGAAGACGGATTAAAGTCGAAACGTTTTTTTCTTGTCGTTACTTTTTTACTTCTGCAATACGTCGGAGCAGTGAAAGTTGATGGAAAACAATTCACGAGGACATTAGGCCAGTGATATGTATGGGGAATGAAAAGGTCTTTTATGGAGAAGATCTCGGCGTGACGAAGAGCAGTACTTGTAATCGGGTTAAACGGAGTATATAGCGTCGAATCGACGAATAAATTACCATTTTGTAGCTTCTGCCAAGCGTTATCTCCCACTCTGAACGCCACCGGCTCATTTATTTAGGACCGTTGTACGAAGCTTTACAAAAAAAACATATATATATATGTATATATATATTTAATCAATAATTAATTAACCTTTTCATGTATGGATATAAGGTAAAGATAAAGTAATTAAACCTAATTAATATTTGTTGTAGAAAAATAAATACATTGAAATAAGAAACATAAAAAAAATGATTTAGTGGTACTTGAGGAGCAGCAGGGTCGCAATTTCGATATGACTAAAGTTGATGCTCCAAGCGCGTTTTCCATTTGAAATACAATATATGAAAAATCGAGTCATTACTCATAATGATATTCAGAAAAACACGATATTCAATGAAATGTTAGATATATATATATATATATATATATATATATATATATATATATATATATATATATATATATATATATATATATATATATATGTATGTATGTATATGTATATGTATGTATGTGTGTATATATATATATATATATGATTAATCATTAATTAGCTTTCTATGTATATATAGAAGGTAAAGTAAAAGTAATGAAACCTAATTGCTGTTGTAGAAAAATAAAAACATCACCAAACATAAAAAAAATGATTTAGTGGCACTTGAGGAGCAGCAGGGTAGCAAATTCAATACGGCTGGAATGTATTCTAGATGCGCGTTTTCCATTCGAAATATATGAGAAATCAAGTCGATAGTAAAAATTATATTTAGAAAAATACGTTTTTCAAAAAAATGTTAGAAAGAAAAAATGCCAGCGGAAAAAATTATAGAAAAATATTAGCAGGCAACATATAGTATAGAAGGTAAAGTAAAAGTAATGAAAGCTAATCGCCATTTGCTAGGGAACAATAAATACATCGAGGGACATAAAAAAATGATTCGGTGGCACTTAAGGAGCACCATGGTCCCAATTTCAATACGACTAAAATTGATCCTCCAAGCGCGTTTTCCATGAGAAATGAAGTCAATACTAATAATGATATTCAGAAAAACACGATTTTCAATCAAACAATTGAAATTTGCTCGACATATTTTTATTAGATTGTATTTTTATTTTCTTGCGCGTCTGTATAAGCTATAATCGTTAAGTAGGTTGCCGAAAAGTCGTTTTTAAGAAAAGTCCGCGACCTTTGTGTCCGTACAGAGGATGGGCAACATTTTTCTTGCATTGAAAATATGATTAAATCGCTAAAATTTCATTTCTGGTATGAACCTTTCGATAAAATGTATTACTTTTCATGATAATCATGGGATTTTCAATCATCGTGAAAATTGAAATGATAAAAAAAGATCGTAAGGATCGTAAACACGTGATAAGATCCTTACCATACGTAATTTCAATAACTATAATTTAAATTTTCACGATAATTGTATATTTTTCATACGATTATGAAACAGCAGAGACGCGTCGAATTTTTTCGTGAATTCGGCTCCAGCTGCGTGGTGCTTCGATACCTTTTAATTGCATCGTTAATAGTAATAATAATTTCTTTCGTACGGTTTGGCAAATAGGACGAAGAAATTGGTAAAAATAGACGCGTCAATTCGGTGGAGTGTGAGGGTGCATTTTTTATTCATACGTTCGTGCCCATCCGCCGGAGATATTCTCCTTCTCGGGCTCTTGGGTTAGGTCAGGCGATTGAGAAAATCGTGTATGGAGGCCATCACGGCTATACCCGATAATAGTACTTGTCTCGTATCCGACCTACGGGCGTCGTAACCGCAAGCGCAGCTTCCGTTCACGAGTCTCCGCGGAGACGTCAAAATTGAAATTTAAACATTATCAAGAAAAAAAATCATATAGATTTTCGCAAAAACGGATGGTTCGGTTTATCATTCATTTTCGAATTTTTATTTCGCGCCAAAACACCTTTTTTGTTTTTAATTTTATTCAATTAAATTATTTGTTTAATTATTTAATTTTTACGATAAAGAGTGGGCAAAGAAAAATGACAAAAATGTAAAACGTGCCGCAACACACGCTACGAGCGTTTCTTTGACGTCAATTGAAGTTACGATGATGCGTAGATGCGGGGGAAAAGGGGCAAAATCGAAGAATACGAAGAATACTTAACGAGCGGGGAAAAAAATGTCAGACTTATCGTATCGCGAAGATTCAGGAATTTGTGCAATCCCGATCATTCCAATTGGCCAGAAAAGTCGCTCGGTCAAAATCGGCGCCATAAATCTTCGGCCAATTAAATTTTATTCCAAAGCCATTACAATTAATTATCACGATTCGACCCTCGAAGAGCCTGAAATTTCCCAAATCGAATCTTCTCGCTCTCCGAGGCAATAAAATTATTTTCAATCGATAATTTGCCGCGTAAAAAGTCGACCGATACAAATGTGAACTTTATTCAGCGCGCAGTGTCTTGTCTCGTGGCGAATTTCACGAAACTGCGAATTACGAATATGGTTTCCTTAAGGGGTAACGTCACTGTAGAATTTTCAAGAAATTATTTTTTTTGTGGCTTAAGAGATGCTTTGTATTGTCTAGAATGAGGGGAAAAAGTTTGGGACCTGTAAAAAAAGGTGCGCAGGCCTTTATTTTTAATTTTTCAAAACGGCACGCAGCATAACTCCAACAATTTTCATTCTATTCAATCCAAATATTTAGCACGTCTTTAAAATAACATTCCGAGGAGAAAAACGTACAGGATTTTTTCGGGGCCGGGTTGAAATTCCGAACTTTGAATGATCAGAACGCTCCAAAGTCCGAAAGAATACTACCCCGAAAGATGAAAACTCCGAAAGAATTTTACATGAAAGACCAAAACTCCGAAAATCTGAACACCGTCAAAATAATTCGGCTATGGAAATTTGAAAATTTTCAAGAAATCGACGAATTATTTCAAGATTTTTTTTTATTTAGAAGTGATTTTGCGTCAATTTTGAAATTTGTCTAGACAATGTTATACGTTCTACATCATTTACAGTCAAGTGTGTAGACTTACGCTGGCATGATCTTGACGAAACGTGTAATTTCGGAACATTAAAATTAGGAATTTTCAACCCTCGGAGCATTCAAAATTTGGAATTTCAACCCGGCCCCGTCAAGACCATGACAGTCTACACAGTTGACTGTAAATGATGTAGAACGTATTACATTGTCTAGACAAATTTCAAAATTGACGTGAAATCACTTCTTATTAAAAAAAAATCTTGAAATAATTCGTCGATTTATTGAAAATTTTGAAACTTTTTACACTTCCGTAACCGAATTATTTTGACGGTGTCCAAATTCTTTCGGAGTTTTCATTTTTCAGGGTAGAATTTTTTCGGAGTTTTGAGCGTTCTGATCATTCAAAGTTCGGAATTTCAAACCGGCCCCGGATTTTCCATGAGTTAATTACAATATTATTTATTAACTTTTTTTCTGTCGAAAAAGAAGTTTTTCCTTTAAACTTTTACTTTGAACTTTTTTTTCTGTCGAAAATTGAGTTTTTACTTTAAGTGCTTGCCAATTACACAAAAATTGATCTTTTCAAAATCCCCTACGTATTTTTATAGCTATATACTCATATAAATTAATAGAATTTTTCAAATTCTTTTCCTGCTTCAAATTGGCGTCAGTTATACTGCGTGCCGTAGAGCGTCTCAAATTCAACATGCCTCGCAAAAATGGCTCCAGCGTCACCATTCTGTATAATTTTTTAATCTACATTTTTTTTATTCACTTGAAGTATGACTAACAACATCTTTGAATATTATTATCCCCTTACTCGTCCTTCCACCCAAAAAAAGCGTGAAAAAATCTTAATTTTATACGTTTACAGTGGCGTTGCCCCTTAAAAATGATTTAAAAAAATATGTAAAGAAAACTATAAATAAGAATATCGTTATCTTTAATTTGCAGTGGGCGAAGAAGGAGATCGAGCGGGGACGGCGAGCTTGAGAAACTTCGACGTCTCCTCCAAGCTGTGGCAAGAGATTCGGAATCAATCAGCTCGGAAGACAGTAACGAGGGGTTTCCTCATTTTTGGGTAGGTTCACTTATTCTCGTCATAATTACACGTATCGATCCTCATCCATCAATCGTTTCTTCCTCTCGTTGCGGATTTTCCACCAATTCCCGGAAATAATGTGTCGATCTTTCACGCCAATATTTTTTATTCCCCTCCCTAGCGTAGATTAACTAATTAATGTAGATGCGATGAATCGCGCGGATCGCCGACCTTACTTTCGTTTTTTTCACGCGCGCGCGAACTGAGTTATCGAGCAATTATGTAGTAATCTGTTCGTTTAGACGATACTTCATTTTTATCGCAGCTCAAATGCATACAGATATGTATCGTAGAAATTCATAAGCATGAATTCGCGTTTTAGATCGATAGCTCGTATTTCCGGCACGTGCCAGAGTGCAAAAAGCTACGCGATTGCTGGTGTACATTTTTCACGTAGCTGCGACTGTGATGCAACGGTCGAAACTTTTTCATATACGATTAAATTTTGCATTAACTTGCTCGCGAAGCGTGACATCGGGGGCAACTTCTTTGCGCTCTGTTTCGCTCGATATGTGTAGCGTTTTTTTTGCGTTAAATAGACCAGCCTTTGATCTTGGCTATTAAGGGGGGAGATATCTTTAGGCGAGGAAAAAATTGATGATATTCATGTTTTTTTAAGAGGAAGGATTTTTTCACTATTTTTAGACTTAGGGTATGTTTTATTACTAATTTTGGCTGTTACATGGCAGTTTTTTAAAATTGGTCTTCAAAAATGGCGGAGGTATGGCACGGTCTTTTAAACGGGTTGCGGCGGATGTTGTCAGACGGCGTGACATGTAGCGTTACGCGAGATTAATATTAGCAACAACCAACGAAGAGTTTTCTTTCGTTAACACTCATACGCAGAATATGAACCAAGAAAAAGTGAGAAATGTCGAAAATCGATGAAATGGTACGCTTTGAAACGAAAAGATTGAATTTTCGAGAAAAGGCTACATTTTACAATATAAAAATACTTTATGTGTTATTTTTTTAAAAATGTAGGATTATATTTTAAACAATGAGCTAAGAAAGATTTATACAAAATGCCATAAAAATCGGTCGATTCGTTTTTGAGATTACGTTACGTCAGTTTTGAAAATGCAGTTTAGAAGTTCAATTAAAAAAACCATGTCACAGCCAGAAGTAGTGATAAAACATACCCTAAGTCTCAAAAATGGTGAAGTAATATTTCCTTTAAAAAAAAATCATGAAAATCAGCCAATTTTTTTTCTCGTCTAAAGCTATCTCCCCCCTTGAGGCAGTATTCTACACCTCAGGCCAGAATTTGGGACGTTTTTTCGGGCTTAATAAAAATAAAATTTCATCATCTATTTTTTATAGTTTTTTTATTGATGTTTGAAGAACTCGCAAAAAAAGTTGTGCTGAGAAAATAAGAATTGAAAAAGTTACGGACCTCTAAATATGGCAGTAAAGGAAAAGGGTTGAGGCGGTTGACACGTTTCCAAAGCTCTTGATATTATTGATCAATAAGAAAGTCATTATCGCACATACCAAAGAGGAAAAAAAATTACGAACGATTGTCTGAAAACAAAGTTACTTTTTCGCCCTATTTTTTCAATGTCAACATTTTGTTTTAAATAGTAGGGTGAAGTGATCTTATTTTGGCACCCCACCTATTATTGACACTTCTCTCCTACCTACACATTCGTCCTTAAAGTGCCAATAATTGGGCTTAAAATAAATAAAGTGCCAATAATTGGGCTTAAAATAATTTTTTAAGCCAATAATTGGACTTAAAAAGTGCCAATAATTGAGCTTAAAATGCCAATAATTGGGCACCTTACCCTAATAACAATGATTTCGCAATGCCCGAAGGGTAAAAACCCGCAAGGGTATACGTTGGAACTCAGAAAATAAATACCTGTATTTTTATATGGTTTCATATATTTCCATTCTGTGGAACTTTGTATCGTTTCAACGCAACGAAGATTCTCCATTTCTTTATTTACAGTATCATCTAAAATCTTTTTCCCAACAAATTACGCTACACGAAAAAAAAATTCAATGAATTCCGATGCTAACTGCAACACGAAATATTCTTACAAAAGTTCAACCGCGTTATCAGTAAAAAAATGTTGCATTGTAAGGTAGGCAAAAGTCAACTGGCAACTCCATCCTGTCTCTATCCACCGATTTATCAGTGCACATCAAATCCAAACGATCATCGATGACGTTTCAATGATCGTTATCTCAGATCACCCGGGCGATTCTGAATAATAATCAGTGAAAAAAAAAAATTAAGAGAAGAATGCACAAGTTTAACGTTCTGTTGAAATTTGTGATTTCAGAACGATGCGGAGGATCAACGGAGCCTCGAACTGACGAATCAATTGATATAACTCGAACGAGCAGTTTGATAACGAGGAATTGACGGGAGGTACGAGGATAATAATTCAACAGCAAGGAACAATCCGTATAAGTTCGAAAGAGGAGAAGAAAAATGAAGAAGAAGCACGACGACTTCGACCCTCAAGGCCAAAACAGTATTAGCGGTCTTTCCGCAGTCCGCGAGCTTGAACTCTCAAACTAAATTGTATTTTGTCGGACAATTGACTCTCTTTCTCGCTCTTTCTCTATCACAACTTTACGGATATACTCGTGTACAATTGCTCGATATCCCAATTAATCCAATATTCGTCCGAGACAATCGGTGTATGTATGAAAATCTTGTCGTCGGGTATTTTTCCTAGAAAGCATATTGTCAGCTTGACTACCCAACGGGCGTTCGGCGCGAAGGAATTTGAATGGGTTTCGGGAAAAATTGACAATTTGTTCCCATTTTATTCAAATTTATACAGTAAATTGTTCATCATATGCTGAATGTACCCACTGAATTTTAAATGGTATTGAAGTTTGCATCGTTGGGATGCAACGAAATGACATTTTTTCGTACTGCCCCATTTTTTTCACGACATTAAAGCTATAAAAATGATTGAAACATTTTTGAACGTCCTTTTTAGGGATCCACAATTTAAATCCGGAAAAAAAAGAATTTAGACGATAAAAAAATGACGAAATAAAAAAATTTAGAAGAATTTTCGTTGCAGACTTCAGCACCATAATTTCAAATCGATCGTCCTCACCGTTTCTATGAAATTTATAATTGAAGAAACCCTTTTTAACATGGGGAGATGGCTAATTGTCATAATGTCAAGGGAGACGAAATTCTCATAACGTACTGAGACAGTTTTTGACTTGACAGTATTTTCACTCAGTACATTATGACAATTTCGTCGTCATAATGTACTGAGCTAATTGACAGTTTTTTTCGTAACATTTTAAACATTTTTTCACACTATTTCGTGCGGAAAACTGCCATTCAGCAATGATCGTAGACATCTCTCTATGTTAAAAAGTGTTTTTCCAATTTTTAATTTTGTAAAAATGGTGTAGACGATCGATTTAAAATTTGGAGGGTCCATTCAGTATATAACACAGAATTTACTGTATAAATTTGAAGCAAATGGCAACATATCGTCAATTGTCCCGAGACTCTTTAAGGGAGACCAGTGTGGAGTCCGAAACAGGTGAATTTCGACAATTTTTTATGAGTAGCCAGTTGACGAAATGGAAATTTCATACAGTCATCCTTGCTCTACATATCTTCGAGTGTCTTTACAAAATTTGTTCACAAGATTTTGAAACGAAATGGCGACGGAAAATTCAAAATAATTTGAGTTCTGGATAAGATTTACTCTCGAAGTGAAAAGGGAAATAGTAAAATATGGATTTTTATAAATTTGTGCATGTTTGAAGTAAAAAAAATTGTTTGCGGAAAAACAAATGGCTCAAGATAATTTTATTGCCGAAAAAGTTTTCAGCGTGTGAAAAATTCCCTAAGTTTGAAAAAAAATTCGAGTCAATTGTAATGTCGCAAGACATTATCGGACAAAGGTCTCTTTATGCACCTTCAGCGCCGCCAATTCGTTGCAAAATCTCGTGAAAATATTTGCAAAGATACTCGAAGATATGTAGAATAAAAGCCACGAAACGGAATTTCCATTCTATCAACTGGCTATCCGTGAAAAATTGTCGAAATTGACGTTTTTTTGCGGGCTCTTCGAGTCGTCTCCCTCAAGTCGAACGTAACAAGCACAGAGGAGAATTGAGCAGGTGACGAGCGTTTTTCGAAATATGACAAATAAATTAATCGAACGCCGAGCACGAATAACGATCGAATTCACAAAATTACGGAACAAAGCATCGAAAACGATCGTTCTTTTTTACTTTTTTCTCGCACAATTTCCCAATTTTTCAGCAATATTTCTATATTTTGAAAAAAAAAGAATCGATCGATTATTCAAATGTTTACACGTTCGGAATTATAATTTATTTTCGAGGATTTTACCGATCATTCGCTACGAAGCCGCGATCGTATTCGGTCGAGAGTGCACAACCGAAAATTGAATTTTCGTTGTCCGCGAACGATGGACGCGCAATTATTTCACTTCCGGCTCAAAGTATTTCGTTTTTGTTCTTTCTGGGCAAACTTTGCCTCATTGGAACCGAGCACTTACAATTTTTAGTTAATTCTTTAAAGAAATTTTTAGCTCTATTATTTATTTACTTTAGGTAGGCGATTTTCGAATTGTCAGCGCTGAATATTCGAGACAGCGTCATTTCCGGATCACTCGTAATGCGCGATAAGACAAGGCGATGCGGTGACGCATACCGGAAGTGACGAGTATACCCGAAGAGGAGGAAAGACACGTTTTTGTGCACGCGAACACTTCGAATTTTTTTATTAATTATCGGAAGTGAAGGTAGAAAAAATGATTGATAGGTTGATCGTAACATCAATCGTATCTTCGAGATCTTGTGTGAACATGTTGATGCAAAATCAAGCCTTATTTTCAAAAACTTCACTTCCGAGCACTGCACACTTGCGAGCGCTCGGAAATTTTTAAGATCGCGGTTGGTGCTCGTTCTTGTTGCCGTTTATCAATCCGAGCCAACCGTTTCATTATCATTCTTTATTTAAATATTTTTTAAATATTTCTTTTTCATACACTATTGATTTATTTATTTTTCGAATTTTGCGGCTAGCGGTTCGGGAAAAATACAAGACCCGGTGGGCAGGGTTCACTTCTTGGGGGCCATTATTATTTCATTGGCATTCTCTCATACTTTTCGTTGGTATTATGCATTATTTATTCGTCATTGGTTCACTAGTTTTTACGAAACATTTCTTCAAATCATTCGTGCGAACCGTGTCATCGATCATGCTTTTTTTTGTATTCTTTTCTAGTAGCACGAATCATTAATTTATTGATTAATTTATTTCGACGAACTCGACCACTCGAGTGATTCAGACTTTCCTATTTTGTATTATATATCTGTAAGCGAAATCTAAATGAATGTTTACACGTATTTATTTTTCAAGCGTACAAAAACGTGTTAATGAGTGTGTATGCAATAAAACAAAAATTCCATTTGGCAATTTTGTGTGGAGCATTATTTATCGTCCAAAATGTGAGGCCGGACGTATTTTTTTCCGGCATTTCCATGATACCCCTTGTTTTTTCGTTTCCCACATCTTCGAGAAACTTTTTCTCGTTCCTCGGAAAAAAGTTCGACGCTCTATAGTCCCTACCTTTCACCATGTGCTGTGAGAAATACTTTTTCACACTGTTTTAGCACGGGACTACGTTAAGGGGGTTAGGCTACCGTGAGAATGACGAACGCCCGTTCGTCGCTTGAGGCAACTCAAACTGAAGAGGAAGGTCCAACATATGGTGCAGGAATAGCAGATTGAAGTAAACTTATGATTACAACGATAAAACTGCTAGTAAAACTTTGAACGCGTTTTTCTTGAAACTGTTTTTCAAAATGGAGTACACGATTCCTCGATATCTAATGAACGGATTGACTTTAAATTTGGTACACTTATTCGGTGTAATAGTAGCTTAGACTCGACCGACGTTTTACGTTTTAACATATTTTTCATCAGTTATTAACAATTCGCTTGTATCCGCGACTCTGTGAACGTGTACTTTAGCATTTTATCAAGAGAATAGATAAACAAATACCGAAAATAAGTAAGCAAAAAACAAAGAAGGTGGAGTGTCATATTTCTCAAGCACGGTCATAACTGACTGACCGAGATAAAATTGTTTGGTTGATTATCTACAGAACGATATGGTTTTGAAATATACACTACCGGCTAAAAGTTTTCGGACACTTCAGATAATTGCAAAACTTTCGAGCACTGGATAATTGCCAAATAATGTTAGAATAATATAATTTATTTCATTTATTATTTTATGAAGATCCTATATGGCTTTGTTCAATGAATTATATTATTCTAATCTAATTTTGCAATTATCCAAAGTGATCGAAAGTTTTGCAATTATCGGAAGTGTCCGAAAACGTTCGGCCGATAGTGTAGTTTTGTAGACAACATTGTAAAATTGTCTTCGGCAAGCACATGTAAGTTCTTGGCACTCGATAGTCTCAAACAGCCTACATATAGTTGACCATGCAAGAAGCACAGAGTTCCCAAACGCATTCCTGCCACTTTCAGGATTTTATCCTGGGACTTATTAATTGTCATGAAAAATGCCAACTTCAATGGGAATTGGAGCCTTGTAAAGTAAAACGGCAAGTTACTCGGAATAATAATAATGTGAGGATTAAAACATTTGCCAAATGAAATGTAGGGTAAGAGTAGGCCGAAAAAATGCGCCACTCTCAAAAAGTGCCTGAGATGGCCACCGAGACTCCGGGTAGAAGTGGTGAAATGGCCAGAAGAGATGTAGGGTAAAAAAATGCACCGTGTCCACCCCCATGCGCGAATTCTCACTTGTTCGTCGCACTTCATTTTTTATCACTCTCTCAGATCGGAAGATTGATGTAAAAATGAATAAGCGCCCCGCGTGGTTCGTCGCACTTTATTTTATAAAAATTAATGGAACTCCCGCGTGATCACTCCAATGGGTAGAAAAAGACCCCAAAAATGTACCGACTACGTATATACGAATCGTTAGTAATTTCTAAAACTTTTCGGCTTTCGTGTTTGTTTTCCAGTTCTTTGACAGACCAAGTTCCTTGACAGATGTTCGCACGTCACACGAACGTAGTGTCACCACCATTTGTTTGACAGATTATTCCATGGCATACATTCCCTGTGTGGCAAATTTAATTCTATAACGTTCAACTGTTTCGGCGTGATTGGGCTTACGAAACTGTCGTTGTAAGCCGTATGAAACCTTTTACTATGATAAAAATTATCCTACGTGTAATGTTAATGCTAATGTTATGTTATTAATTACATGTGTGCGACATTTCATCGAAATCCATTCAGTCGTTTTGGCGTAATTGAGTAACAAACATCAAACATCCGGACAAACGAAACTACAAAGTTTCCCGTTTATAATGTTATAGATAGAAAGATTTTCAATCTTGGATTGTGGCTAACGCTCCAATCTCCTCAAAGGTATATATTTAGATATATATCTCCTTGAGGGATCATCAGGGGTAACAGGTTGAAAAATATCTGATATTCGCGATTTTTTTCCATGGTTAAAATACGCTAATCAGTCTAATTTTTTTATGTCAAATCGAAGCACTCATGAAGAACAGAAAATAAATGTTTAAACGTTGATTGGTATTTTTTTGACATTTTTTTAACGGTTGATAATGTCTGAAAAAAGGAGCCCTCACGGTGTACATGGTTGTGGCCGTAAATATTATCTGGAACAAAATTTGTAAAAAGGTTATTAATCAGGATGAAAGCCGCTATCTTGCTATGGAAGTTTTAAAAAAATAAAAAATGACAAAATGGCGGCGTTTTGAAAAAAAAGTCCCGAATTTACCTTATTTTGGACAGTTTCTCGTTAAAAAAAAATATGAAGATTTTTAAAAAAACTTCCATAGCAAGATAAAGAGTGGCGTGAAAAATGTTGTTTTAAAATTTGAGACGGATAGCTTAAAAACTCTTCCGTTGAGAGTGTACACCGTTTTGACAAAGGGCATTTCGAGCCAAACGCGTTTAAGGTTTCAAGTGCGCACGCCGCGACTCGAATCACTTTCTTTAAGAAAGGCTGTAGCGACCGAAAATATTCGAATATGGTCCCAAAAATTAAACAGCATCCCAGGTAGCAAAATGTTATCTATATGGCATCCGAAAGATATCGCGAAACGGATACGGATAACTTTTTGGTTGTCCAAAAAGACGCCGTTTTGTATTACAAAACGTATCACTTATGTCCCCTTGGCAGATAACTTATTTGTGTCCGATAGTTAACTATACGGCAACTTTTAATGGTTATCAAATTGTCGACAAAAGGTTAACTCTTTTCGGTTGTCGGTACGTTAGCGCAAAGTCATCAAATTGATATATCTTAAAGATATCTTCTTAAAGGCACAAAAATGCCAAAATACCACTGCCATCTAAAAGTCGTCCAATAGGCATCCGAATGAGGTTAACAAAACGACATCTAAACGGTATCGAAGAGTACTATCGAAAAGATGTCTATTTATTGGCGATATATATGTATAACAATATCCTATCCATTTCTTTATAAAAATTAACGTACTAATAGTCTACAATTTATAATACGGCTTAATAATCTGGACTGTTATAAGGTAATTTTTATCATGAAGAAATTGATACGATATTGTTATGTCGGTTTCGAAGTGGGCTAGGTCATTATAAATAAAACATCGATTAATTCATTATAAGTGAAATGTAATTTAATATTATAAAAACGGTACAGTCGTTATTAGACGTCTCTCCCGTTGCAGTCACGTCTTTTGGTGGTTGCCATGCTCCAAGCGATCCCGTACATAACCTCAAAAGCAGAATACGCTTTTAGAATAAGAAGATAGTACATTAAATACATATATGTACTCACAGAGGCGAAAAGAATAGTAGGATAAGAGACACTCACGTATATGTCTTTCAACACCTTTATTTCTTCAACTACTTGTTGTTACACACAATTTTTTGCCGGTGAAATGAAATATGACACGCTACATTCGCACTATGATGAAAATGATCCGTTGGATGTGATCTTTAGGACATTTGGATGACTTTTTACTATTTCCCGCCAATACCAAATATCTTAAAAGACAGCATATTACCGATATCTGAAAGATGTCATGAAAAAGACGTCTCATGTAATTCGTATTTATGCTATCTTTTGGATAACGTTGAACTAGATACAATAGATCTCGAATAAACGCTGCTTGTAAAAATAAAAGATCCAAACATCGCGAAATGCCTCGATCTTGTGTTTTTTGCCCGATGTTTTGGTAACGGCTCACGGTCGTGTAATTCATACTACTTTCAAAATCGACTATGCTTCCAAAAATGGACCATTCTTAGGTCAACTACGACGTAGAATGATCGAAAAACAATCTTTTAATGATTTACCTTGTTTATAAATCGAGTGCCTTCAAAGTTACGTACTTAGAGGTTAAAAGCTTTCGACGCGCGTGAAAACGTTGCGAAACGGCGAAAACCCTCGAGCGCTTCGGGAAAGATACGCGCGGTGGCGCCAGCGAGCGGGCGAGTTCGCGGCGCCACGGCGCGCGTCGCTGCAGTTTTGCGGATCGCCGCTGTTTCGCCAATGGGGATCGCCGTATTTGAATTCAAACCGTCATTACAGTGCGCTTGTCGGTTGCGGTGATGTGCGTGTGTGGTGTGCGCGTCACCGATGTCAGTTGAAGAAAACTTTGAAGCGACACGGACCGGTAGACGCCCGTTGCGTACATAATACGAGAGCGAGGGACGAAGACAAATTATTCCCTCTCGTTCGATCGCGCGTGCTCATTCAGATGTTCGAGAGAAAAAGAGTATTTGCCCGAGCGTCGTGAAGCACATCGCGAAACGAGTCATAAAACCCGGCGAAATAATGGATAGCATAAAAGTCGCGATCAAAGTGAGGCCGCTGATAAAGCGCGAAAAGGAGGAGAATCTTCCGATACAATGGACGGTCCAGGACAACTCGATAGCGCCGCTCGATCCCGAGCTCAAAAAACGAGGCGAACCCTTCTTTTTCGGTGAGTCTGCGGACGATGCGAAAAAAAAACTCCCGATCCTGGCTATAACCTTTGTTTGTCCTCGGATTTCGATTCTCCGGCACACGCGACAGCGCCGCTCGATCTCTCGAAAAATCGCGTCGGTCCTGTACCTCTTTTTTTTCCAACAGCCAACGGCGACCTTTCACCGTGTACTTTCAGCGCACTCGGCGCACTTTCAAGGTCATTGACATGGAGGAAAAATCCCACACTTCCCGAGCGATGAAAGTTCCAAGCGCGCGAGTCTGTGCAAACAAATTAACGCACACCGCACTGTGAAAATATTCGTTCGATACCACCTGCCCAACTTCCCGTCCAACGCCTTCACCGACGATTCAATTGTTTGTTTTTTTCGAAACGTTTCTCGTCAGATCACATTTTCGACACTTGCCAAACGAATTCCGACGTCTTCAACGTCGTCGCCAAACCCATCATCGATGCGGCCATCAACGGCATCAACGGAACTATCTTCGCCTACGGACAAACCAGCTCGGGAAAGACGTTCACGATGATGGGCGAGGAAGACAGCCCGGGAGTCATCCCACTTTCTGTAGATTACATCTTTGACAAAATCACCAGTACCTACGATCGCGAATTTTTACTCAGGTAACCGCAGGTTTCTCATCCCCGCTTTGGAATCTCCAGCTATGGAACGACGGAGCTTTTTACGCTAAAAATGCTGCCTTAAAATTCGTAAAGTTTGGCAGGGCATTTGTTGCGCGAGTGAAGCACCAACTTCTAATGCCATAATGGTTTTTACTAACTCTAAACTCAAAATTCAAGTAATCTATTCATTTCATTCATTTCATTCATTTCACCCATGTAAGCATAAACAAATCATTTTATACAAATTGAACTATTTTCTCCGTCGTATTCTCGTAACTTTTATGAAAAGTAGCTCTTTCATGACGTTAATTGAAACGATATTCAAATTTCACAACTAAGTTAACTGTGAGCAAAAAATACGCATTATATTTGCCGGCCGATACGCAACGAGAAGAATACTGGAAGATCAACATTTGCTACCAAGTGATAGATAATATCATTGTAAGTTTAAAACACTTTTTTGATAATTTACCGTTAGCTCATGCAGTTGACACATTTAAAAAAATGGAATATGAGGAACAAAGGATTTCATCAATACAGTAGAAGCTCGCTTATCTGAGGTAATGTGGGTAGAGTATACCTTGGATAATATGGAAAACAGTAGCAATATAGGACTACTCCATGCATAGGCATAGCAGATTCTTCCGTTTTGTGCGAGGCTCTTCGTATTATCCGAGGATACACTTAGGAATACACCTAGGAATGCGGACCACTCGGATGAGTTAGGTGACTCGGATAATGCAGAACGTCGGTTAATCGAAAGTCGGATAAACGAGGTTCTACTGTAATTATTTTTAAATCTTAATAATCGATACGTCAGCCTCAGAAGCTGACGCTGTGGCCATGAAACACGTATTTTCATTGTAAGATTATGAAATAAATGCTGGAAATTTAAGAATGCATATTAAAAGGGATTACTGCCCTAACTGGTATAAACTTTTCCAAGGAGCAATAGTACTGGCTACAAGCTCTATCGGTTGCGAAAGGACTTTTTCTGCTATCAGACGGAAAAAACGTGGCTTAGAAGCGCATGGTTGGGAAATTTTTATTCTTTCTATGTGCGCGTTTTTCTTGTGGTAAATATTCGTTACGAGAATCCTTCAATCATTTTTTAAATCGCTTGTTTAGAGATTATAACTTTTATCTTTAAAAAACGTTTTTGCTAAGCAATAAAAATCCGGAAATAAGAATATAAAAAAGGATATCCATTGCGTTCCAGTTATAGATTTATATTGTAAATTGCTAAATAAATATCTTTATAAATAGTTGAGAGTGATGTGCAAGCAAAATCTGCCAAAATGAATTACACGAATTCAGAAATATTTCTTTCCATCGCATTCCATCGACGCAAACTTCAACCTTATTTGATTTTCGATTGGCTCAACCAAGACATCATTTTCTAGCTGGATTCGAATACAGGTTTCCGTGAAAAGCAAATCGGTCTCTTTTTCTCTTCGAATCAACGAAAATCATCCCCGATATTGCTATAGCGATCGAACGTCGGCTGTGAAAATTTCGAGTCAGTCGGTTTAGCCGTTTCGGATAAAAGTTCCGAAAACTCGTCACGGGATTCTTTGCCTGTGGAATCGTGTGGCGTTTCGGCTTAACGCGTCGCTAATATACTCAGCTGTTTCACGACCGCTGAACAACGATTTCGTATTTTCCTCACGATATCGCGTCCTACTTTCGATTACCCTCGTCCGATTGGCATTCACAGAGTATCGTACATCGAGATCTACAACGAAAAGATAAACGACCTCTTGGATAAGAACGCCGTCGACCTGAAAATCAAGGAGGAGAAGAGCGGCCAGGCGGTGGTCCTTTGTAAAGAGGAGGTCGTCAATTCGTCCGAGTTCGTGTTGGCCATAATGCGAAAGGGCATCAAAAATCGGAGGATCGGCGAGACGAATATGAACGAGCGGAGTAGCAGGAGTCACACCATTTTTCGAATCGTGAGGCTTAGATTTCTCTTCATTAAGGGGGGGGGGGGGGATACATTTAAGCGGGGGAAAAATAGATGATTTTCATGATTTTTGTTTTTGAGGAATGATTTCTTCGCCATTTTTTAGACTGGGGGTATATTTTATTACTACTTTGAAAAAGTGAGAAATGTTGAAAATCGTGCACTTTGAAACAAAAAGATGGAATTTTCCGAAAAAATGGCTACATTTTGCTATCAAAAAAACGTTTTTTTTTTCTTCATTTTTACAAACATTTAGCGTCATGTTTTAGGCAATAAAGTTAGAAAGATTTATACCAAATTTCATCAAGGAAACCCACCCAAATGGGGAGAGGAAAACATATAGAGAGCCATGGGAAACGACGATGTAAGGGAAATTGAGAGAATAGTAGAAAGGGGGACGAAAACAAAAGTAGACCAAGAATCCCAACAGGATTGGAACAAAATCGAAAAATCGACATATTGCGCACAGTACAAGAGCAGGAAGTATAACATAGGGACAGAGAAGTACTGGGAGGATGTGAATATAATGGGCGAAACAAAAGAAGCCTGGGTGAGACTGAGATGTGTGAATGTGGGAAAGGAAGGAAATAAGGGATACAGTGACAACAAATGCCGAGTTTGTAAAAAGGAGGTGGAAAACTTAGTGCATATATGTACGTGCGAGAAATCCAAGGAAAAAATAAGAAAAAAATAGTTGAAGATCTGGAAAAATGGATAGAGGATAAAGAAGAAGAGCAAATCGATAGAAAAATCACAGACGGTGCTGAAAAAGAAGCCTGTAACTGAACTATGTATGTACATAAAGCACTTTGAGAATCTGATTGGGAAAATAGTAAACGAGGAAGCGAATGCAAGATGGAACGGAAGGCAAAATGACAATCGGATATAAGTAGGAAATAAGAAGAAGAATATTAAGGGGGAACGTGTATGTAGGGAGGGGCTTCTATTTATAAACACCCTAAAGGGGTATACCGAAAATAATACATGCTAGTACTACTACCAAAGTTCATCAGAATCTGTCGATTAGTTTTTTTTCAGCTATACGCCACGCCAGTTTTGAAAATGCAGTTTACAAGACCTTGCCATACCTCCGCCGTTTTTAAAGATTAATTTAAAAAAACCATGCAGCAGCCGACAGTAGTAATAAAACATATTCTAAGTCTCAAAGAAGGTGAAGAAATCTTTCATTAAAAAAAAAATCATGAAAATCAGCAAATTTTTTCCGCGCCCAAGGGTATCTCCCCCCTTAACCTTCATTTACTGTAAAAATCATTCTGAACCCGCAGCACTTTACAAAAAACACATTACGAAAAGGAAAATATAGGTTCGACTTTACTTAACCTTACATTGTTGGAATGCAACGAAAGTTTTTTTTTCTTCATATTTTTATTTCTTCCCTTCAACCATACAAAATGTTTTTTTGTAGACTCAGATCGTGGATCCCTAAATAAGAATTGTAAAAAATGGTTGAGGGATTTTTGCAGGCAAAATCTGTCAAAAGAAATTGAAGCAATTAGAAGAAAAGTAATTTTGATCGCATTACAACGCAAGGTTCAATATCATTTGGAAAATTAGTCTGGAGTCGCTGAAAAGACAGGAATTTTGATGAAACCACTAACGGGTCTGCATAACCTCATGGCCCAATAAACAGTGGTATTGAAGTTTGCACCGTTGGAATGCAACGAAATTTTTTTTTCTTCCCGATCGCTCAATTTTTTGGTGCACTTAGGCTACACTGGAACATTTTTGAAGCTCCATGTTAGGGATCTATAACCTTAAACTGCAAAATAAGAGTTTAGATAGTAATAAAAATAAAGATTTTTCGTTGCGTTCCAACGATGCAAACTTCCACACCATAAAACATAAGTCGAATAAAATTTTTGTTTTCCGATAAAAGCATTGGGTTAACGCGGTGGCGATTTTACACACAATTTATACGCAGTTTCGCCAGGTTTGAGTTTTTTTTTAATTGAACGATAATCATAAACAATGGAGTTCTTATTGTTTAAACATCGATCTGCATGGCCGATCGATGTAGATGGTTCCAGCAACTAGGCTGATCTAATATGAAAAATGAAAACATTTATTTTTAGTATAAGATACTTCGTTGAATCTTAGAAAATTACGAAAATGGCCAGCTGTAGAAAAGAAAGTTCGATTTTCGAGCAAGAAAACTTCAATAATTTGTTATTAATGAATAAATAAAAATATTTTTTTTAAAGCATGCGAAACCGCCCGGATTTTAAGTGAAGCTGACGAATACATTTTGGAATATGACTTACACGGTATTATAAAACATACTTCCGCGAAAAATGCAAAAGAAAAAAAGGGTAAATCACATCGGGGCGTTTCACCGCGCAATGGGCGTTCGGCCCTTCACAAAACTCGGTCAAGTTTCGGAATTTCGACGAAATTTTTATTACAAATTGAAATAAATACTCTACGTTACGAAAATGTGCAAAGAAATCGATTTTTTTTTCGTTTCTAGTTCATGCAGACCCCTTACATACGTGGCTTCTAAATGGGGTTAAAGTTCGCATAGTTGGAATGCAACAAAATGTTTTCTGCAAAATCATCTTTTGCTGATTTAGGTTGTAGATCGCTACATAAGGATGCTAAAGAATATTTACGTGATGTGCGTAGCTAAGATCTACTACAGGAAACTTTGGATGAAAAAGAAATTGATTTTCGTTGCATTCCAACGATGCAAACTTCACTATCGATTACATTGGCACTCTTCTTGTTTGCGTCAAGCCTGGCAAGCTGTTTATTTTTTAAATTCTTAAAGGTGCAAGTCCGACGCAAAGTTCCGCAGACGTTGTTGTTTATCAAGAAAACACAAAACACGATTTTTCCATGACTAGCAGCAGAATGAATATCAATATTTTCGTACTTGTGTGTACAAGATTGCTTTTTCGCCAATCTTTGCGCCAAAATAATCATTTTTCAATGGCAATGAAATTTCCAACGTTGTTTGATGGATTCGGATTTACCTCCTAATTTTCAATTACATGCCTTCGGAAGCTCAGCCAAACTGTTCTCCCGCTCGGTGGTTTGGCGCGCGAGCCGGTTTGCAGCTAAGCAAACTTCAGCAAATGCAGAGTAAAAAATTTGCTCTTCCGGCTTCCTTAAGGGGTTATATACAGTGAGGAGGCCCAAAAAGATCGATTTTTCAAGAATTTTTCTTGAGAAGACCTTTAAATCTATTAACGTAAAAATTTGTACACATATTATGGTAACTTTTAACTGTATTTTAACATTTTTTATTTGTAAAAATAATTATTTTGAAAGCTGCTATAGCTGATCTCCGGGCGCACCTCTAAAAAAGGCGTCTTGCGGTGAGCACGATATCTCTGGACTGGATCATCTAAAATGGAAAAACCAAAAACATTTCGTCATTAGAATGGATTATCTTGTAATTGATGGAAGGAATAAGCAAAATAATAATTTTTGACAATATGGCGGCTACTAAAAAAAAATCGATTTTTGCAAAAAAATTAGGCCTTAGATTGTTTGTAAAATGGAAAATATTTATCGGTGAGAAAAAACCTTCGATTAATTACTAAAAAATATACTTGAAAAGATTGTGTTAAAATTTGTGACCGATCGGTTCAGCCGTTTCCGAGAAATCTTGCTCACCGACTTTAAAAACACAGTTTTGAGAAAAACGCGTTTAAAGTTTCAAAAGCACTTTCGAACGCTCTGACACGTCATTACAAATGTGCGTGTAACTTCGAGAATATTCGCCGGATTGACAAGAATCTTTCTGTGCGTGTACTTAAATATATGATTATTACGAAAAAAGAATTTAAAAAAATCGATTTTTCGACAACTTTAACTGTGTATAACCCCTTAAGGATATATCAGGCCTTTCAGCGGTAATTGCAAGCATGCCAAAATTGAACGATTTTGTTTTTACTCGTGACTACAATACCTTTATTTTATCACCAGTAAGGGAAACCGACCTGATGAGCTTGTTTGGGTTTGTTTCGAGATCCACTCTTAAGGCCCAGGAGTCACTATGGAGCCTTATGAGTTCGAAGAGGGATGAACAGTATACTTTCAATCCCTCTTCAGACTCCTACCGATTAAGGCGGGAGCTTGAATTAGATGGTCCAAAAAAACCATTTTTTTGGTATTTTTTTTAGAAGGGAAAAAACAAGTGGACCTAGACCATTGAGGACCATTGAGGTATCTTTTCATGTATATTTGCAATGTTTAAAAAAAAAATTTCAACATGAAACAATAAATGACTGCAGACTTATCAGCATATTGGATGTGCGTCTTGCCACTGCAGTCCCTAATTGGCGGGAAAGATACAGCTCGTAATTCTTGACTGAAACAAAAAAACCAATAAAATTTTCAATTGCCATATATTTTTCTTCTGGGTGAATTAAGAAAAAACTGAAAAATCGTGAAAATATAACTATTCTCAGGTTTGAAAAAAAATGTGTTAAAAAAAAACACTAACGTGCTATATAAATTATTTTAAAAAACTTTTTCAACGACTTTTTTAATTCACTTATAAGAGATTTTCATACTGAAGAAAATAAACTTTGGTTTGATTCAATAGGTCGTTTAGTTTTTTTGCTATCACGGCCGCCAATTTGGAAAAATAGTGAAAATAAAAACTGGAGAAAACGCGCTTCAAAGTTTTCAATAGGAGGAAATATCAATATCAAATATCAATCGCTTCTTTCTTTTTGGCCTCGTGTCTTCGAAAATATTTACAATTGGCCTCTGTAACTTTTTAAATATATTCTTGGATAGCTTATCTATCGATTTAAACAATAAAGAAAAACGTTTTTTCGGACCTTCTAATTCAGGCTCCGGCCTTAAAAGTACTACTTTACTCCCTGTCTAGACGCACCTGTAAGCGAGGAAAACATTCCCAAGTTACCTTGCCTGATTTTCATTATTAGTGATGAAATTAAGGTATCTTCGCAATGAGCAAAGACATTTTCGAATTGAAAAAAATCGTGATTTTTAATAACTAACGAAAAATTCTAGTTTTACCGAAAGATAATCAAAATATCAACGTTTGCCACTCTTGAAATTGTGTTTATGTTGACTTTATAAGCCAAAATTCACCATCAAACTGTGGCGTCACGGAAATCGTGCGCTTGCCGAAATCGCGCATGCAGCAAAATCGCAACATAATCGATAGATTATGTTGTGACAAGTTTGCGCAACACCAACTAATCAACCATACATCGTGCTTTTGTCGACAGACCATTGAGAGCCGCGAACAAAATTCGGACGGAGTGGTTCACGTTTCACAGCTGAATTTGGTAGATCTGGCTGGTTCCGAGAGGCCTAAGCAGAGCGGTGCTACAGGCGATCGTTTCAACGAAGGACGCCACATCAACATGTCTCTGTCCGCGCTGGGACTGGTCATCATGCAGCTGAGCGAGTGCCAAGACAATCCCCAGAGATACGTCAATTTTCGGGACAGCAAACTGACGCGAATTTTGCAAGCGTCGCTGGGCGGCAACGCCATGACGACGATCATCTGCGCCGTCACGCCAGCTGCCCTGGAGGAGACACAGTGCACATTGGCGTGAGTAGACAAATGACGCGCGGTCACACTGAGAAAAAAAAATCATTGATCCAATATCATTGGTGTCATGAATGAAATTTCGTTGGTTCAATTGTAAAATTGTTGGTGTAAATAATCGGATTTGTTAGTCCAAACAAAACGCTATTGACTTCAATGACATGATAAAATTAAAAATATTTCTTCATTCAAAATATATATTGTTAGCTGAGAACAATATATTATTGAAACTATCTAGTATCTGTTCGAATCAGTTGAATATCTGATATTCTCTCCATGGATATTCCATTGGATATCTCATATTCTCTCCACTATTATCGTGGATGATCATTCTAATGCTCACTTTTTATTTAAGATTTAAGACAAATTGAAAAACTTACGTCCCACGGCATATTCGTTTCGATGTAGTAAAGAAATAATTAATTCCATTGATTATATTTTTGTACGAGATAAAAAATGGTTGTAGCAACCGCTTAATTATTTCATCCAATACATCTACGGATTGTATATAGAATGATTTCAATAGAATATAATTGTATTTGAAGAATAATGTAGATATCCAGAGAACAGAAGAGCTTTTTCAAATAAATTAATGTGTTATTTAAATCAATCACATTTTCCAATATTTCATAGTATTGAAAAAATCTCATATATCGGTGGCACTCCGCAGCAGCACATTTATTTAGATCAACCGATATATTTTTTTGATTCAATTGGTTTCTTTTCTCAGTTTACTAACGACTCGGGCCAGCCGAGAACTTTTCTCGAATAGACGAACCTGTAATTTCTAGCGCATGCGCAACAACGAAAAAGACATTTTTTGTTCACTTATCGGAAAATGACTTTCGGGATAGCGAGACCAATTTGATTGGGATTTTTTGTGAAATAAGATGTTTGAGAATGTCGCGCAGCCGACGATTTTGTTGAATGTAAAACAGGAGGCGAAAGAAGCTCCGAGCCGCTTTTTTCAAACTTTTTGGGTACGTTGACAATGTCGCCACATGTGAAAATATTTGAACAATATTGAATTCTGATAAGCTGTGTGGGACGAGAAGAATTTCACTGAAATATCGCGCGCGAGCTCTCTTGCCCAACAATCACGAAATTTTTAATTCGGTAGATCATTGGGCAGCACTCATTCACCCTTAGGGAATTTGGTAAATAAAGGCTGTCTCAAAATGACCTGACCTTTGAATTTATTAATGAAACGTATAATTTATTTGAAAAGGACGAATATTTCTATTTTAATATAAGGTACAACCATAGAGGTTATGTGTGGAGCACAATATCCGATAAATGGCATAAACGGCATGAACTTGGAAGACATATTCTTTCAACAAGGTGGCGCAACCTGCCACACTGCGGGCGGAACATTGCAGTTATTTCAGACGAAGTTTCATGGTCGTGTTATCTCGCGCCGCGGCGATGTGAATTGCCCACCAAGATCATGCGGTTTGACGCCATTGGACTTTTTTTTGGGGTTTTTTGAAAGGAAAAGTGTCTGCCAATGGTCCGCAGATCATTTCGGAGGTCAAGGAAGCAATTGGACGCACCATTAAGGCCTTAGGTCGCAGTAACGGGTATAAAATCATGTGCGAATTTAACAATTTTTTTTTCGTATGAAAAACTGATTCACTCATACGATTAATTACACATCTATTTAGTATGAATATCAAGCTGTTAGAAAAAATCTATATATATATTTTTTTTCCATGTACAAAATGGCCGACTACTAATATTTTATTTTGTTCTGTTTTTTTAGGCGCTCCGCGGCGTGACATTTAGCATCCACAATTTTTTACCTAGAACAAAAAACAAAAATTCTCGTCAATCTAAATTAGAATACCTAGAGAAGTACGTACGAAATTAAAAAAATATTGTTTTATTCAAAAGTTGTAGGTATTTGAACTTGAGAAATGAATTTTCAGTGAAAAATTTCTTTATAACTGCTCATAAGCTGCTCATAAAATGAAAAGTTTTCGATTAATCAGAAATTCCGTACGTACTTCTCTGCGAAATGCAATTAGGAACGTAACTTTTAAATTTGAAGTAAATCGAGTGAAAATTGTTGAAGTTATTGGTCACGCCAATTGGAAAAAAGCTGTTTCGAGAAGTTTCGAGCAGTCGGCCATTTTGTACATCGAAGAAAAAATATATTTATTTTCTAACAGCTTGATATTCACACTAAATAGATGTGTAATTAATTTTATGAGTGAATCACTTTTTCATACGAAAAAAAGGTTAAATTCGCACATGATTTTATACCCGTTACTGTGGCCTAAGGCCTTAATGGAATTAGTCCGCAATTATGCCAAAATGTTATTGAAAATTTCGTCAAAAGAGTAAACGTTTGTAAACAGGGACGCTGCGGCCAGTTATCGGATATTGTGCTCCACACATCCGTGTTTGTACCTTATATTAAAATAAAAATATTCGTACTTATCAAATAAACATTACATTTTATAAATAAATTAAAATGCCAGGTCTTTTTAAGACACTCTATATTCAAAAATATCGAAAAAATACCAACATCGAGGAAATCGGTGCTTTGGTTTGTATCCTATAGTAGTTTCTTTATGTTCCTTCAAAACACTTTGAGCAAATGTTTTGTAGCGAAAATTGACTTTCATTCAGGAATATCAATAGGGGCTACATTCGAGGTGGAAAAAAAATACCAGGTTGTTCTTTTTTAACTCTGAACAATTTTTCAGGTTTGCCTCGAGAGCGAAACGAATAAAGAACAAGCCGCAAGTCAACGAATGTGTATCGGAGGCTGCTCTGCTCAAACGATACGCCAAACAACTCACCAAGCTGAAAGATGAATTGGAGGCGAGTATTTTACAATCATTTATCTTGCTTGCGACATTCCCGCCCATAACTGTCCAACCCTTTCGAGTTATGAAGATTTTCCAGTGCGGAGCATAAAAGGCGAAGGAAAAAAAACTGCACGGGAGAGAACGCTTACCCGTATATTATTTTTTCTATTTCTAATGTTCCTTCGCGTACGCTTGCAGGCTTTCACAATCCCATCCCTTTCAATTTTACTCGACCGTTGTCCTTTCAGAGAAAAGTCGATCCGAGATAATTAAATTCAAGTAATTGATTATTTTTATTTGATGCGCCCAAGCAAGCATAAAGAAATCATTTTATAAAGCTTGAACTAATTTTTTCATCGTATTTTCGTAACTTGTATGAAAAGTAGCTATTTCATTACGTAAATTAAAAAGATATTCAAATTTTCCAACTAAGTAATAGATAATATTGTTGTAAATTTGAAACGCTGATTTGAGAATTTTCCTTTAGCTCATGCAGCTGATGCATTTTTTAAATTGTTATGAAGAACGGAGAGGATTTCATCAATAATTATTATTAAAATCTTAATAATCGATACCTCAGCCCTACAAGGTGAAACGTTGGTCGTGAAAAATATACTTTCATTTAAAAGTGATGAAATAAATGCTGGAAATTTAAGAAAGCATATTAAAAAGGAACCCTATCTCATTCAACATTTTCCAAGCAGCAATAGTGCTCCCAGTGAGCTCCGCCGGCTGCGTGAGAAGTTTTTTTTTGCTATAAAGCGGAAAAAAACGTGGCTTAAAAGTACAACGCTTCAGGAAAGATTCTCTCATATATCACTGCTGAACATAGACAATGACACCGATAAAAAAAACTCCCACTAAAAAAGGAGTGTTGAACCGTTTTGCAGAAAAAAAAGAAAGTTAAGGCGCATTTAATTGAGTACCTACTGAAAGTAAATTTAAAAAACTGGTAACTAGATTACGCGGGCAGAGATCATTAAGCGAGGAAAAAATGGCTCATTTTTATGATTTTTTTTTTTAAAGAAAATATTTCCTCGCCATTTTTGAGACTTAATGTATGTTAAACTACTACTTTTGGCTGTTACATGGTATTTTAAAATTTTATTAAGCTTTAAAAATGGCGGAGGTATGGCGCAGTCCTTTGAACGGGTTGCGGCGGTTGTTGTCAGACGACGTGACACGTAGCGTCGGCGGGATTAATCTGAAAAAAAAACCAACGAAGATTTTATCCTCGCTAACACTCATACTCAGAATATGAACCAATAAAAAGTGAGAAATGTTAACAATCGATGAAATGGTACACTTTGAAACAAAAAGATTGAATTTTTCGAACAAAATGGTTACATTAACTGTGTCATACCTCCGCCATTTTTGAAGATTAAGAAAAAAAACCACGTAACAGCCAAAAGTAGTAATAAAACATATCCTAAGTCTCAAAAACGGTCAAGAAATGTTTCCTTTAACCCTCTAAGGGCCACGCCTATTTCTGGATGGCTCAAAATCATTTCCTTTGGTGGTATAGCTAAAAAAAGGTTAAATATGAATGCCCAACCATTATTTTGTCGGTAAGGGCCTGGGAAGTAGTATTTTCGGACTGTAGCAAATTTGCTACTAACATTTTCACCCGCTCTATTCGAACTATTATTCTAATTCAATCAAAAATCTTCAAAGCCTAGTTCGTCCAGTCAAGCTTCCTTTACACAATTCTGTCAAAAAATATTTCGAGAATGTCCATTCACTTACTTTTTTTGGACAAAAAACGGCATCGAGTACTGGGCCAAGCGTCGTAAAGGGGGTAGCCGGTTAAGGGGGGTCTGACGGCCCCCACCGAGTTTGATCGAATCGACCCAAAAACCTGAAAGAGGGCTGAAAAACAAAATTTTAGAGATATTTTTTAACCCCCTAAACCCTTATGAAAACACCATAATCGCAAAAAATGCGTTTTTTTTATGTTTAATTTTTTTTCGAGCTTTCAAATGCATTTTAAAGCGGTTTTAACACAACCAAAATTTTGTTTCAGATGTGTAGACATGCCCTGAATTTTTCCAGATTTTTTCGTAAAGTTAAATCATGTGCAACATAATTTTAATGGCATAAAAACCGTAAAAAATCGTCATTTTTTGTATTTAATGCTATGGTTTTTATTGACGTATTAATGGTAAAAAATCGTGCACCATAGCATAGAAAGCTACTATCTTCCTCTACAAAATGACGCTAATTGGGCTCAATTCGGTCGTCTCTAGCGTCCGAAAATCAAACTTGAATAAATTCCGTTTTTATAATTTGAGCATTTTCAGTTACGAAAATGACACAAAATCATATTTTTCAATTATTTTACTTAATAAAAGTACATTTTGGGGTTTCTGAGGTCGCCGATTACAAATTTGATGTCAAACAGCTAACAAAAAAAAAAATTACACATGTCATCAAATGAAAATGGTATTTGCTATTTCGGTTTTTTCAATAATTAAAAGTCATTGTATTTTAAAAAATCTATTTATTTATAATAATATTACATACATTCATCTAATATATACATTAAACAGACACAAGTAATACATACATTGCAACATGATTGTTATGTTGTTAATCTTCGTCACTGTGTTCTTCAATAACAGGTTCGACATTATCAACGTGAAATAGATTCGTTAGAATTTGAGCTGGGCGGATGATTTTGGACAAATACCGTGCATGACTTAAAAAGTAAATGATTGTTGCAACGTGGGCACAGCAACCAACAGTTCTTAGCCCATTTGCACAATCACATACGTAGTTTTTTATACCGTTATATCCAATACTGTTAGGGTCGTACTGAACGTAACATCTGTATACTTTCTTGTTTATATGTCTTGATTTAACTTCACATTTCAAAATGGTATCGTCCTCCAACAAGTATTGCATATTCAAAAGTCCTTCTTCGGTATACATTTCAGCTAAGTATGAAACAGTTTGCGATAACTGGTACGAGCCAGTGAAAAGGATCTTCAAATCTTGCTCTGTCATTTCCGGAAAGTCTAATACGTCATTTGATGTTAACGGTTTGAAGATCCTTTTCTTCCTATTCCAGTTTTGTTCTTCCACAACTTTCGCTAAAGAATTGTCAACGTCTTTTCTTTTCAACATTTGCTCGGCAATTTGATCTTGTAAATCGGTATCGCAATTCAGTCTTTTTCCAAACTCATTAACCAAAAAATTCGCTACTTTGCAATAAAGCATCGCTGAATCCAACATGTTGTTGTTAAACTGATTATGCAAGAGTTTCAATTTACTACCGATTATACCGTGGACAGCCTCTACCACCCACCTCAATTTCGTAACAAATCGACTTTCGTTTGCTTCATTTGTTGGAAGTTGCTTTCTTTTGCCTTTCAACGCTGGCATCAACACAACGAACCCTTGAGATTCTAACCAATCTTTGACGTCTCTGAACCCCCTGTCAAGTATAAAAACATCCCCTTTTTTGAGGATTGATCTCAAGCCGTTCGGATCACTTAGTACATGTTGTAAGATTTTCGCATCATTCACAATTGCTTCGTACGGTCCGTAAACATCTATTACATATCCATCTGTGGCACAAACTGTGAAGGGTTTACAGAGTGGACACTTTTTCTGACCAGAGAAAGATTTTTTTTGGTAACAATTATTACTACTTTTTTGGTGTCGAAGGTATGAACCATCAGCAATCAAGAGCAGGCGATCTTCAAATCCGTGTAATTTTTTTACGTAAGGCGACGTGTGATTAGCAATTAAATCTTCGCGAGAACATGCCCGAGCTCCGAAACGAAGTGGAAAGACGTCTTTCGCGAATGAATCCAAAACCGATTTGCAATAAGCAGATACTAGTTGTTCAGATTTGATATCGAAAATTGACGCAGTGATTGTGTTGGAATTTCCAGTTCTTAATTTAAAAAGGAATATTAAAAGAGCTTGATTAATACTGCGATTTTGAGAATTTCGCAAAGTGACCAACATGTTTTTTAGAGTCTTGATTTCTGCAACTGTGTATCCAGTTAGCGATTTTATGCGCTCTGCCGATAAATTGTAATCATCTACTCTGTCTAAAATACTGTTGTCGCATTTTTGGACAGTGCATCCAAAAATAATGCCAACTCTTGAGAACTGATAGTACAAGTATTCGAAAATATTTTCAAGTTTGAAATTTCGTCAACGTACATACGTTCACTGATAAGATGTACAGGACAACAGCGATTGCCTTTTGGAATGAAAATTCGTGAACTTATAAATACCTGTAACCTCGCTTTAAACGGAACAACCGGAGATGTAATTGGAGTAAGACATACGCAACAACATTTGTGAGTCGCGGTAACTCTGTTGAAAGGCATCTCGATCATTTCATAGTCCGGTTCTCTTGGACGAAGAACGTAAGGAGGGTCCTTAGAAGATTGTGATGACTGTCCTGTGGAAGATCCAGACTCCGACCGTGACAATTGTTGCGAAGACTGTTCCGAAGATTGTTCTGTGTCATCTGATACTGTCAAATTGGAGAGTGTTGATGAATGTCTCTCTACAGGATCGACAGAATTTTGTTCGCGATCAACATCTGGCAGAGGATTTTCCTCGGGATTGACGTTTGGCAGAGGATTTTCTTCGGGATTAAAATCCAACTGAAGATTTTCTTCAGGATCAGAATCACTGGTCAGTCGATGGTGAAACCGTTCGGGATTTAGCGATTGCGGAACGACACAGATGACATAAAACGTCACCTTTCTCTACTCGTTTACCTAGTAGTTTAGTATATAAGTGTACGTCATCATCTGAAGAAATGGACTTCTGTTTTCCGGTATCATAACGCAACAATCTGTTGCATCTTATGCACCTTTCACCAGCCGTACATTTTCGTTTTTTCGGTGGCATCGCACAGTTTTTCCTAAAGAAAAAAAAAGAACATTGTTATTTTTTTTATTATGATTAACAAATTATTTTATTTTTTTTTTTTAAATGAAAAAAGTAACTGAAACCCGGAATAAAAAAAAACCATAATTAAAAAAACAAATAGAACAAAAGTAACGAAAATCGAAAGTACATTAAAAATTGTAAATCAAAACAAAAAAAATGTTGAAAACATCGGTAAACAAAACAGAAATAAATTATTGTATTCCAAATCATTTTTTTATTGAAATATCGTTTCGTCTTAGTTTTGTTTTTTTTTTTTGCTTTTTTTTAATTCTTTTCATGTGAGTGAACTAAACAACAACTTGAAGTTGACGGCCACCTTCTGTACGATTTCAAGTCGACTATGAGGCAAACGATTGTAGATTGAGGTTATGATTATAAATCAATTTTTATGTTGATTGATATTTAAATTGATATTCAAACTCACCTTAGAATACTGCTTCAATCACTTCGTGTTGAGATAGGCAGGTTAAACGATAAATTAAAAAAACGCTGTTAACAAAACAAATAGATTTGTTTAACGGAGCAGAGCGCGTCGCATGACGTGTGTACTGGACGGCGGCTGAACACAGAGAGAAAGAGAGACCGCGTGGAGCGGGGTTCTCGATGCGTCAGTGCGTAGTGGGCATGCGCAGTACCGTGCGGAGGGGCATACGAGCCTAAGGCCCACGTGGGTACGGTGGCCTTAGGCACTCGGGTACGTGGCTTAATAAGGTACAAGTTGGGATTTTCTCCGCCAGGTGACAGTTTAGTCGGGGAATTCCAAATTTTTTTTCTGAATAATACGTAATTTTTTGTTTGTTAATATAACTATTGACAGCTGTTACGATTAAAAATTCGTGTATAAGAATGAATTTATAATCAGCGACCTAAAAAATCCTTATTAATATCGTTCCCATAGCTTTTTTAAAAAATTTCAAAAATTAAAATATTTTTTCTTCGTTTTGACAGCTGTCATGTGACAAAACTAATTTTTGACATCAAATTTGTAATCGGCGACCTCAGAAACCCCAAAATGTACTTTTATTAAGTAAAATAATTGAAAAATATGATTTTGTGTCATTTTCGTAACTGAAAATGCTCAAATTATAAAAACGGAATTTATTCAAGTTTGATTTTCGGACGCTAGAGACGACCGAATTGAGCCCAATTAGCGTCATTTTGTAGAGGAAGATAGTAGCTTTCTATGCTATGGTGCACGATTTTTTACCATTAATACGTCAATAAAAACCATAGCATTAAATACAAAAAATGACGATTTTTTACGGTTTTTATGCCATTAAAATTATGTTGCACATGATTTAACTTTACGAAAAAATCTGGAAAAATTCAGGGCATGTCTACACATCTGAAACAAAATTTTGGTTGTGTTAAAACCGCTTTAAAATGCATTTGAAAGCTCGAAAAAAAATTAAACATAAAAAAAACGCATTTTTTGCGATTATGGTGTTTTGATAAGGGTTTAGGGGGTTAAAAAATATCTCTAAAATTTTGTTTTTCAGCCCTCTTTCAGGTTTTTGGGTCGATTCGATCAAACTCGGTGGGGGCCGTCAGACCCCCCTTAACCGGCTACCCCCTTTTCACCACAACATTGTTGCCATATTACCATAATTCATATGTTTACGTTCGAATTTCAAGCTATCCCGGCATTTGTAGCTGCATCTAGCATAGATTGATGGAACTGTGAAGTAGCTTGTCCGCTATAGCGTCCTTACGCTTTTACCGACGGGGTCAAAGTGAACGTGGCAAATTTGCTACAATGGCAGCTAAAGGGTTTAAAAAAATCATGATAATCGGTATTTTTTTCCTCGCCTAAAGGTATCTCCCCCCTTAAAAAATGATGAAAAATTAGGTGATTATTTTTCAAGGCATTGCAAGGGCTTGATATTCATGTTAACATGAACGTGTGATTAAATCTTCATATATTACGTGTGTTACGTGATTATCGATTACGTTCCCCGGAGCCATTAGTTTCGCGATCCACGACTGTATCGTATCTGCACGAGGGCACAGGGAAACTGTGGAAAACCTGTGTCGATACAGGCTTCATACCCATTTATTTTCTCGTCGTATATCATTCTTCCCACGCTGTTTCGCGCATAGCGATGTATAACCGAGAAAACGTGCAGTCTCACGTTCGCTGCCTTCATTGGATGATTTATTAATCAGTTAATGCAGAAAGCCCAGGGCGCGAATTTGGAGGAAATGGAATCGAAGCTGATGGAGAAGGAATCGATATTGATGGAAAAGGACCGGGCCTATCAATTGTTGGAAGAGCGTATCGAGTTGTTGAAGACGCGAATAGTGTCGGGAAACAGCACGCCCGAGGAGGAGAAATTCAGGCGGCGTTCGAAACGACGACGCACCTGGGGCGGCCCCGGGACCTTTCAAACGAAGTCCTTCAACGCTACCGGCAGTCTTCCCACCATCAAAGAATCGGAAAAGACTCCCGAAAAAAACAAGAAACAGGAGCACATAAAGAGACGCCAAAGTATCATTCAATCGCTCGACATTCCAAATCAGAGTAAGCCACGCACTTTACTCGCGATGATCGCACGAAACGAGTTATACGAAACTTTTGCATAAAGATACTTCGCGCCAGCCTTTCAGACCGCCTTCACCGATTTCGAGCTCGAATTGATCGAGAGCGAGCGATCGCGGAATCGCCTTTCCGACGGAAGTTCGGGAGGCGACTACGATTTTTCAATTACGACGCGGCCGCGACGCAACGTTAAGTTTATGGACGACGTCATGGTATCAGACGACGGACCTAGAAGTCCCGAGACAACGCCCGAAAAGAGAAACAGGTGAGTGACGCTCGACAGAGAAGAGCAGCACTTTGGTTCTTCTGCAAAAGTTTCACGCCACCCTCAAGTATCGGCTGGTTCCTCTTCTTCTCAACGGCGATAATGCTTCGCTCAACCGTCTATAAAGTCTGAATGAAATCCTAATCGCGATAAGATAAAATTGCAACTTTACAATCTATCGGGGTATCTCGATAGAAAGCTGATGGAAACAATCCGTTCGTACAATCCTCAGTGAACCCTCATCGCCCGAGACACCCAGAGCAGTTTTGCGAACGAGAATCAATTTTCTCATGGAACAGTATAACGCCCTTACCGACGATCATCGGAGCCTCGTGGAATTTACGCATCTGGAGAAACAAATGTTTGTCGAAGAAGCGGTCGAAGCTGCGATGGTGAGAACATATCAGTGTTACCGAAGACGATTTTTCTTTACGATTTTTATTACGTGGAAATGATGTAACAATTAAGGGGTTAGGCTATTGTGACGACCCTAAAATTAGGGTTATTAGAAAGAGTTGATTTTAACGGAATGATTGAAAGTTTTGTACCAAATATCGTTTAAAAATATTAGTAATTAAGGCCTTACGCCACTCTAGAGGCCGAAAAAATAGGCTTTTTGGATTTTTTTTTTCAGAAAATCTACGAAATGAATCGAAATTACGAAAAAGGGTGTTTATCATACATATCAGTGACTGTATACAATTTTTTTTTTTGAGCGATCAATTTCAAAATGCCGGCTGTGCAGCGTTTATCTGACGATTTCTTAGGCAAATTTTTGGAAAGTTAAAATATTGTCTAAAAAATTGTCAGATAATTGTTAATAACAAATGAACTATGCAATAAAAAAAATCCTACGTACTTCCATAGACAATGTATTTTTTAAGATATATTCATTATTTCAAGTAAATCGGTTGAAAATTGTCTTAGTTATGTTTCCGGCCAACTTAAAAAATGCAGTTTTGAGATAAACGCTGCACAGCCGCCATTTTGAAATTAATCGCTTCAGAAAAATGATTGTATACAGTCACTGATATAGATGATAAACACCCGTTTTTGTAATCTCGATTTATTTTGTAGTTTTTCTGAGGAAAAAATCTCCAAAAAGCCTATTTTTTCGGCCTCTAGAGTGGCCCCTTAAAGAGGTTATAAACAATCTTGTGAAGGAGCTTTGAACGTGGGGGGCTCATCGATGGACTTGATTTTGGCCACCCGGTTGATTTGAAACATCAAAAACGAGTTTTTTTTCTTCATAAAATAGATAATGTTGGCTAAGACTCGACCGAGTCTTTTTTTGTCGTGTTTCCATTTTTTTACTTGATTTTTTTTTCGATTTTTTAAGGAAAGATGACATTGTTAATAACTAATGAAAAAAATGTTGAGAAAATAGTCGGTCAAGACTAAACTACTATTCAACTTAATAAGTGTACCAAATTCCATGTCTATCCCCTCATTAAGGAGGTTGGAGCGGTCCAGTTGAGTCAAAGAGAGGTGTACGATTTTTGTTTTCAATGAACCTCAGGAAACCATACGAGGTATAGACTTATTCTGTAGATGCTAACTTTTCATAAAATGTATAATTATAGAGCATAATCATGCACTTTTATATTTTTATCACGTGAATAAGAAAAACTTTTGTGTTACTACCAACTTAAAATAGTATAACATCGTCGATGATTATTCTGAAAAAATTGCGTCAGTGAATGTTTTATACAATTCAGCATGAAATTTGGAGTCATTTACAGTAGAACCTCGGTTATCCGAATCAATAGGGACTGGTAATCATTTGGATAATCACAAGTTCGGATAATCGGAACGCAATTTTTTCTGGAGAAGTACAACAGACGTTGAAACAAATACGAAATGGTTTATTTTTATGCTAAATAGCAACAAAAAAGACACCCGCAGTGAGAACGTTTTGCCCATCTAATCGCACGTAAAATTGCATGCATTAAACTATTTTTTATCTCTGGTGGTTCGTGGTGAAACAATTTTTAAAAAATCGTGCTCAGTATAGCGTAGACGATAACGTATATTTTTTTATTTAAATAAAACCTGGGATTATGGCTAACACTCCAACCCCCTTAAATGTTGCGAAATCGTGTACACCGTTTCGGAAAACATAGTTTCGACTTTGAACGCGTTTGAGGAGAGGGTAGGGGTTTCAGCGTAAAAAAAAACACTTTTTTCCGATTTTTTTTCATCTATATGGATAGAGTAAATTTATTGAAACCTTTTGTACATTGTTAAGTGTCATTTCAAGAATATTCCGTGAAATTTGTACTCGAAAATATCCACAAACAAGCCGGTGACAAAGCTTTTCCAAGAACGCCTTTGGACAAACACGATTTGCGGTGTTCACTGTATCTCAGCTAGAAATTATCTGAAATCAAGTACCATTAAAATTTCGTCAAAGTATCATTAAATCCTCCCCCCAACAGTCTCTGATAATTTTTTTTTATTTCTAAACTTTTGCTGTTCATGTAAAGTGAAAAGTGCTATTTTTCACGAAACATTCCGCCATTTTGGGGGTGGAAAACCTGCTCAATGTAAAAAAAATCTCAAACTAACCGTTGGGGAGAGGTATTTTATATGTAGAAAGTGTGTACCAAGTTTGAAATAAATCGGTCATGTAGTTTTCAAATGGCAGTGAACACGGACTTTGAAAAAGTGGTTTCGAGAAAAACGCGGCACCGGCTTGTTTGTGGATATTTTCGCGTACAAATTTCACGGAATGTTATTGAAATGACATTTAACAATGTACAAAAGGTTTCAATAAATGTACTCTATCCATATGGATGAAAAAAATTCGCCACAATTTTTTTTTTTACGCTGAAACCCCTACTCTCCCCTTGAAGTTTTACTAGCAGTTCTATCGTTGTAATCATAAGCTTTGAGTTGACTCACAATATGAATTGCCTCAAGCGACGAATGAGTGTTTCTTATCTTTCACTAACCTCTTTATATTACGGAGGAGGAAGCCTCCCGAAAACCCAAACCAGTTACTATCCCAGTTTGTTGAAAACAACTGCCCCACAATGAATATTCGGGGCTGGTTTGTTCTTAGAACATAACTGTAAAATAACAAATAATTCGAAAGGTAAAGAAAAAAGAAGATCGCCTGAAACTCAAAAACAAAAATATTCTGAGTAATAATCAATGCTTCAGAGACCCTAGGGATAATGCTGATAATAACTTATGTGGAAATCAATATGTGAATAAAAGATACCCGAAACTGCGGCTGGTTTGTTTGGGTCCGTTTGACTGACTACTACGGCTATACAATAAATGTTCGGGTTTTATAGCTTCTCTTTCCATAATATCAACTCTCGATATCACAATTTTTAAGTGATAAGAATTATTACTAAAAATCCGTCTGTTTTTGGACTGGAGTCCCGATGATCAATTTGCCCCGGAAAGGAATCCAATTCCTTCCAGAGAGCGAATCAATGAAACAAACGTTGATGTAATTTTTATCGAATTTCACACACGATCGCTAGGTCGAGCATAACAAGACCGTAGAAAGCCTGCGACAAACATTGGAGGACAGCGAGCAAGCGCGCCAAGAGCTACACGAAAAATATACGAAATTACAAGTGAGCGAATAGCTGAATTATCATTGTTTCATTCATTATTGATTTTGACTTGCTTAAAAGCCCTTTTCGATGTAATGTGCTTTCGATAATAACTCCTTTTACGGCAGAATCATTCGTCGGAATCGGACAAGCGACTGGACGATCTCCGCAGAGAATTGACCGAGTCCACGAACGCCCTGAGAACGCTGAGAAACGAGAAAGAAATTCTCGTCCAGCAGCTCAACGAGCTAAAGAGTCCGAAGACCGTAAAGCGGACGCAACCGTCGTGCAACGTTAGCATGGACAAGGAAACCAGCAGTATATTCGCCAACAACACGTACTTCGAGGACATGGACGTATCGGATCCCCAATGCGATTCTTCCCTCTTGATGAACGATACCGGGAACACGGGGAGTCTCTTGATATCCGACATCACGCTGGCCAACAACAATTCGGCGATCAACAAATTGGACGATTCGAAGAAATTCAAAGACATGACGAACGCGACTTACAGCGAATTCATGAAGCAAATCGGCGAGAAGAGCAGCGACGAGCTCGCACGCGTCATGCAAGATCTCTTCAACACAAAAGTATCGCTGGAAGAGGAAAATACGAAGCTCGAGGCTACCCTGCGCCAAAAAGTTCGCGAAGCCGATGACGTCAAGAATGACATTCGCGAATTGAAATCGGGCATCGAAAAGTTACAGGAAACGATTCATATATTGACGAGCGAGAATACCGATTTGACGAGCAAACTCACCAACGAGAAGGAATTAGCTAAAGAAGCTGAGAAGAACTTTCAAGTACGTAATAGAAGTTATTTTATTTCAAAAATCTATATCTCTATGAATCTCTATAAATCTACAAAACGCCGAGCGGCCGATGAACTAACAATTTTTCTTTACGGATGTTGCACCTAATTTTGCTGTTTTAGTCAGTCGACGAATTCACGCAGAACTGTGATCGTTGAGCGGGGACCGTGAGCACCGCTCCACGTTAGCCTTTGAAATAAAAAGTGTTTAAAAATGACCTGATATTTTTATTTATTAATAAAACATAATTTATTTGAAAAGTACGAATATTTTGATTTTGATATAAGGTAGAAACATGGAGGTTATGTGTGGAACGTAACATCCGATAAATGGCATAAACGGCATGGACTTGGAAGACTCCTTTCAACAATATGGCACAACCTGCCACACTGCGGGCGAAACAATGCAGTTATTTCAGACGAAGTTTCATGGTCGTGTTATCTCGCGCCGCGGCGATGTGAATTGGCCACCAAGATCGTGCGATTTGACGCCATTGGATTTCTTTCTTTGGGGTTTTCTGAAAGGAAAAGTGTATGCCAATGATCTACAGAACATTTCGGCGCTCAAGGAAGCAATTGGCCATTAAGGCGTTAGGCCACAGTGACGGATATAAAATCATGTGCGAATTTAACAATTTTTTTTCGTATGAAAAAATTATTCGCTCATAAAATTAATTACACATCTATTTAGTATAAATATCAAGCTGTTAGAAAATATGTATTTGTTTTTCGATGTACAAAATGGCCGACTACCGATATTTTCTTTTGTTATCTTTTTTTAGGCGCTCCACGGCGTGACATTTAGCATCCACAATTTTTTACCTAGAACAAAAAACAAAAATTTTCGTCAATCGACATTAGAATACCTAGGGAAGCACGTACGGAATTTAAAAAATATTGTTTTATTCAAAAGTTGTAGGTATTTGAACTTAGGAAATTAATTTTCAGTGAACAATTTCGTTATGACTGCTCATAAACTGCTCATAAGATGAAAAAATTTCTGCAAATGCAATTAGGAATGGAACTTTTAAATTTGAAGTAAATCGAGTGAAAATTGTTGAAGTTATTTGGCACGCCAATTGGAAAAAAGCTATTTCGAAATATATATATATATATATATATATTTTTTCTAATAGCTTTATATTCATACTAAATAGATGTGTAATTCATTTTACGAGTGAATCACTTTTTAATACGAAAAAAGTGGTTAAATTTGCACATGATGTTATACCCGTTACTGTGGCCTAAGGCCTTAATGAAATTAGTCCGCAATTATGCCAAAATGTTATTAAAAATTTCGTCAAAAGAGTGAACGTTTGCAAACATGGACGAGGCGGCCATTTATCGGATAGTGTGTTCCACACATAACCGCCATGTTTGTACCTTATATTAAAATAGAAATATTCGTACTTTTTAAATAATACGTTTTATTAATAAATAATACGTATATAATACGATAAATAATACGTTTTATTAATAAATAATACGTATATAATACGATAAATAATACGTTTTATTAATAAATAAAAATGTCAGGGCATTTGAGACACCCTATAGTTTCCACCGTGCTTTGTTGAAAGCAACAAACGATGATCCGTAGAGAAAAATCGGAATTGTTGAGGAGGGAGATACCTTTAGGCGACGAAAAAAATTGCTGATTTTCATGATTTTCAAATGTAAGATTTCTTTACCATTTTCGAGACTTAGGGTGTGCTTTATTACCACTTTTGGCTGTTAGGTGGTATTTTTTTTTATCAATCTTCAAAAATGACGGTGGAATGGCACGGTCTTCTAAACGGGTTGCGGCGGATGTTGCCAGACGGCGTGGCACGTAGCATCGGCGGGATGAACCTGAAAAAAACTCACGAAGATTTTTCTTTCATTAACACTCGTACGCCGAATATGGACCGAGAAAAAGAGAGAAATGTTAAAAATCGATTAAATGGTACGCTTTGAAACGAAAAGATTGAATTTTCCAATAAAATGGCTCCATTTTGCAATAAAAAATACTTCTTTTTATTTTCAAAAACATTTAGGGTCGTGTTTCAGACAATAAGGTGAGACCGATTTATACCAATCTTCATCAGAATCGGTCTATTAGTTTTAATTTAACGAAATTTTTAACGTAACGTCGCACCAATTTTGAATATGCAGTATAGAAGACCGTGCCACACCTCCGCAGGTTTGAAAGAATAATTTAAAAAACTACCATATAACAGCCAAAAGTAGTAATAAAAAGTACCCTAAGTCTAAAAAATGGTGAAGAAATCTTTCCTTTGAAGGTACCCCCCCCCCCCTTAAACTCGTGCACGCGGCCATATTGCAGTTGCCGTTACGTAGTTCGTAGTTCCAGTTTCCGACGGTAGGCTCGTTGTGGCTGTCTATAAAACTAGACAAGCAGCAACGACGACGCAAGACTTGATTTTGCCGTCGTCGCGACGACCGCGGCCCTACAGGCACCAAGCGTCACTGATCAATCTCGCTATATCGGCGATTATAAATTTCTCCCAAATGCAGAGATTGCAACAGTCGCAGGTGGCACTAGCCTCGTTATCCATTTAGCCGACTTTACCTCGAAACGCGCCATTGGTTCCGAGTTGGGCACGTGTTTCCCACGATTTTCAAACGCCACGAAAAAGCCCACTGGAATGGGCCGACTACAGGAGATTTCGAGATTCGCCCATTTAAGGGGCCAGTCCACTTTGGAACCACGAAGAAAACGAATTTCGCGATTTTTTTTGAGGTTTTTATAAAAGATATGAATATAAAAGTTGTTGGACTTGATAAGTAAAGTCTTGAAATACGTTTTTTTAATTTGAATTCATTTTTATTCATTTTTAAGTACAAAAACTATAGTTCAACGTAACGCCTCAAAAATAGGTGGGCTAGGTAGCTCCATCACAACTCGGCAACGGCTTGTCTGAAACAAAAAAATAAAAGTCCATTAGATTCAGTATGACACCAGCTACAAAATGACCCTCGGATATAAAGTTTTATCAACAAACAAAAAATGGCAGATGAAAAACGAAAAAAGTAAAAAAAACGCGTTTTTTCGCAGTTTTTCGCAAAAAACAAGAGTAAAAATCAAAATTTTAAAACCATCGACGGTCATCTTGTTGCGAATCATGTTTACAATATGTAATTCAAATTTCAAGAGAATCGGTTTATTAGTTTCAGAGATACGATGGAGCTAGATTTTGAAAACGTTTCGTGAAAAATGCGTTTGAAGTTTATACTATGAAAAACTCTTACCTAAACTCAATCGGCAATTCCTGCAGCGTACAAAATCCCTTCTGATTGCTCATCATCGTCGATTTCAAGTCCCGCTTGCTTTCGATTTTTTGAAATTTTCAAAGTGGACTGGCCCCTTAACGTTTCAAATGTAACCAAACATCGCAACACTCGCGACCATTTACCAAAATGCTCCTTCGTCTATTTGCAGTCGACGATCGCCGAGCTCGACTTGCGCATCGACATAATGGCTCACGAGAAACTAGCAACGGAAAGAAAGGTCAAGGAATTGGACGAAAAATTGAAATCGACCCCGACGTGCGACGAGAAAACGTTGAATATGATAAACGAGTACAAGAGAAGCATCGATTCGTTGACGGCCGAGAACATCGAGTTGTCGTCCAACCTGATGAACAAGATCGAAGAGTTGGACCGTTTGAAGGACGCCAGAGAAGTGTCGGGTGAGCACGCGTGCGAGTATCGCGACTCGGTCATCAGTCTCACGGAGCGTAACAAGCTGTTGGAAAGCGAGAACGTAGAGTTATCCGACAACCTCATGGACAAAATTGAGGAGTACGATCGTTTGAGAGAGGAAAACGAGCGTTTGCGCTGCCAATCCTCGACATCGTCACAACCGGAAGAATCGAATAAACTCGTGGACATCTCGATGATCCCTGATGGTCTATCGGTCGACGAATCACGGGCGTGGCCGTCCAACCGACCAACGCCGGAAATCAACGGTGAAACGAACGGCCCTACGGTCGATGATCTTCTGCGAATGTCCATAGTGCCCGGTGAAACGATCGTTTCGGCGAATGTCTCCAGCAACGAGAACGACGCCGAAAAGTGGAGATTGCGAGCGGAATTGCTCGAGGAACAGGTGGAAAAGCTCACGTTGCTGAACGACAAGCTCAGCTCGCTCAAGACAACCTCGTGCAAACAATGCGCCCATCTCGTCGAGCTAAGGGACAACCGTAGAATGTTGCAAAACGAGGTGAAGAGCTTGAATCGCACGCTCGAGGAGTTGCAAGCGAAATTCGATCGCGAATTCGCCCATACGACGATACTGAGAAGCAAAGCGAGCGAGGACTTGAATCTCAGCGTGTGCGACACGAGCTTCAATGCCAGCTCGAGTCCGGAGGGCGCTCTCAACGTGTCGTACGTCGAGGAGCGAGTGCAGCTCTTGCACAGCGAGATCGAAACGCTCAGAAACAAACACGAGAAGCTCTCGAATCTGTACAGAGACAAATGCGAGGAGATCGAGAAACTTCAAGACGGCAGCTTGCGAGAATCCACACCGCCCGCAACGACCAACGAGTCACCGCGAACGCGCCGCGACGATACCAAAATCGAGCGAATACGCACGGACATGGAGAAGATGCAGAACGATCTGCGAATATTCAAGAAAAACATCGCCAGCGTAAGCTCCGCGGTGCACAAATTTGTCGATGAAAAAGTCACGATGCAGAGCGAGATCGACGCGTTGATTATGGAGAAACGAGAGTTCGAGGAAAGATTGGGGGAGACGGGAATCTCGTCGAGTGAAAAGTACGAATCTCTGGAGAAACGGGTTTCCAGTCTCACCGTGGAAATCGAAAGTTACAAGATGGCCAAGGAACACTGGGAGAGTGAAAAAACGCAGCAGGACGCGAAAATTCAATCGTTGGAACGCGAAAATCGAGACCTCGAGGAGAGAGTGACGATGGAGAGCGAATCTTTGTCAATCGCTCGGGAGAAGATGAAGGCGCTGGAGAGCGAGGTTGCTCGTCTCGAGTCGGAAATCGCTGATCGCGAGAATGTCGCGGTTCAGCTGAAGAGCGCTAAACTGGCGCTCGAGGCGCAAGTCACATCGCTTAACCTTGAGAAGCAAAGTCTCGAGGAAAAGATAACGGAAATCGAGTCGTCGCTGGTGCCGAGGGAGAAGGTCGAATCGTTGGCCAACGAAGTCTCCCAGATGAAATCAGAAATGCGGAATTACGAGACGGCGAAGGCGGAACTCGAAGTCGCCAAGATGTCGCTCGAGAGTCAAGTCGAAACGTTGCGCGAGGAGAGTGAGAAGGAAAGACTCGCGATTGCCGAAATGGTCGCGAGGAAGGAAGAGGCTATCGAAACGCTGGAGAAGCAAGTCGCTCGTCTCACCTCGACGATCGAGGAGTCCAACGTCGAGCGAGGCCAACTAATAGACGAAACATCGTCGCTCGCGACGCGAGTCGAACTGCTGGAAATGGAGAAGGAAAGTTACGAGGCGATGTTCGGGGTGAAAAACGAGGATTTAACGCTGGCTGAGGAGAAAATTCGAACGTTGGAGGTCGAAGTGTCGCGTCTCATCGCCGAAATCGACAATTTCAAAGTGGCTCAGCGAGAATTGGAGGAGGCGAAATCATGGCTGGAAGACAAGGTTCAAACGTTGAAGACGGAGAACGAAGCGTACGAGCAAAGATTTTCGGAGACCGAAAGTGTCTCGATGGCTAGGGAAAAAATCGAGTTGCTGGAGAACGAAGTGTCGCGACTTATATCGGAAATCGAGAACGCGAAGGCGCTACAGGACGAACTGGAATCTGCCAAATCAGCGTTGAAGGCGGAAGTCGACGCGTTGAAAAACGAGCGGAGCGTTCGCGACGAGATTATCAAAGAACTGCAGCGAACTCTGCAGAATTTGGACGAGACCAATGCCGAACTCGGAGCGACGGTAGAAAAATTAAATGCGGAAAAAGCCGAAATCGCCCAGCGTGAAGCCGAACGCGAATCCACTGCCACGCCGAATATCGAAGCGCTCGAGAAGAGCGTCAAATTGTTGGAGCTACAATTGGAAGAAGCGACGAATAATTTGCAGACTAACGTGAAGATAAACGCCGAGCTCAATCATCGATTGGAACAGGCAAAGATGGCGGAAAACCAACTGAGCGTGGCAAAGGCGAGTCTTGAGGAGAGAATCGAAGCTCTGCTCGACGAAAAAACGAACGCTCAAGCGAACGAGCGAAACTTGACGGAAAGTCTGAATCAACTGTGCAAAGACAACGAAACGTTGAAGACCCTCTCGAAAGCGTTGGAATCCAAGCTCGAAGAAGCGAGCGAAAATCTAAAAGAGCAAACCAAAGAAAACTCCGAATTGAAGGAAAAACTCGAGGTATACTCCGACGACAAAGTCGTGCTCACCGCCGAAATCAAGAGTCTCCGAGTTGAGATAACGAACGCCCGGGAGAGTACGGACAGCCTTCGAAACACGATACAAAAGTTCGAGAAGGCAAATTCTTCGTTGCTCCTCGAATTGGAGGAATCGAAACGATCCAACGCAATCCCGAACAACAACGAATTGCACGACGCACCGTACGAAACACTCAAAGAGTACGAAAAAATGATCGAGGAATTGAAAGAGAAGTTGCAAGTGACCACCGAGGAATTGCAATCGAACACCAAAGAGAGCATCGCCATGAGCAACGAATTGAGAACGCTCAACGAAGCTAAGGAAGAATTGAACCAACTGAGCTCGGCTCTCGAGAGAAAAGTGGAAGATCTGAAAACTGAGAAGAAGGAGCTTCAACAGACTCTGGCGAACTTGCGCCAAGCTCTGAGCGAATTGGACGAGAAGAACGCTCGGTTGAACGAGGAGTTGCAAAGTACGAAAACGTCGAGGGAAAGGCCCGAGGTAAGCATCGTGACTGATTCGTCGATCGGAATTTCGGCGACCACCGAGAAAAGCGTTTCGTACGAGGCGAGTCTCGAGGAGCTCGAGTCAGCCAAGAAGTCCATAAAGAAGGAGATCATGTCGTTGAAAGCATCCTCGGACGATCTCAAGCTCGAGGAAAAGTCGGCGACCGAGTTGTTCAACTTTTTCGTCACGACGATCATGTCGAAGGAGCACGAGGTGGTGAAAGCGTTGAGCGATGCTTTCGAGAGGGAGAAGAGAAGGCTCGAGGACAAGAAGAGGCAGAGTCTGGACGCGGAGAAGCGAGCAGCCGTGTGGGCGAAGGAGCTCGAGGCGGAGATCGAGCGAACTCAGCAAGACCTCGCGCGCCAGGAGGCCAGGAGAACCGAGCTCAGCCAGAAAATAACCAAACTGGAGAATCTCCTCATGGAGACCAATCACGAGAATCAAATGTTGAAGGAGAAGATGGCCGTGTTGGAGGCCGATTACGATACGCTGGGAACGGATCTGGAAAAGTCGCCGGAGTCGCGTCAAAGCTCGTCGACGTCGCTCAACGCGAATCTGGAGAAGGAACGTTTCATTCACGAGAGCGTGGACACTCGCGAGATGGAGCTGAGCGCGAGGCTTCGCCTGGTCGAGAAGCAGTACAAGGAAAAACTCGACGAATTAACGAGCAGCATCGAACATCTTAAAACTCGCAACATCGATTTGTCGAACAGCTTGGAGGGCCTCGAGGCGAACGAGAAACAGCTCAAGAGTATCGTCGACGTGAAAACCAACGAGGTCGCAAAGTGCAACGCGACGCTCGAGCGAACGCAGCGAGATTTGAACGCGATGACCGAATCGTACAATCAGTCGAGTCGCGATAACGTCGAAAAAATCGCGAAGATCGAAGAGATAACGAGCTTATTGAAGACGAAATGCGATCTTTTGTCCGAGTACAAGACCAAATTGGAGACGATAACGCCCGAGTACGAGAAACTCAAGGATCAAGCGAACGAGCGACAGCTTAGGCTCGAGAGATACAAAAGCGAGATCGAGTGTATGACGGCTGAGAACGAGAAGGTCGTTTCGTCCCTCAAGGATCGATTGGACGCGGAGGAGATCCAGTCGACCGTCTGTCGCAAACAATTGGTCGAATTGACGAATCGCAACGCCGCACTGCAAGCGGAACTCGTCGAGGTGCACACGAGATGCGACGAGCTCGCCATGTCGAACGAAAAGATGGCCAAGTCGATGAGAAACAGCACGAGCAAAGCTCGAGCCGAGGAAGAGATGGAAGATCTGCGCGATCGCAATCGTATACTCGAGAGAAATTTGGACGGCGCTGGTAATCGTATCAACGACTTGCAAGAGGCGAAAAATCGCTTGACGAAGGAACTCGTCGATTTGCGCGTACAGTACGAGACCACGTGCCACGAGAACGCTGAACTCAAGAGCGTGTTGTCGTCGCACAGATCGAGCGTCGCCGATACCATCGCGTTGAGGGAAAAATACGAGACGCTCATGCAGCAGAAAAATCGCCTCGACATGGAACTCGTCGACAAGAGAGCGCGCTTCGACCAGATGGAGAAGAAGATCGAGACGATCGAGCGCGAGAACGAGACATTGAAAGCCAAAAATACCGAACTCGACGTCGAAATGGACGATATCGTTGCGCGTATACACGAATCGACGAAGGAGAACAGCGAGCTCGAGGAAAAATTGTACAATGCCCAGAACTCCGTGAAGACTTGCGAGAAGAAAATCAACGAGTTGACCGCGATCAATGGCGATCTCGAGACGAAACTCGCCAGTTGCGTGCGGGAAATCGAGACGTTGAAAACCCAGATGAACAAGTCTCGGGCTGAGCTCGAAACAGCGACGAAAATCTCGGACAGTCAAGCGAACGAAAATATCGAGCTACGGACGAAATTGTCGCTTTACGATCGAGGCGATTCGATTAGCTGCGGCGACAGCGAGAGAAGCTCCAGTCCCGCCCTCGAGTCCATACGCGTCGACAACAGGAGACGAAGATCACGCAACGAACTTTTCAATCTCAATCGACCTCTCGAGGTGTTCGAGAACAACGAAGGGACCGAGGAGTGCAGATGCGAAACTCTCAAACTACACTGCTCCAAACTCGAGAAAGAATTGGCCCTGAAAAACGCCAAAATAGCGACGCTGGAACTCAAAATACAGAGCGAAATATTCCCTTATATGAGGAAGTGCAAAGATCTCGAGGAAATACTTGCCTCCCTCACGAAAAAGGTACGACGATAAATTGAAAATGACTTTTTTTTTGTCGCTTTGGGAGTGCAATGACACGGTGTCGCCATGTAGATAAACGATGACTATTCGGCTTGCTATTTCTCGACATAGGCGACAAGAGACGCAGAAATAATTCAATTGGCCTAATTGAATCACGTTGAAGTTTGCATCGTTGGAATGCATAGATATTTATCTTTTCATTTTTTATTACTTTGTTTCTATCATTAGTCGAAGGCTTTTTTTCACATTGGGGGCGTACATTTTTAATAAGGATTCGTAGAAACGTTTAAGTCATTTTGGCACCCTAAATAGGTAGGTAAGGTGGTATATAGATTAGACGGGATTTTTTTTGCAATTTTGAGGGATTTTTAAAGCTAAGAAATAGTTATTTTACATTTGTCAAACTATAGGTATACTTCAATAGTACTTTCAAATATACAGAACAATAATTTTAAATTAATTTATGTATCATCAAAATGGCGGAACTGTGGCAGAGTGTTACGGCAAGGTTGCCGCGGGAGTTGCGAATGGGCGTGCAGGTCCCGCAGACTTTGATTTGCAAAAAAATTCAATTTTTTTTTTCAGTTAGAACATGTATAGTTTCTATTTGACAGTAATTAAAATGAAGAAAATGCAAATTCAACAGAATAGCACGCATTTACAAAAAATCAAGATTCCACGCAAAATTTCTGTAGAATTTGGATTAAAAAAGTAGTATTTTTTGTTTAATTCAAAAACTGTTCTCGTCAAGCAGAAGGTATAAATATTATCCATATTTCTACAAAATTTCAACTCAATCGGCTTAATAGTTTTTGAGTAATCCTGCACGCCAATTTCGAAAATGCAAGTTTGAGAAAAACGCGTTCGAAGTTTACGCCCACTCCGAATCCGAGTAGTCAGGCACAGCATTGACGGGCTGTAACGTTTGAAGTTTTTCGAATCTTAGCTTTGAAACTTTGGGAAAATATTCTACATAGGTAGCTCGATAGTTTAAACAAAAAATAAAGCGGTTTTTTATCATTGTAAATGTATATCTCGCTTTAGGAATTCATTTTCCTTACATTTGCGGTTTGCATCGTACCTTGCGATTGCAGTTTGCATCGTTGAGATGCAATGAACATTTTTCGCGATTTTTAAAATTTCTTTATTCTTACTATTTTCTAAAATCTTTGTTTTGCAACTTTTGGTTACGAGTTTTAAGGATTTTCAAAAGCCTTAATGCGCTCAAAAAAATTCGGGAAGCCGAAAGAAATATATTTTCGTTGCATCCCAACGATGCAAACTTCAATACCATATTTAAATACTCTCGAGTTCTTGTCGGAAAAAGTATAAAATGTAAGAGAAAAAAAAGATTTTTTGTACATTTTTCGTGGAAAGGAATAGTCAAGGGATCTCAGAGGATTGTCTCTTATGTTCAATGTGTCATCCTTCCGAACGAATTTCCCTTCATTGACGCATAATCATCGCTGATTCGAAATATTTATAGTTATTCTCGAATTACAGAACAAATTACTGAAAGCGGAAATAAGAACACTCGAGGAAACCAGAGCGAAGGAAATGTCGAGCGAATGCGAGAGATGTAAACAATGGAAGATGAACAAACGTGACCAAGCATCGCAGTGTCTCCCGGAAAGTACACCGATCTATATGAGCGGCATGAGCAGCGGAATGATCGATGTAATTCACATAATTTGTCTTTGTCGTTTTTAACTATCAGTCTATTGTTCGAAAATACTTTTATCTTTTTTATCAATATCTATAATATAAACCTATCATGAAAATAGCCCTTTTTAGCGTCTAAAGTAAGAAGACCCGTTGATAAAACATTTCAGGACATTTTGTTAAGGGACGTTCAAAAGAAGCCTACGCGAGCGAAGCCGCGAGCGGAAAGCTAGTTTGGAGATAACGACATCGAGATTTTTTTAAAAACCTTTCAAAGCTTGAAGGCCGAGCTTTAAAAATCTCATTTTGAATTCCACAAATATTAAACAATTGTTCAGTTATTGAAGTCCTAATGTGCCGAAGAAATTTTCCGTGTCACTCAAATGTCACTCAAGATTAGGCTGACCTTGCACACGCCCTCAAATCAAAGAACTCGAATTTGGCATGATTTTCTTCCCCGCTAGAATTATTCGTAGGCTGAAGAGTTACATTTTTTCCGCCATCCTGACTTGCCCGCCCATATTACAATACACTTGGAACTTTGCAGGGCCACGTGAAGGTGAGAAAGCTCGAAAAAGAGAAGACAATGCTGAAGAATCTGTGTCGAAATCGACAGAAGCAAATATTCGAGCTGCAAGATCGTCTGAAAGAGTTGGAGACAGGCACGAAAACTTCGAGCAACGATGACAAGTCGGCAACTTCGGAATCTGCAGGTCTCAGCGCGATTACAAAATCCGATTCGGCCAGCGGTTCCAGACAGTGAGGAAGATATACACACACACACACACATATATATTTATATTTATCTATATAGAAGCATGGACATAAAGTGCGCACCAGCGTAAAACTATTGTGACGATCTTCCTTGAATGACGCTTAACTTCTCGACGCTTTCGAAACAATCTGGCATGTTCAATCCCGGCGACTCGGAACCGCTTGTACAAATTCTTTCCCCGCGCTATCGAAAAATCTCTCGTTTTTTCCTCCGCATTATCGATTATTGGTTCTCCGGTTGAAAAAAAAAATCGCATATCGTAGGATCCCTGACGCAGCTCCGCAGTTGAATCAATTTTTACGTACATACTCGTTAAATTCGTCAACGCAACTTCAATTCGCAACTTCGATCGGAAGTTCAGAAGTTACCGTTTTTTCGATCAACGATCTCCTGTCGGTTCCTCCGGTCAACGTACTCGGCAAATCGCAAATTCACCCTCCATTCGCAGCCTTCTCTGCTGAGGAAAAAAAAATTCGCGGAACGAAACGGAATTGAATCGTTCGAAATTTTGTTTTTCTTTTTCTCAAATTGTATTTTTTATTATTCGAGTTGGGCTACATACATATTTGACATAATTGCCCCTAGGGTCTCTGTAAACTTATGGGATCGGAGTGGGCGAAATTCCGTGCCGAGTGAATCTCGCGAGCGAAGTTTTCCGCGAAGAATTGTCCGGACGAATGTCAACTATTTTTTCTCTCTCTCTCTCTCTCTTATTCTCAGTACTTTGCTAATCTATGTTTCCGTACTATTTATCTTTCTGCAGCTTTCTGTGATCCCCCTCGCCTCGTATGCTTGCACGACTCTCGCCTGGTGCACTTGAAATACCGAAGAGAAAGAAAACATTGAGTTTGTTGATTTATCGTGTTGCAATGAGGCGAAAATTCATTTGTGTTGTGTGTTTTACGCAGAGCAATGAAGGAAAACGTGCCGGCCATCTGGAACAATCAGACACAACAATCCTACTTGAGACGCGACTGGTTCAACTAATGCGGATCTTTCCATTGTATTTTCATCCCCTCCAGCCCCCCCCCCGTTACGTATAGCGCACTCTCCAAAACTATCCGATAGTTCAGTATTTTTGTATGTTTCTGTAAATAGCAGTGTTTTTTTTTTCATCGTTTGTTTACTTTTCTGTACTTGACGGAACAAAAATTTATGTGTAACGGATCGATTGTATTTTGTTATTGCGAGTGTCGATAAGAGGCATTCTTGGCTAGGTGCTGAGAGCGCGAGTCGCGTCGAGTGGGGCGAACGAATAAATAATTATATTCTCGTGCTATGGACGTATATATGTATACACGGAGGCTCCGTATTGAGGGGTTAGGCTACTGCGACGAACCGAAAATCAGGGTTATTTGAAAAAAATGTATTTTGAAAGAATAAGTAAGATTATTGAAAAATCGTTTGGACATTTATTTGTGTGTACTTTAACAAAATTTTGTACCAAATTTCATCTGAAAAGATTAATTATTAAAGAAGTTATCAATAATCTCGTGTGGGACTTTTGAACGTGAGGGGCTCAACGGTGTACTTGATTTTGGCCACCTGGTTGATCTGAAAAAAAAGTTTTTTCCCAAAATAGATAATATTGGCTAAGGTTTGACCGAGATTTATTTGGTTGTGTTCCGATCAAACAAAAAAGGTTTTGAATGTTTTTTCGATTTTTTTGGAAAAAGTGATATCATTATTGTTAATAATTCATGAAAAAATGGTAAGGGTAACACCACTGTAAACGTGTAAAATAGAGCGATTTTTTTGGGTGGAAGGACAAGTGAGAGAATAATATTCATGGATGTTATTAGTCGTATCTTCAAGTGAACTGAAAATACATTATATAAAAAAATTATACAAAATAGTGACGCTGGAGCCATTCTCGCGAGGCATGTTGAATTTGAGACGCTCGCGGCACACGGTATAACTGACGCAAATTTGAATGTGGAAAAAAATTGAAAATTTTCTATTTATTAACATGAGTATAGCTAGAGAAATACGTAGGGGATTTTGAAAATATTGATTTTCGTGTAATTGGCAGGCATTTAAGGTAGTCCTATCGCCAGGCTTCAATCCATAGGATCTTCATTTTTTTTTTAAGTCTCACTGAATATATTCATAATCGTCTCCGTAAAATTTCAGGGTCGTTTATCGACCTAATTACAGAGAATAGAAATATTAAAATTCCGTATTTTTGTAAAGGAATTCCGAGGCGACATACAAAAACCCAATTTCCGGTCGCTACAAAAGTGTATATAATAGTGGGAGTCCGTCAGATTCTTAAAAATAATCAGATTTACATACTTAACACTTGTAGTAATCCAGTGCTGTCAGAAAAAATGACGCTTATTGACCTAATTTTTATGTAATATCAAGTTTAATTTGAACTTCCGGTATTGGATTTATTACCACGTGTTACGATAAAGAGACGTGACAGCAAGGCAACAGCTGACTGTAGTCCTAATCTCATCTCATTTATTCGAATTTCCACACATATTTCATTTTTAACCGACATATTTCGCCGACACAAATTTTCCACGCTTTTTACCAGTCATGGCCCGAATACAATGCTTTATATAGAATATAGAAATTTTAATAGAAATACTGCGCGAATCGTTCGAATAACTAATTTTTCATTTTTCTAACCAAATGTGAACATTCATTTAACAGTGTACACATGGAAAATTTAGTTATTACAATTTTTTTTGTTTGCCTATGTTAATAATATAAATTGTACAAGTCTCAAGTATGATCAGTGGTATGACTAGTGTGAAGCGATAGGACTACCTTGAAGTAAAAACTCAATTTTCGACAGAAAAAGAATACAATCGTTTGTTAATAAATAATGTTATAATTAACTCATGGTAAATTCCGTACGTATTTCTCTTCGGAATGTTAATTTAAAGATGTGCTCAAAATTTGGAGTGGATAGAATGAAAATTGTTGGAGTTATGCTGCGTGGTGTTTTGAAAAATTGTTTTTCAAGAAAAACGGTCGACGTCTCGCAGACGGGCCAGCCACCGCAGACCTACACGGCCCTGCGGGCCTTTTTTTTACATGTACCGAACTTTTTTCCCCTTATTCTAGATGGTTAAGCATCTCTTAAGCCAAAAACAGCAATTTTTTGAAAATTCTACAGCGATGTTACCCCTTAAGGAAAAACGACGGTCAAGACTAAATACTCTTTAGTCTTGACCGTAAAGAAATTTGGTACACTGAATAAGTGTACCAAATTTCAAGTCAATCCGTTTGTTAGACGTCGAGAAATCGTGTACACTATTTCGAAAAACTTAGTTCCGAGCAAAAACGCGTTTAAAGTTTTCTTAGCAGTTCTATCGTTGCAATCATAAGTTTCCCTGCAATCTGCGATTCCTGCACCGTATGTTGGACCTCCATCTTTAATTTGCGTTGCCCCAAGCGGCGAACGAGTGTTCGTCATATTCGCAGTAGCTTAACCCCTTAATACGCCTAATAATTCACGCATAATTAAGCCGTATACGAAGAAAAAAAAATCACTCGGGTCAACGAAATTGTTCGATCACGGGCCAACGAAATATAGACTATGAGACAATTGAATATCTGACTATTTCGACTATTCGTCAGTTGATAATAAATAATTCCTAACGTAGCTTAATATTCCACCTTTTCATAAATTATTCGGTGGCAACCCCCCAATGAGGCATTTAGTCAGCCCAAGTCATTTTTTAATCCAATGTTTAAGAATAATGCGAAATTACAGGTTCTCATGCGCTGGCTACGAAAGTTCTCGATAGTCATAAAAATTGTAGTTATAATTTAGTAATTTTATTAGCCAGGCCAATAGCAAATGGTTAGAGGCTCGAACTGTACAGCTATTTTTGATACGCAGACTCGTAAAATCGATTTATTTATTAATAGCTATATCTACGGAAAGTTATGTATATTACTTTTTTCTTATTGATCAACGTTGCTCGCTTTATTTTTAAATACGCCGCCTGCTCGCCGGTATACTTTGCAGAGCCGATCGCCAAAATAAGCTGTTTTTGATGAGTAATTCAACAATAAACTGTAAGGAGAACGTAGAGAAGTAGAGCGTTTTGTAGGACCACGTCAATCCATGCTACTCGATCCTGCTCGCACATGAGGTAAAGTGTATTTTTTTCATTCTTTATCCCTCCGCGCGAACAACATGTCTCTCGAGGACGGTCCAAGTTTTTTAATTGTTCCGGACTGCTAAAAAACGAGAAAAAATCACGGTTGCTCCTCGAAACGTGGAATTATCGACAAATCAATAGAGTCAAATGTCGCATAGTTTTTCGAATGAAAATTGAACTTGTACGAAAATACGAAAATGGGAATTCCAAAAATGCATAACGTCGCGATAAATGAAGAGGGTACAGTAATACCCAAATTAGCTTGGCGCAACCCGTTCAAAAACAAATTCCATCTTAAGGTATTCCTTTCGCGAACCCAAATATTCAACAGATTTTCGTCTATAATCAAGTGAAAATACATCACAGTATACTGGTAAAATTTCAAGCCAAGTCACCGAACTATTAACGAAAAAAGACGACTAAAATTTATATGTGAAAAAATAATTCTAAAAAACAAGCTTTTGTGTGATGTACTAAAAAGAAGAAAATATTTTTTTTTACCAAGTCACCTACATGCGCCTATAAATAAAAGCTTCGTACGCTCAACTTTTCAAATGTTTAATAAATCCGATCAATTCAGTTTCATTAACCGTATTTAATTTGGCACAAAAGTAATTAGAGACATTATCACACGTTTATACTCAGTTTCAGGATTTTTATTTAAGAAATCTAACGTTGTTTTACAGTAAATTAAATATAGTTGATATGTTAACGGATTTATGTAAATTAACGATTATATGTCTAAATTTTGAGCGCTCCGAGCTTGTATTTATAGTCACATATAGGTGACTGTAAGAAAAAATATTTTCTCCTTAGTACATTAAGTAAAAGCGTGTTGTGAAAAATATTCTCTATACATATAATTTATTTTCTACTTTTTAGTCTTCAATTGATTTTACTAGTTAATTATTACTAGCCGTTTACTAGTTTACGAGTTTGTACGTTAGGAACATTGAATGATTGTAAAAAATAACAAAGACTGTAATTGGGATTGAACGTACGACTAATTGCTGCAAATAAACTTTTCACATACGAACACAGTCGACTACGAATTTGTATGTGTTGGTGAGATTTTATATGGATGATTAGATATCGCTAATTTTACATGAAGAGTTGAACATTTTATGGATACTTTTTTTAAATTGACTCTTGCATTGTCACCTTTTAGATGCATATTTGCAAAATTTCAGAGCTCTGAGTAGTCGGGAAGAGGCGGAAATATCGATTTTTCGTTTTGCATCTCACAGAAAGTCAAGTTAAATAAAAGCTTGTAAAAATCGTCATATTCATACAGAACTTCATGGGGATGTCACGCTGGCCACATTCCTACCTAATAATTTATGCATTAAGTATCTCTAGATGCCTGATATTAAGGGGCTATACCAGTGTGAACGCTGAAAATTTAGGTGATTTGCGAGCATTTTTTTTAAAGAAAAGTACTCAATTAAATGTTTTGGAAAATTAAGAATATATTTCGCTATATTTGACCTATATTACATAATTTTTTCAGAGAAAAATATTGAGATCCAAGTGACTTATGCGCTGCCTTCGGAGGCGCCAAAAAAAAGTTCCTCCACTGCTGACATGATTCCGGCCGATTGAGTAGCTGAAACCGAAAAAGGAAAAAATGTTAAACTGGAAGGTGTTTCCTGTACAATGACGTAGGATTTTCGAAAAATATCAAAATCTAACAAAATGGCGTAGTTATGAAAAAAAGTCTGTTTTCTTGCCTATAAAATGGTCGTTTTTTTCAATGCCAAATCGCCAATTTTCATCCAATCAAAAATATCCTACGTCATTGTAGAGTAAATATATTCAAGAGTACTCAGTTCAAATTTCAAGTCAATCGGATAATTGCACTTTGAGTTACAATGTCAGCAGATTTGAAAAATCTCATTTCGAGAAAAACGCTTTTAAAGTTTTAACTATCGATTTTTGCAAGATGAAATGATATTGCTATAAATGATAATGATATTCTTGAAGGTATAAACTGTCAAAAAAGGCAAAAAAATCGATTTTTTTGAAGTGTCACACTAGTATAGCGCCTTAACTGCTCACGCGTGTGAAAAATTCTAACGATTGCGTAACAACAAAAGGGGGCCACCGAATATTTGAAGAAAATATTTATCAACGATAAAACTTAGAAAAATGTGACCAGCAGAAGAATTTTCGTAGCCGCGACTTTTCAGAGAAAATCTATAAATGTCTTAGTTGGGTGTGATAATTGATTGTCACGTATTTTTATTAAGCGCCACTGTAATTTACTAATGATTCAGAAGGGCCCCTTATGCCCCCTCAAAATACGGCCCTCCGCGAAAGGAAAACCTCAACACAGACGCACCCTTACATCCCGGTATTCAATACCCAGTAGAAAATAATTATTCTTGTAATTCTTTAGATAAGTGACTTCCGAAAAATTAGCCTAAAATTATTTTTTTTGCCATCTTCTCATTTATTGGGTGATATTTAGTCAGGGGAAGCTGAAATCCCCCCATAATTGTGGGATTTTGAAGTTCCCGGAAACACGTGAAAAAATAGCACACTTTTGAACCTTTCGAGGCCCATATTTGGTTTGTTTCGATTTTTGAAAAATTCTAAATTATTTTTAACGATTTTTTGCTCGCAAGTAATTTGACAATGAAAAATGTCAGCTTCCCCCGACTGAACATCATCATTCACAACCCAATAAATGATATTTTATCGGAGAAATCGGATAAAACTTTTCGGAAAAGTCATCCAAAGTATTACCATTGTTCTTATCGAAGCATATTTAATTCCATCAATATTCTCATACCTCTCGCGCTCTGAAAAACCAGCGAAAAAATAACCGACTTCAAATTTCCCGCTCGGTAGAGTCGCGTGCCTCGAGAATCGATACTCCGCGATATATATCGTTACGCGTCTTATCGAGAAGAGCCTGTACATATACAACAGTAGTGGCTTTCTCTCTCCCTCCTTGTTACGAGAAAATAATGTATCCACCACGCGTAACGTGCAGTATCGATCGAACGCGAGAGAGTTTAGCGTAATAATGGCATTGCTCACCCTGGTGGCAGTCGGTCGTCCGCGCGCTCGAGACACGGTGTAATCCTGGACGGGCGGCGAACCCCGCGCTCGCTCGTGCTCCGCCGAGTCCTGCGAAAGCGAGAAAAACTGCCTCCGAACGACGATACGACCAGAACGAAAGAAAAAAATCAGACGAATAAACGAAGCACGCGTATTCTCGATGAAGCAACAAAAAAAATATGTTAAAAAAATCAAGTGTGTGTACGTGAAATGTTTTTCGAGGTAAAACGGCCGGTTGGAAAACGCGTCGTCGACGAGGCTCGGACGTCCTGGACACGAGCGTGCCCCTGCGTGAACCCGGGAAAATAATGAACGCGAGTTTTTCACGACGTAATCGTGCGCGCGGATATTATTATTGCAGTGTCTGCAAGGTGATGGTTAAAGTTGTAACGTGCGAGGACAGTGTAACGGAAAAATACGAGGATCGGGTGGTTCTCGATGCGAGATGAGAGCGTACGGACGGACAGGTCTCTCGCTGTCAAATAATAAATAATATCGAGCGAAAAGAAAAACGCAATTTGTGGGTTTATCGATCGACGATGTTGGATGGTGATGCGATGGGAATACATCGTTTACGCCGTTCGCGTAATAACGAGACGAACGTTTCAACGATAGTGCGTTATTTTCTCAATGTTTAACACGTCGAGGATACGCAATAATAATGTTTTCATCACCGGCGTCGGTGGTGGGCGAGCCGTCAGGCTACAACTTCGAGAAAGAGGAGAACGCCGCCAAGTGGAAGGGAGTGTTTGTCAACTCTCTGCGCAAGGTTCGATTCCAATGTTTCGAGATCACTTTTTTTGTTCTTTTCCCTCGTATTTTTTTCTTATTGTTTTTCGCTTATTCGGTCGCCTTTACTCCTCGCCAACGAGGCTCTCGTCACGGCTCTCGTCATCGCGTCTCCGAAAACGATCGCCGAATTTACGTGTGTGTGTGTGTACATGCGCTCGGACGTACTCCGGCGTATGTCCCTCGGCTCGTGAGCGTGTGTGCGTGAGCCACGATCGAGCGATCGCTTCTCGCGATCCGTCACGAATCATCTTCGAACGCGATAAACGCGATACCACGTACACGATTGTGTACGTACTCGTCGTATGTACCTACGCGGATATGTCCGCACGCGCGATCAGCTGGGCTACGCGCTTAATCCTCGCGACTCGTTTCCAACGCGATTCTTTGGCTTACCGCTATGAGACGGCTGCGCTTTTTTGCCAAACGATCAGCGAAGATTGAAGGCTTCGGAGCAGGGTGGAGGTCGTAGCGGAGATGCAATAAATTCTTGACGTTTTTCTCTCGTAGCGGCGTCGTTTAGAAGCGAGCGACTGCGAGGATCAGACCGGGAGCCCAAAAGTGTAGACGAGCGGTCGTGAGTCCAAGACACTTGGTGCTCTGCGGTCGAAATAGCGATGAGGTCGATGCTTGCGACGTTGGAATACACAGTATATTTATGCGCCTTAATTGCTGGACTTTCTTTCGGCAAATAACGATGTGGAAGTTTACGTCGTTGGAACGCAATTGGAACTCATTCTTTTTATCACTGGAATTTTTTGTCACTGTATTTGGACCATGGAAATCACTGGAACGTTTTTACGTATAGTTATTGGAGATTTGCAACCTCAATTTGTATGGAATAGGCTTTGGATAATGATAGAAATATAGAAATGAAGAATCTATGAAACAAATAGTTGGTTCCCAAGTATGCAAACTTCAATGGCACCCAATGGGAGATAGCGAAGTAAAGATGCATGATGTGCAATTGATATCGTTACATGTTTCATTCGAAACAGCATTTTGTGGACATTTATTTCCGTAAACAACTTAAGGCAAGTGAATTAGAAGGTCCAAAAAAGCGTTTTTTCAGAAGGGAAAAAAACATGTGAGCCCAGTAAACATTGAGGTATCTTTTCATGTATATATGAAATGTATGAAAATATTTTCAACATGAAACAATAAATGACTGCAGATTTATCAGCCTATTCCATGTGCGTCTTGCCACTGCAGTCCCCAATTGTAATTCTTGACTGAAACAAAAAAAACCAATAAAATGTTCAATTGTCATAGATTTTTCTTCTGGGCGAATTAAGAAAAAGCTGAAAAAATCGTGAATTTATAACTGTTCTCAGGTTTGAAAAAAATGTGTTTAAAAAAACACTTTATCGTGCTATAAAAATGATCTAAAAAGACTTTTTCAACATGAGGTTGAAGTTTGCATCGTTGGAATGCAATGAAAATTAATATTTCTGGATTTCTTTAATTTATTTTAATAGATCTTGCGTATGAAAGTCTCTCAATCATTTTTCCAAATATTTATTTAGCGATCCGCAATATAAATCTATGAAAAAAATATTTATAATAATAAAATAGGGAAAATACAATGTGTAAAAAGGAACTTTCGTTGCATTGCAACGATGCAAACTTCCGGACCATTTTTTAACGACTTTTTTAATTCACTTGGAAGAGATTTTTATACTGAAGAAAATAAACTTTGCATTTTAATTTAATATGCATTTATGTGCATTTAAAATGCATTTTAATTTAATTTTAATCGCATAATTATGCAATTAAAATGTATTTTAATTTAATTTGATTTTAATGACAACTGGAGAAGTTTTCTATAGGAGGAAATATCAATATCAAATATCAATCGCTTCTCTGCTTTTGGCCTTGTATCTTCGAAAATATTTACAATTGGCCTCTGTAACTTTGTAAATATATTCTTGGATAGTTTATCTATCGATTTAAGCAATAAAAAGAAACGATTTTTCGGACCTTCTGATTCAGGTTCCGGCCTTAAGCTTTTGCTCACCGATTTTGCCTACAGAAAGCCCCTAATTATTCTTTCAAATACTCATTGCGGGATCTACAATATAAATCTACAAAAAAGATTTTGTGTTATAATGAAAGTAAGGAAGCTGGAATTTAAAGGAAGACGGTATACCAAGGAAGTTGAAATATAACAATGAACTTTGGTTGCATTCCAATGGTTCAAACTTTACCACCATGAATAGCAGAACACCACTGCCGACTTATACCTTTTTTCCCAAGACTTCCTTGCCATTGAGATATCTCAAAATTCACCTCTGACTAATTGATCGTAGCTGCAATCTTGTTTTTGCAATTCGATTAGCAAGATTCAGGTTGTCGGGCAGTCTCACAGAAACTGTAGCACAGCGACAAAGATGACATAAGTCATTATTTCGTTCCTCCTAAGCCTCTATGCGAAATTATGATGTTGAAGTTTGCATCTTTGACACGCAATGAAAATTCAGGCACCCAAGCCTTATTTTTACAAATTCGAGTTCTCAAAAACTCTTAAACGTTTTTTAGAATCCTCATAGGAAATCTACAGTCCAAATTTGCGGGCTACGATTTTGAAGGATGGAAAACAAAGAAATAAAAATGAAAAAAGAACTTTCGGTGCATTCCAACGGTGGAGATTGTGCGAAACTTGGGATCTGGTGAACTGGTAAAGAATTAGGACACTCTTAATTTGCAGTAGTTTCAGATGTAAGAGGAATAGAAAACATGTAATGAAAAACATGGTCTTTCAGTTTCCATTGTTGCAATGCAACGAAATTTCTTAATTTTTTTATTTCCTCATTGTCAGTATTTTACAAAATATTTTTTTTTTAGATTTATATTCTTGGCCTCTTAATGAGCTGCTTAAAAAATGATTGAAGAATTTTCGCAACGCATGTTTGTGAGAAGAAGTTCGAGCAATTGAAAAATAATGATCTTCATTGCATTCCAACAATACAAACTTCAATCTCATTGAAAAATTGTATGGAAGGTTTTAGATTTTGTGCGTAGGTTATTGATGTATAAAAGAAACTTTTTGATAGAGTTCACAGACATTCGCATGGTCCTGAAGTTTGCATAGTTGGAATGCAACGGAGGTTCCACTTTTGACATTTCATTTTCAAAAATGGTTGAGGGACTTTTGTATGCAAAATCTGCCAAAATAAATTGAAGGAATTCATAAGAATTAGTTTTCTTTGCAGTCCGATGATGCAAACTTCAATCTCATGACATTTGCTACATAATTGTCGTGTAATTGTAACGTCCTGAAATTTTGGGTATTTTCCAATCGGGCTCGTCCATACGTCCTTACCAAACGCTATGGCAATGCTGCAAAAAGTTAACGGCTTCAAAATTGGTCAAGCTTTTTCCTTAACATAGTTAATCATATTAACATTTAACATATTAACAATTAACATTCAACATAACATTTCAACATATTAATATGTACACATTTCGGAAAAATGGTATGCATGTTGCATCATTGAAACGGAATAAAAATATTTCTTTGGTACGTTAAATATCCAAAAAAATATTTCAGATAATAATTTAAAAGTAGAGACGCATTTTCGGTGCATTCCAATGGTGCATACTTCATCGCCATAGGAACAACAACATGGTGTTGAAATTTGCATCATTGGGATGCAACAACTTTTTTTGTTTTCTCATGATCCAGTTGTTTTTGGCCCATTCAGGCAACAAAAATCACTTAAACATTTTTTACGGTCCTTATTAGGATTCCATAAGCTCAATTTGAAAAAAAAAAGGTTTCAATACTAATAAAAATATAGAAATGAATAAATAAAGAAGAAATTTCCGTTGCATACCAACGATACAAACTTGAACACCGTACACTTTACACATTACGACAATGACAACTGATTTTCATTTCCATCTGAGTCATGTATTAGGTGTAGTTAAAAGAATCCATTATTTTCGCCTTCAATTTCATGCAAAAATAATGGATTTCTCTTGTCTACACCTAATATTTGAGAAATTCAAATTTCGCCCACTCGCACCTTGCATCTCCAGACGATGTATTGTCTTTCTTACGGAAGAAACGTCATTTCAGGTACTGGGACAAGTGCATCCGAGTCTCGCAGCTCGTCAGGATGCCCTGGACTACGTGGAGAGCCTAATCTTAAGAATGCTGGGCATGCTGTGCGGCGATCCGCCGCCGCACACGCCTCAGGACGTCGAGGAAAGAGTCAAACACACGTTTCCCACTGCCATCTACGAGTGGGCCCTGAAAGATGCCAAGGATGCCTTAGAAAAGGGGAAGAAGAAGTCGTCGCTTGTCCTTCCCGTCGACAAGATTCATCAGCTTTTGCAAAAAGTACGCACTTGTTTTTTTCTTTTGTGAATATATGTGTTTGTAGTAGATTCTTTGCCTCAATCTTTCCATACTGATCCACTTTATATGATCTTTCAGGAAGTATTGCAACACAAGATTGATACGCAAGTCAGTCTATTTGTCGTTGGCGTACTCGAATGCATCTCTGCGGATATTTTGAAGGTTCGTTCGCAAAATAGTACATATGTAGTACGTCATTGCAATGACCAATAGGCATATTCGGGTGAACCAAAAAGAAAAAGGCGAAACGGAGATAACGACGACGCATAAAAAAAGTACAAGTTTTTCGATTCATTCCGAATGTAGTTTGAAATGTATTTCTGTGCATCACAATTACTAGCTTGGATACTTTTCGTTCGTCAATTTTTTAACGGGCCTGCATAAGCATAATAAGGCCCAAATAAAGCCAAATACGAGCCTGCATAAGCATAATGAGGCCCAAATAAAGCCAAATACGGCCCAAAAGTCAGGTCGATTTTCAAAATATTTTTCTGATGAGAGTGAATGAGGAGGTCGGAATTTCACACGATTAGTACATTTTTTTGCGAATTTCGGGTTTCTTAAATTGAAAAATGTTGATGAACATTGAATTTATTATTATTTAATAACTTCAAAGTTTATCCCGCCGGTGCTGCATGGCTAAACGTCTGAAATAAAAAACAAAAACATGCACTTTTAGTATAATGATAAACATTTCGTATAGCGGGTACTTTTTAAAAATTTTGAAAATTACGGAATAAGCAAAAAGCATGATTTTCAACAAAAAACACAAGTATTAGCATTTGTTATAAACAATTGGATAAACCGATCTAAACATCATCCAGACTTACGATAGAAAATGTTATAAACTATGCTTTTTCCGAATTTGACGTTTCGAAAAAAAAAAAGGAGCGGTCCGCTGTAGCGCAGTAGGTGATAAAAAAACATCTCTCTTAAACAAGATCGCCGTAAGGGGCTACATCTACCTAGAGGCCCAAAAATGGCCAAACTCCGATTTTTGTTTGTTTGGGAAACGGTTGCTGAAAAATAAACGCATTTTTTAACACAAAGGTACATGTACTGAGGGCTTTTGAAAAAAAATTACCAAAAAATACAGAAAAACAACAAAAAAATGGCCGCCGGTGGTTGATGAAATTCATTTCGCGACTTTTGGCGGTGGACGCTCTCCAGCTTGAACGGTCCATCCGAAAACCAAAAACTAAACGGGTTATTCAAGTTAACAATAAATACGAGTCGTTGACGATCGTCGATGTTTTAAATAATTTTTTTTAACGTGGCGACGAATTGAAACTCGAGCATACAAAATTTATGGAAAAAAGTCATCATTTTTAAGTAACTGTCAAAAAATGAAGATCGATTTTTCAAAAGTGAGATCGTCAACGGCCTTCAAAGGTATCTCATCGTGTCTCCTGTAACTTTGGAAACAATCCATCACGTGGTTCTCGAAATCTCATGGCCACCGATTTTGAAAACAGTTTTTCGAGAAAAACGCGTTTAAAGTTTGAAGTATAGTGCTGCTGCCGCTCGCCCGGCCGACTGTTAGAAGCTGTATCTCATTCAACTTTAGGAATATTTCAGGAAATATAGCTAAAAAGTGATACTATCGAGAAAAAATATTTTTGGAAAATGCAATTTTTCGACCCACCTAGGTAGATGTAGCCCGATATTTCGGTCAATTTTTGGATTTTTTTCAAAACCTTCGTTGCAAATAAAAGTTACGACCCGAGGCCACAAAACTATGAAATAAATACGAAAAATCGTATTTTGATAGTTTTTTTTGAAATAGTATTACAATACTATGAAAAAAATATATTTTTGGAAAATGCAATTTTTTTACTCACCTAGGTAGATGTATCTCGATATTTCGGTCAATTTTTGAATTTTTTTCAAAACCTTCGTTGCAAATAAAAGTTACGACCCGAGGCCACAAAACTATGAAATAAAATACGAAAAAATCGTATTATAATAGTTATTTTAAAAAATAGTATTACAATACTATGAAACAAAATATTTTTCATTTGAAAAATTGATAGTTATTTTTTTAAATAGTATTACAATTCTACGCAAAACATATTTTTGGAAAATGCATTGTTTTGACTCACGTAGGTAGATGTAGCTCGATATTTCGGTCAATTTTTGGATTTTTTTTTCAAAACCTTCGCTGCAAATAAAAGTCAAGACCCTAGGCCGCAAAACTATGGAATAAAATACGAAAAAATCGTATTTTGATAGTTAATTTCAAAAATAGTATCACAATACTATGAAGAAAAAAAAATTGGAAAATGCAATTTTTTGACCCAGTCAGGTAGATGTAGCCCGATATCACGGTAAATTTTTTGGAATTCTTTCAAAACCGTTGCAAATAAAAGTGAAGACCCTGGGCCACAATACTATGAAATAAAATACGAAAAAGCGTATTTTGATAGTTAATTTCACAAGTAGTATCACGATACAATGAAAAAAAAAAAAACGAAAAAATCGTTTTTTTTTTAAATATCAAGCTTATGCAGTTCCCTCAGTCACATTTTTCTATTCAAAAGGCATTCAAAGTACAACATATTTTTATAATATTATCAGAAACTATTATTTTGCCAATTCAGTAAACGCTTATTTTGCATCCAGCAACTCACTTTTTCCGACCTCTTTCTCTTCTCAAATGTCAATACTCAATTATTTCAAAATTGCGATTTCGCAAATGCAACTAAAAAATGAAATCGTACGTTCGCTTCGTGAATTATTGTATGTTACTAATGAAAGTGTTTATTTTGTGAAATTTCAGCTAGCTGGAAATTATGTCAAGAACATACGTCACGTCGAGATATCATGCGAAGATATAAGAGTTGCGATGTATGCAGACACGGTAACATATCATTTTTAAAGAAAAACGTTGAAGCTCGTACTGTTCGTCTTTGTGCTGCACATATTGATTAACGTACACGTTAATGAATGAACGATTAAAACTTGACGTTCCAGAGTAATCTTCGCAGATCTTTATGCGTAAGAGAACGCGTTGCTCGTGGAGAGAAAAAAAAAAGAAAGAATAAATACATTTGAAACACGCTCATGCGAATCGCTATCTTGGAACGTGACGTTTAATGTACCATATGAAATAGTGTGGCGTTTATCGTGTAGCTTTATTATCTAGTATTACCGATCGACGGGAGGACGCGTGGTTTTCATTCTATCAATCAAGCAGCATTTTTTTTGCTAGCATTAATCTCGTCGACTCGAAACTTGCCCTTTGCTACGAAGGAGTTTAGATTTCAAGAGCTGCCGACATTGGAATTCGAGATGGAAAATACGTACGGATTCGAGCTTTTTTCTCGCGCTGTCTCACGGAGCTTTTTCTTCATCCAGTTGATCATACGTAGAGCTTTTTGCTTCAATCATCCGCTAGCGTTGTACAATTCTATTTGAGGATTTTTGTGATGAAATACCAAATACTGGTAAACGATCTTTGCAACTTTTTACGAGTAACGGAATTCAATTATTCTTCGTTCGGTCCAATGAATGTGTTTGCGCAGTACAGAAAAAAAATAAGCGGCTGAATTTATATGAAAAATGGAAAATTGTCAAGGCCTCACGTACCTTTGGGTGGTCGAAAAAAGGCTTTTTTTGAAATTTTTTTTGAAGATACCAATAAAGCAATCAATTTTTTATTGAGTGAATTTTTAATTCGGTCGAGTTAATTTTTTGTTTTCCGAAAAAATACAAAATGGCGGCCCAGTGGCCGGTAGAAAGAGAACGCCTTTTTTAGGCCGTCCACGTGCGGACTCGTTGGAGACGCACATGAGTACCTGGAACAGAAAACAATTTTTTTTCGTAATCTACATGAGTTTTGCTAGCGAAGTACACATGTTTTGCTAGCAAAATATTGATTTTTGCAAATTTGGTAAAATTTTGAAAAAAGTCGCATTTTCGACTTAAAGAACGGTCTTAATTTGTTTATAAAAACCCGTCATTGTTGAAGGACCGTGGAAATCATGTGTACTTCGATAGTAAAACTATTCAAGAAGCTACGATTGAAATTTGAAGTCAATCGGTTGAAAATTGTCAGGGCTACCAGTCCGCCCGATTTTAAAAACATGGTTTCACCTTTCATTTTTGGGATGTTTGTACATCATTTAAGTCAAAAACGATCATTTTTTTCTGAAAGTTCTATAGGGGCCTTCAATTCTTCAGAACGCGAGACGTACATTTTAATATTTTCTGCCTATCGGAATTCAATTCTACTCTTTCTCTCAATTTTCCATAAATTCATTAATTGATTTACTTTGTTCAAACATAGCCGTCGAATATGGTGTTGAAGTTTGCATCGTTGGAATACAAGAATGTTCTTTTTACAATTTAATTTCCTTTTGTTTTTGTTTTGCAAAATTCTTATCTTGCGTTTTTTTTATTGCAGATCTCTGGATAAACGTCTCAAAAAATAATTAGGGGACTTTTGTTGGCAAAATTTGCCGAAAGAGATGAAAAGAAACTCATAAGTATTCATTTTCATTGCATTCCAACGTTGCAAACTGCAATCTCGCTGTCGATTGGGGCAACGAGTTTAATTCTTACATTTTACTGTCAGACTTTTTTTCAATAGAATTGCAGAAAAAATTTTAAACGGGGGAAGAGTTAAGCTCAATTAAAATCCAGCCAGATTTTATTCTGACATTTCTCAATTCTTTTTTTTTCTTTAATTGCAGATAATTTTCAAACACTGAATGAATTACGCGAACTTAAAATTTAATCAGATTCTATTTACTTCAATGGACGAACGGAATTCCCTTATAGAAAATTAAAATTCACTCGATTTCTGTGTGAATTTATAGTTATTTTGATTTTTCGATTTTTATCGTACCCAAGTTGAACCGAACGCAAAATCATGTTGCTCGTTCACGAACAAACTGAATTTTCTCGTTGGTTTCGAATAAAAAATAACAATTTTCATCCTCTCGGAGGAAGATTGTCCAAGAATTCAAAATGAGGCGGAAGCAATATAAAGTTTCATTCACATGCTCGTCTTTGTTACGTAGTATATATGAATAAAATCATATTTTTTGCCAAAACTACTTTTAGTTATAAAGTATTATTCAAAATCCTATGAACATATTGAACATTCACGATCCGCTGCATATTATGAATGACTTATTTAATGCCACCGAGATCATTGCTTCAACGACAAAAAATCCGCTTCGCTTGTATTTTTGCCGTCTCGATTCTAATGGTCGACAAACTTTTAGAATTCGCCCCACTTGGAGTGTTTTTTTTATTCAAAAACTCTCCAAAATAGAGGTTGAAAATAGTTTACAAAATAAATAGAGGGTTCGCGCTTTCGTATACGTGCGGATTTTTTTTTATTAAACAGCGCGACAGTTTTTCGAGATTACAAGGATACGAATTTAGTCTTATTATATTTTCCATGAAAGCGATTTTCCGATTGTTTGGAACGTTCCAAGAGCTCTGAGACTGAAAGTCGATATTTCTTGCAAAACGAGAAAAAAAGACGAGAATCGAGGCAAAAAATGGCTGATTTGAATGATTTTTTTTTCAAGAGAAAGATTTCTTCACCATTTTTTAGACTTAGGGTTTATTTTATTACTACTTTCGGCTGTTACATGGTATTTTTTAACTTTAATTAAGGCGGGAGCCTGAATTAGAAGGTCCAAAAAAGCGTTTTTCGGGATTTCTTTTTGAGAAGGGAAATAGACAAGTGAGCCCAGTAAACATTGAGGTACCTTTTCATGTGCATTTGAAATGTATAAAAAAAAATTCAACATGAAACAATAAATGACTGTAGATTAATCAGCCTGCGCCGTATTCGTCTTGCCATTGCAGTCGCCAATCGAATGAACCAATAAAATTTTCAATTGTCATATATTTTTCTTCTGGGTGAATTAAGAAAAAGCTGAAAAAATCGTGAAATTATAACTTCTCAGGTTTGAAAAAATCGTGTTAAAAAACACTTTAACGTGCTATAAAAAATATTTAAAAAGACTTTTTCAGTGACTCGTTTAATTCACTTAGAAGACATTTTTATACTGAAGAAAATAAACTTTGGTTTGATTCAATAGGACGTTTAGTTTTTTTTGCTATCACGCCCGCTGATTTGGAAAAATCATGAAAATGAAAACTGAAGAAAACGCGCTTCAAAGTTTTCAATAGGAGGAAATATCAATATCAAATATCAATCGCTTCTCTTCTTTTGCCCTTGTATCTTCGAAAATATTTACAATTGGCCTCTGTAACTTTGTAAATATATTCTTGGATAGTTTATCTATCGATTTAAGAGAAAAATACGATTTTTCGACCTTCTAATTCAGGCTCCCGCCTTAATCTTCAAAAATGGCGGATGTTGTCAAACGACGTGACAGGTAGCGTCGGCGGGATTAATCTTAAAAACGACCAACGAAGGTTTTTCTTTTATTGACACTCACACGCAGAGTATGAACCAAGAAAAAGCGAGAAATGTTGAAAATCGATGAAATGGTGCGCTTTGAAACAAAAAGATTGAATTTTCCGATAAAATGCCTCCATTTTGCAGTAAAAAATACTTTTTTTATTTTTAGAACCATTTAGGATCATTTTGTAGACAGTAAGGTTAGCACGATTTAACGAAAATGCCGTTTAGAAGACTGTGCCATAACTCCGCCATTTTTAAAGATTAATACAATAAAAAATATACCATATAACAGCCAAGAGTAATAATAAAACATACCCTAAGTCTCGAAAATAGTGAAGAAATCTTTCCTTTTAAAGAAAAATCATGAAAATCAGCAATTTTTTTTTCTCGCCTAAAGGCATCTCCCCCCTCAAATCCAATTATGAAATTAGATAAATTTATGACTTTTTTCACGCCTAGAATAGTCACATGGTTAATATTGTGGCTGCATATGTTCTCTGCTTTATTACATGCTTTCACTAACAATATTACAACACCAACCCCATGTACGTTCTTCGCTCGTGCCGTTTTAGGTGGTACGTACTTGCAAACACCCAAAAGACTTTCTTTTACCTTTTTATTCATCGATCGACTATATATCGTGTCATGCATCATTTGAGCCTGCACTGGGTGTTTGTGTTTTTTGCGAGAAAAATAAAAGGACGAAACGATTGCGATGTTCATTGTGTGTACTCGACGTGAATTTATCTTTCGTGGTGCGTACAATTTTCGGTTCGATCTGATTGAACAGCTTTGAGAGCGGTGGCGAATGCCATTCAATGCTAAGTGTCGTAAGATTGATTTTCTTTAAAAGTCGTCGTGGCACGTAGTACGAGATTAAGCGCTGCTTGAATTTCTAAACGCTTTTTCACAATCTACAGATCTCCGTATAGGAAAATACAAGTCTGGTAATTTATATTAAAATCGTATGGCAAATTCGTGTCCGTTTCATTCAAAAGTTTGCCACGATTTTTGGAAGTCAATAGAAGACATTGTCGGCACTTTTTTCATTATTGCCAAATCGCTTCTTGGTTAAAAATCAGTCAATATTGGCGACGACATAAATTAGATTTTAAAGAGAAGTGACCATTATGCTGGAGGTGGTTTGGAAACTTTTAACGCAAAAAATTCATTCTTGCACGATAAATGTCGATAATTTGTCCTTGAAAAATTGAAGTACGGTGTAGATTATTCTGAGGTTTCAAACAATCGATTGCTGATAGTCTTACATTGGTCAAATCCAAATCTTATTACTATTGATTGATCTAACACGAGCTGGAAAAATATTTCGCAAAACGTACTTGTCATATTATCGAGTGAACTTCTATCTGCATCGCATTAAACATACATCACTTTTTGTTATTGCTATTTGCATTTTTTGGAATGCGTAAATGGTGAATGTGATTTATGTGCTAATGGGTTAGGCTTCTGTGACAAGCCGAAAGTCAGGGTTATTTAAAAAAAATATATTTTGAAATCGAAAATTTTGAAATCGAATTTTGAAAAATCTTCTGGACAGTTATTTGTATGTACATCAACAAAGTTGTGTACCAAATTTCATCAAACAATATTAATAATTAGAGAAGAGAATGAACAATCTCGTGAAGGGCTCCGTACTTGATTATGGCCACTCGGTTGATCTGAAACAAAAAAAAACGCTTTTCTTAATTTAGATTATATTTCCTTTTTGCAAAGTTTTTTTCATTATCGTGTTTCAACTATACAAAAAATAATTTTTTGTCGATTTTCCGAGGAAAAACGACATTATTGACAATAACAAATAAAAAGATGTTAAGAAGAAAAACGTTGGTCAAAACTCAACTACTATTTCATTGAACAAGTGTACCAAATTTCAGGTCAATTTGTTCATTAGATGTCGAGAAATCGTGTACACCGTTTTGAAAAGCATAGTAGAAAAAAAACGTGTTTAAAGTTTTAGTAGCAGTTCTATGTCTGTAATTATAAGATTACCTTTAAGGCCTTAGGCCACAGTAATGGGTATAAAATTATGTGCGAATTTGACAATTTTTTTTTTCGTATGAAAAAGTGATTCACTCATAAAATTTATTACACATCAACTTAGTATGAATATCAAGCTGTCAGAATTTTTTTTATGCACGAAATGGCCGACTACTAAATTCTTCCGACGAAAAATCGTGGCCTCTAAGGGGTTAGGCCACAGTAACGGGTATAAAATCACGTGCGAATTTAACAATTTTTTTCGTATGAAAAAGTGATTCACTCATAAAATTAATTACACATCTATTTAGTATGAATATCAAGCTGTTAGAAAATATATATATTTTTTTCGATGTAAAAAATGGCCGACTTCTAATATTTTCTTTTGTTATCTTTTTTTTAGGCGCTCCGCGGTGTGACATTTAGCATCCACAATATTTGACCTAGAACAAAAAACAAAAATTCTCGTCAACCTACATTAGAATACCTAGGGAAGTACGTACGGAATTTAAAAAATATTGTTTTATTCAAAAGTTGTAGGTATTTGAACTTAAGAAATGAATTTTCAGTGAAAAATTTCGTTATAACTGCTCATAAACTGCCCATAAAATTAAAAGTTTTCGATTAATCAGAAATTCCGTACGTACTTCTCCGCGAAATGCAATTAGGAGCAAAACTTTTAAATTTGTAGTAAATCGAGTGAAAATTGTTGAAGTTATTTGTCACGCCAATTGGAAAAAAGCTGTTTCGAGAAGTTTCGAGTAGTCGGCCATTTTGTACATCGAAAAATAAAAATATATATTTTCTAACAGCTTGATATTCGTACTAAATAGATGTGTAATTAATTTTATGAGTGAATCACTTTTTCATACGAAAAAAAATTGTTAACTTCGCACATGATTTTATACCCGTTACTGTGGCCTAAGGCCTTAACTGCGATTCCTGCACCATATATTGGACCTTTCACTTCAATTTGAGTTGACTCAAGCGACGGGCGAGTGTTCTTAAATTTTTACAGTAGCCTAACCCCTTAATCGTTCGATTCGAAAACCCACAATTGCAAGGGCCTCTCGGTCTCATTGAAAACTTGTTCGATATAATTCATTCACCGAATTAGAAACAACTTGACAAATGCTGACATTCTGAATTAGAAAGTATTACTGATAAATCATCAAAGAGGGAGAGAGTGAGAAATTTTATTCAGACGAAGCAATGAAAAGGAGGGAGAATAACAAAAAAAAGTACGAAAATAGGTGCCGATTGATGGAGTACCGAACGGTTCAATTCAATTACATTATAATCGTTGAACAATGCATTCTTCGACCATTATTTACCTTTCCATTTACTCTCCTTACCAGCCACTTTTTGCATGACGTGAATTCACCGATAACTCTTAGATCGACTCTGTACTATCGTCACACACGATTTAAGTTTCCGACGTAATATCGTAGCACCGACCTGACTCGTGTAACCAACTAACTTTTTCTTTCGTATCCATTTTACCTATCGCATTTTTTCAAATATTTCGGAATCAACTAATTAACCGTATCTCCTCTTTTTTCATGATGAAAATAAACTTCGCCAGGCACTGATGGATGTATTTTATCAAGACGACTGCACCGAAGGACCGCAGAGCAGTTTGGGTGCCGTTGTTTCGCAAACCTACGAGGAGTCCGTTCGCGATCTCATACACGACGAACGCCATTATCTTCGCGATCTTCACATGATCATCAAGGTAAGCGTTAGGGAAAAACCCTTGCTGGCAATACTCGTGATATCTTTTTACTTTCAAGTGGAGTTTTGAGTAGGAATTTCAAGATTATCTACTTGGGGGTTTGGAATATATACAGTTGCATGCAAAAGTGTCCGGCCGAAGATAATTTTATGATGGGGTAACGCTTAAAGGATGCAACATGGAAACACAAACATATCATCGTAACGTTCTTTTATTATGCAGTCGAAACGTGTCATTGGAACAGTATATATACCTATTAATAATTATTTATAACCAAAATAACTATTTTCGCTTTTCACAACTATCCGGCCAAGTACGAATTACGCACTGTATACAGAGAAAAAATATAGTAACTCACGACAAAAAATTGAAAACGGTAATAAATGTAAGATTTTCATCAATACTTGGTAGCCATACCCTTCGAAGTTATCACGGCAGCACATCGGTGAGGCATCGATTCAATAAGTTTGATGATTATATCTTGAGAGATATTTTTCCACTCTTCTTTAACCTTTCCCCACAAAGCAGCTTTATTGGCACAATGTTCAGTTCCTACTCTTAGTTTTAACTCTTGCCATAAATGTTTTATGGGATTCAAGTCCGGAGATTGACTCGGCCACTCTAAAACTCAAATATTTTCCTTGTTAAAACCTGCTGAAGGAGCTGTGATCGATGTTTTGGATCATTATCTAGCTGAAAAATCCATTCTCGTGGCTTATTCTGACGAGCATAAGGCAGCATTTCTTTTAATATAATATCTCTATACATAGCAGAGTTCATAGTGCCTTCAATTTTAAAGATTAGACCCACGCCTTTCCAAGAGAATGCACCCTATAGCATAATGCTACCTCCACCGTGTTTCGCAGTTGGCGTTTGATATCGCGAATCATTTCTAGTTCCTTTTGGTCGTCGAATGTACCTTCTCTCATTATTTCCAAACAAATTAATTTTAGTTTCGTCTGAGAACAGCACTTTTTTCCAATCTTCAACAGTCCAGCTCTGGAATTTTTTTGCGAATTCTAGTCTGGCCTTTTTATTTTTTTTTACTGATTAGTGATTTTTGAACTCCAAAACGTCCAAAAAGTCCCACTTCTGTCAGCTACGTGAAACAGTACTTTGGCTAATGTCAGCAAAATTTTCTTCGCGTAATTCACGTGCGATGATTGCAGCATTTTTTTTACATCTGCGACAGCCTTTCTTTTAAACACTTTATCGACGCGATTACTTGTTTTCCTAGGTCTCCCAGGACACTATTTATCTTCTAGAGTACCTGTAGTCTTGAATTTATTTATTATATCGTTAACAGTCGATTTTCCAATCCCCAAAATTTTAGCTATTTCACGTGAAACGTTTCCTTCGTTGTGCAACTTGATAACCACTTTATGTATATCTAAAGACACGCGTTTCGACATCTTGACTGAGCGTTACTGATCGTAAAATGCGAAAGGAATAGAGCTCTCAATGTTTACATGATTGCGGGGCTGATAACGTAAATAAAGCGAAGCGAATTATATCTTCTTGGAATTTGGCCGGGCAGCAAAGCGTGTTATTTTTGTTACAAATAATTGTTAATCGTCATGAACAATTTTTGAATTACATATTTTGATTGCATAATAAAGAACTTCACCATGATATATTTGTGTTTCCATTTTGCATCCTTTAAACGTTACTTTATCATAAAACTATCTTTGGCCGGACACTTTTGCATGCAACTGTATATATAATATCGGAATTTTTAAAGTCGTTTAAGGGGCTACATCTACCTAGAGGCCTGAAAAATTGCAAAATTCCGATTTTTTCCCTGAGAAACGGTCGATGAAAAAGAAACGCAGTTTTTTAAACACAAAGGTACATATATTGAGAGTCTTTTTGAAAAATCAACACAAATACAGAACAACAAAAACACGACTGCTGGCAGATGATGAAATTTTTTATCACGACGTTTGGCGGTGGACACTCTTCGGCTTAAACAGTCCATCTGAAATCTAAAAGCCGAACGAGTTATTCAGGTTAACAATAAACACGAGTCTTTGATGGTCGTCGATTGAAAAAAAAAAAAACTTTAACAACGTGGCGACCAATTGAAACCCGAGCACACAAAATCTATGAAAAAATCTACAGACATTACACAAAGTGCAACTATCTTACGGCATTGAAAATGCAAGCGAACTTTTCGGGTAATAAAAAACAGGTACACGTAAATAATATGGGTTGGTTTTTATTATTTTTCAAAGAATATTGATACATTGAGGTATATAATTGAGTTTTTTTGGGTTTATTTTGAGTTTGTTCGTTTGTTTGTACAATAATTCATATATAAGTAAATATTGAGTAATATTAATTTATATAACTATCAATATAATTTGTTTATGTAAGTCACTGTATATGATATTAAGTAAATATTATATAAAGTAATCATTTTTGTAATATATTTGTAGGATAAGTTGTATTATAACTTTTAAACTAATAAAAAGATTAGAATTGGGTGGGGAGGGGGCATTTTTCAACCAATCATAGGCATTCAGCATGTCGCAGCTCCCCCCACTCTACTACAACACATTGGTAGTGGAGTGGAGGTAGCGTTAGTTTCCCGCTTGCCTTCCCAACCTTGTGGCTGGCGCCCAGTTGGGGCGGGAACAGGGGAATCTTTTGATAACGATAAATCGTTACAAATTTGGCAACTATAAATTTACAACTATCGAATGAAAATAGTATTAGAAAATGCAATTATTGACCTACGTAGGTAGATGTAGCCCCTTAACATGCATTGGTGAAACGCCCGACCATCTTTAATCATCCGAAACGATTCTGAACATTCAGAAATTAGTTCGACTATGCTTATTTTATTTCCACTTTCCAGCATTGCCCTGAACTCCAGCAGATGATTATTTCGATTTCTTCTGCATAGGTTTTTCGGGAAGAGATTGCAAAACTGGCACCCGATCGAGGCGAGCTCGAGAGTCTTTTCAGCAACATAATGGACATATACGAAGTAACGGTGACGTTGCTCGGCAGTCTCGAGGACATAATAGAAATAACGGAGGAGAAGCAAACGCCAACGGTGGGCTCGTGCTTCGAGGAGTTGGCCGAGGCCGCGGAATTCGACGTGTACATCAAGTACGATTGTGCGATACTGCGACGATTGAAATATACGAAGAAAAAAAATCTATACTCCCTTACGAACACACAATCACGATTCTTTTCATATCATTTGATTCGATGATTCAATGATGTTTCACAGATACGCGAGGGACATCAACAGTCCAGCTAGTCGAGAAGTTCTCACGAGGTTATTGTCGAGAACCGAGGCTAGTGCGGCGCTGCGAGCGGCCGGCCACGGTTTCAAAGAAGCCGTCAAGTACTATCTACCAAAACTCTTGCTCCAACCCGTCTGGCACTGCTTTCTGTATTTTGATTATATCGAGGTAAGTGCCTTTCGACGGAGACAAAAATTCCCTGAAACGCTTCCCGAGTGTCTTGGATATTTTTATCGAACATATGTTTTTGTTGCTCGATACATCATGTTACTTTTTGAAAAAAAAAAAGATTTCAAGGGCTACTGTGACGACCTGAAAATCGGGGCTATTTAAAAAAAATCATTTTGAAGGAATAAGTAAGATGATTGGATAATCGTTTGGACATTTATTTGTATGTACATTAACAAAGTTGTGTACCAAAGTTCATAAACAAATATTAGTAATTAAATAAGTTATGAAGAATCTTGTGAAGGTCCTTTGAACGTGAGGGGCTCAACAGTGTACTTGATTTTGGCCACCCAGTTGATCTGAAACACAAAAACGAGACAAACAGCGTTTTGTTAGCTAAAATGATTTATTTTAAGAAAAAAAAACTGATGTATGTACGAAATATTTTCAAATGATCTATTCCAAGGGGTTAGGCCACAGTAACGGGTATAAAATCATGTGCGAATTTAACAATTTTTTTTTCGTATGAAAAAGTGATTCACTCATAAAATGTATTACACATCAATTTAGTATGAATATGAAGCTGTCAGAATTTTTTTTATGCACGAAATGGCTGACTACTAATATTTTGTTTTATCTTTTTTTTTGGCGCTCCGCGGCGTGACATTTAGCATCCACATTTTTTTACCTTAAACAAAAAACAAAAATTCTCGTCAATCTACATTAGAATACCTAGAGAAGTACGTAGGAAATCGAAAAAATATTGTTTTATTCAAAAGTTGAAGGTATTTGAATTGAGTTGTAGGTATTTAAATGAATTTTCAGTGAAAAATTTCGTATAAAACTGCTCATAAAATGAAAAGTTTTCGATTAATCAGAAATTCCGTATGTACTTCTCTACGCAATGCAATTAGGGACATAACTTCTAAATTTGAAATAAATCGAGTGAAAATTGTTGAAGTTATTTGTCACGCCAATTGGAAAAAAGCTGTTTCGAGAAAAACACGTGTAAAGTTTTAGGTACTCTATGACCGTGCCAGAGGTGGGCTTACGTTATACGCTCAAAGTCGGTGAAACAAAAATGTTCTTGCTATAAATCGAATCGTCACTTATTCTTATAATGATAAAGGACCGTGTTAGCGAAAAAACATCGATTTTTTGAAAATTCTACTCTGGCCTTACCCCTTAAGAAAAACCCGATTTTATATATATGAGATAAGTTCCATATTACCTTTACCCTAACAGTTGAACGTTTGGAGTTAAAAAATAAGAATAACAATGCGTGAAATTTCATACTGATGGTCCGTACTGTGGTAAATTAATTTTTTATTTCTTGGATTTTCAATAAATAAACATGAATTTTTATATTATCCATGAAAAATTGATAAAAAACGAAGAAGAAAAAAAAGTCTCCAAAGTGGGATCGAACCCGAGTCGTCAGCGTGGTAGTCAGACGCTCCAACCGCTAGGCCATGCTGCCTTAGAGTTTCCGAGTGCAACGTTACTGGTATATAAAGTGTGCCGCGCTTTTTGATCGGCTATTTCTCGAGAACAATTGAGAGTCGGGTTTTCTCCTTTACAGGATAGATTGCTATCGGAAAATTCTTTACTCTCGCAAAGGGACGTCAAAATCGGTCACCCCAAGTTCGGTCCCGCCCCTTGTAAGACTCGACCGCGCTTTTTTGTTGCTGTGTTTCAATCATCAAAAAACATTTGTGTATTTTTTTTTCTTCGATTTTTAAAGGAAAAATGACATTGTCAATAACTAATGAAAAAAAATGTTCAGAAGAAAAACGTCGGTCAAGACTAAACTACTATTACACTGAAGAGCGTACTAAATTTCAAGATAATCCGTTCATTAGAGGTCGAGAAATCGTGTACACCGTTTTGAAAAACATAGTTTCGAGAAAAACGCGTTTCAAGTTTGACTAGCAGATCTATCGTTGCAATCATAAGTTTGCCCTCATTCTGCGATTCCTGTACCATATCTCGGACCTTCCTCTCCAATTTGAGTTGCTTCAAGCGACGAACGGGCGTTCGCCATTCTCACTGTAGCCTAACCCCTTAATAAAAATCATCGAACCGACATTGGCTTCAACTTGATAGTGCCATATTGACGAGATGATGAAATGTTTACAACCATTGTCCAGAAAATTCGTGCGCGTTTGGTGTAATTAATTTCCATTCATTAGGGGTCGTCCATTAATCACGTGAGGTTTTTTAGGCCACTTTTTGAGCCCCCCTTCCCCATGGTGATATGTGGTGAGGTTTCTAGATCCCCCTTCCCCCGACATAACGTGTATTTGTTTGTTAAGAAACGTCAGATACAAGCGATAGAGAGTGCGGTATTTTTAAATGAAAAACGAAATAATATATATTGTTAGTATATTTAAACGGCAGTGTCCGCGCAATTACACCAAAAAAATACACGTGATAAGTCACAAGACCCCCCGCCCCAGCATGATCAATCGTGATGTTATCCAACCCCCCCCCCCCCCTATTTGAGCCTCACGTGATTAATGGACGACCCCTTATAGAATACGATAAACAAAGATACGAACGATTTATATGATGTTGAAGTTTGCATCGTTGAAATGCAACGAAGTTTACTTTTTCTTCCGTTGCTCACATTTATTTCGCCGATGTAGGCTACGAAAGTCACCTGAACGGTTTTTTCTTATCCTCATTGGAGATCCACGAGCTTAACCTATCAACACAATTACAGATCATCATACAAATCAAGAAATTAAAACCATAGAACAGAATTTCCGTTGCATTCTAACGATGCAAACTTCATCGCCATCAATTTATGCTTAGTAAAAAAATGTTTTTCAAAGCGATAAATAAGTTGATTGGGGTAGAATATCTATAAGTCGAATATCCATAAGTCGAATTTCGATCCACTTATGGACATCCATAAGTGAATGTCCATAAGTGAATATCCAAAAGTCGAATATCCATAAGTACGAATATCCATAAGTGAGCATAGAGTAGAAATGAGTGCCAAGAATGGCGGGAGGTAGAGGAAAAGTAAGTATAGAGGAACCCAAACAAACTCACTTATCTCTACCTCTCGCCATTTCTGGCACTCATTCCTACTCTATACTCACTTATGGATATTCGTACTTATGGATATTCGATTTATGGATATTCGACTTATCGATATTCGACTTATGGATATTCGACGACAGTGACATAAGTTAATTGATCCAGTATATTCGACACAACTATTTATCGTTCACGATAGTTATTCATATTCAACACTGGTGACTGGTAGAAGGGACGAGTGAGGGCTATTGAGTCATATCGCGATTTCAATGTCCGGCTTTCGGATCACAATTACATTCAATTACATTCCTCGATATGTTGGATGGCTACGAAGACACTACTGATCATAGGAACATCTAAATTCTTCCGACGAAAAATCGTGGCCTCTAAGGGGTTAGGCCACAGTAACGGGTATAAAATCACGTACGAATTGAACAATTTTTTTCGTATGAAAAAGTGATTCACTCATTAAATTAATTGCACATCTATTAAGTATGAATATCAAGCTGTTAGAAAATATATATATATTTTTTTCGATGTACAAAATGGCCGACTACTACTATTTTCTTTTGTTTTTTTTTCAGGCGCTCCGCGGCGTGACATTTAGCATCCACAATTTTTTCCCTAGAACAAAAAACAAAAATTCTCGTCAATCTACATAAGAATACCTAGACAAGTACGTAGGGAATTTAAAAAATATTGTTTTATTCAAAAGTTGTAGGTATTTGAATGAATTTTCAGTGAAAAATTTCGTATAAAACTGCTCATAAAATGAAAAGTTTTCGATTAATCAGAAATTCCGTATGTACTTTCCTGCGAAATGCAATTAGGAACATAACTTTTAAATTTGAAGTAAATCGAGAGAAAATTGTTGAAGTTATTTGTCACGCCATTAGAAAAAAGCTGTTTCGAGAACAACGCGTTTAAAGTTTTAGGTACTCTATGGCCGTGCCAGAGATGGGCTTGCGTTATACGCTCAAAGACGCTGAGAAAAAAATTCTTGCTATAAATCGAATAGTAACTTATTCCTATGATGATAAAGCACCGTTTTAGTGAAAAAAAATCGATATTATGAAAATTCCATTGTGGCCTTACCCCTTAAAACTAGAAACATTCAGCTTTGCACCAGACATCGCCATTTTTCCGTACGTTCGTTTTTGATCGAGACAAATGCAACTTCCATGATATCCTAACAGGTAGGGTATGGGGACATTCGCCCTAGGTTGTCGAATCCCTTGACCACCATGCCCATGATCATATGTCCCTTCGGACATGTCGTCGAACCGACCAGACAAACGAGCGTGCGGATACCTTTCCTAAATATCATTTGCAAATATCTGACGGCTTCTGGCATTGAAGTCACGAGTTTTTCTTTCGCGAGGGAAACAAGCTCCCTCCGCGAGGACGTAAAACTTCGCCAATCTTCATTCAATGCAACCTTCGTTGATTCAGGTATTGCACAAACGGACGCCAAATACCGAGGATGGTGAGTCCCTGGAGCAGGTTCAAGGTGTGTTGACCCCGTTGCAGATGGAATTGGTCAAATCAATGGCAAATCTTCCGAAAAAGGACACGGGACTGCGAATGCAAAGCCGCGCGAGACGTCACGCGGCTCTCGAGAAGACGAGCGAGTTGCAAAAAACCGTCGATGGCTGGGACCAAAGAGACATCGGCCAATGCTGCAACGAGTTCATTCGCGGTAAACATCCTCGTATAATCCCCTTCAGTCCTGTCGTTTTCTCTGCTTGTTTTTTTTTGTCGCACAATGGTGAAAAAATTCGTTCGTTAATTTTGCAATGCGTCGCGTCGTGGCAGAGGACATGCTGGGAAAAGTGGGCAGCAACGGTCGCAGATTGACGGAGAGGCGAGCTCTTTTGTTCGACGGCTTGCTCGTGCTCTGCAAGCCGAGCGGCAGCAAAAGAGTCAGCGTGAGTGTCGCCGCGGTCGGGGTCGGTGGCGGACATCCGGCACACCCGGGTGAACTTCGACTGAAGGAACGGTTTTTTATCAGAAAAGTCGATATAATCGATCGAGAAGACACGGAAGGTGAGCTATTGATGAAATTTTTTTATATATGTATAGAAAAATAATCATAATGTTGATGTTTTCCTTTTTCATTCGCATAGCGCCTAGGGAATTTATCCCAACATTTGTGTTTTTGGAAGAACGATTTACGAATAATGAGGAAACGAAACGCAAGCCATATATACGTTATATATGATTATTTCATGTATTTGATCATTGAGGGGTTACCGTGTCAGATTGAAAAATTAAATGGGATTTTTTTAATTGATTTAAAAACGAAATCAATGAAGTTTATTGGAAAATAATTGTGTCCTTAAAATATATTCGAAAACGTCGATTTTTGACAGCTTTTTTCAATACAAAATGCTGTCACACTAGTAGTGTGTTTAAAGGCTTTTTTGCTGAAGCAATCGACTGTAGATTTTTTTTCCATTTTTAAGACTCATACCGGAGTTATTCCTAATGTAGACACAAAATCCTAGAAAAGTGCCCAGGAATAGTGGAAAAATATCGATTCTTGAAGAAATGAGCCATGCTTGCATCCTGTCAAATAAAATGTAATAGACATTTTTGTTGCAAGAAGATCTTTAAATATTTTGCACAAAAATTTAGTAACTCCAGAAGATGTACCAAAGAATGTGTAAAACTTCCAAGTTAATAGCAGACAAAATTATAAAGTACAGGAATTTTACTGTAAAAGCACAAAACGCTATTCTTTTAAAACTCGATGAAAGTTTCGATCCATTGTTTGTTTGTACCAAAAATCAGTAATCCCAGCTCCAAAACTTATTCACACGTTGCTTTTCGATTTGAAAAAGCGGATATTGTTCCTTCGACCTCCAACTTAATAGTCCTATCACTTCACACTAGTCATACCACTGATCATACTTGAGACTTGTACAATTTATATTTTCAACACAAGCAAGAAAAATTGTCATAACTAAATTTTCGATGTGTAAACTGTTTAATGAATGTTCACGTTTAATTAGAAAAATGAAAAAATAGTTATTCCAACGATTCGCGCAGTATTTCTAGATTTGATATTTGGCAATGTTGGTTCTATCTCCGTCTCTTTTTACTCAATCAGGCGAGTTGAACCTTCATGCTTTTCAACGTCGATCTGTCAAAACAATGTCAGGTGCGGGAAATATAAAGCATTGTATTCGGGCCACGACTGGTAAAAAGCGTGGAAAATTTGTGTCGGCGAAATATGTCGGTTAAAAATGAAATATGTGTAGAAATTCGAATGAGTGAGATGAGGTTAGGACTACAGTCAGCTGTTGCCTTGCTGTCACGTCTCTTTATCGTAGCAAGTGGTAATAAATCCAACACCGGAAGTTCAAACTAAACTTTATATTACATAAAAATTAGATCAATAAGCGTATTTTTTTCTGAGAGTACTGGATTGCTACAAGTGTTAAGTACGTAAATCTAATTATTTTTAAGAATCTGACGGATTGCCACTATTATACACACTTTTGTAGCGACCGGAAATTGGGTTTTTGTATGTCGTCTCGAAATTCCTTCACAAGAATACGCAATTTTTAAATTTATTTTCTCTGTAATTAGGTCGATAAACGACCCTGGAGTTTTACAGAGACGATTATTAATATATTTAGTGAAGCTCAAAAAAAATTATGAAAATCCTATGGATTGAAGCCTGGAGATAGGATTACTTTGAAGGTTCAAGCGGAAAAAATCAAATGGTTCGATCGACCATGGCGATTTTTTCTTATTATTCGTAATACATTGGCGCAATAGAATAATCAATCGCCATCACAATCCCAGAGTGCCGTTACTTTTTACGAAGAAAGCCATAGACATAGCTGTTAGGCATATGGCAAACGGAAAACTCAGTCAATTTCTTTGCTCCTGGAATCATCAGGGAAAAGTCAGGGAATTTTGAAAATTCTCGCCAATTTTTTCCGAATTTACTTTTTGCAAGAATTACAAAAAATAAAACCCACTGGAAATAAGACACTTAAAAGTATAAAAATAAATATTCTTATATATTTTTAATATTTATATTATTTTTCACTATACACCAAAAAAAGTTGTCAGTGCCAAACACTGAAAATTTCAAAAACTAATTTACTCTAAAGCTTCATACCATTGCATTCGATTTGTCGATACGCAACCACACAATTATTATTGTAGACAAGTGTTTATATTTATTTTTTATATTCGCACCGACATAAAAATGTCTGTTCATAATAAAGAACAGGTTCCGTATTTACTTTTGATGCACTTTTTTTGCTTTAGTGTTTAAATTATTTCTCGGATTTCAGTTTTTTTTTACTTTATTTAAATATTCAACATTTTTATTTTCTTGATCTCAAAAAAATTATGTTATTCAGTTCAAAATAATTGTTCACTCTAAGAATTGAATTGAGAAATATATTTGATGAAAACAAAGTGTTAGTTTTTAACCATAATCTCGCTGGAATATTTGCAAAACCTGTGTGGAAAACCTGGAAAAGTCATGGAATTTCTGAGTCAATAATGCGTAAGGACGATGATAGAGCACAACTCAAATGTTCAAAGTCGATTGATCGTTTGTTTCGGTAGAACTGAAGAACGCCTTTGAGATCGCGCCGCGCGATCATCCGAGTGTGACCCTCGTTGCGAAATCCGTCGAGGACAAAAACTGTTGGATGGCCGATCTCGTCATGCTAAACACGAAGAGTATGCTCGAGAGAACACTGGACAGCATATTGCTCGACGAGGAGAGAAAGCATCCGCTTCGGCTGCCACCGTCACACTTGTACAAATTCGCCGAGCAGGATTGTCCGGAGAATTTGGTCCTCGAGGCTCGTGAGAACGGTGGTGTGCCGCTCATTAAAGGTGCAACTTTGGTCAAACTCGTCGAGAGGCTGACTTATCACATTTACGCCGATCCGGCGTTCGTACGAACATTCCTTACTACTTATAGGTAAAACACTCGTGGCTTCCACGTTTATTTTCCATTGTGGGCGACGAAGGAATAACCAAAAGTGAATACCTCTTGAAATTGCTTCGCAGGAGTTTTTGCTCACCTCAGGAACTACTGACATTGCTTATCGAGAGATTCGACATACCGGATCCGTCGCTGGTCTACGGCGAGGAGGAAAAACCCTCGGGCTGCAAAGCAACGGCGCGAGAAGACTGGAAAAGATACAGGAAGGAATTCTGTCAGCCCGTGCAGTTTCGAGTCTTAAACGTATTGAGGCATTGGGTCAGTTGCATTGTTTAATTTTATGAGGAATAACGTCTTTTTGATATAATATAGTATTAGCCGTATCCAAACCGGCCGAGGCAATTACCGAGGCAGCGTCGCGCGGCACTGCCTCGCCCTTTGTGGAGTGCCTCGCTCGCATCGTTCGTTTGGGTTGCCGCGATCGAAGCATACGTATCGAGGCTGCCGCGCGAGGCGATGAATGTCCATTTATATATTTCTCATTGGCTACGTTGCGGCCATGACCGAATTTTATCGTCAGTCGAGATGTCCAAATTCTCGATCGCTTTTCCTCGATTCGGTTAAGGAAATGTTCGAAAATCTTCGTCATGAACATTCATCGTCATTTCCTCGTGATAAATTCCTATCTGCGTTCAAAAGCTACCGAAATTGCGAAGTGTATGAGAAATATTTGTGATGGAACTGCGTAGAATTGATCAAAAGTTGCCATAGAAAAATTATACTACCCAAAACTATTTAAAATTGAAATTGGCGGAGTACCGTGACGTTTTTATGGCAATTATCGAAACGAATATCCATTTTCTATAAATTAACAACCTGACATTAAGGCCTTAGGCCACAGTAACGGATATAAAATCATGTGCGAATTTAACAATTTTTTTTCGTACACTGAAAAAAAAAAATTCGTTTATCGAACCAAAATTCAGGTGGTTTAACAAAATGTATCTTTAAATACGTTCAACTTGATTTTTGATTGGCATAACAAACGTTTTGTTAATTTAACTGATAATTTTAGTGATGTGAACTGTAGCTTATTTAGCATGTCTGAGCAACTGTTAAAAGAACAAACTTTCGAGACACCAAAAATGCATTTTGCACATTCAACGATTTCTTTTTCTTAGTGTATGAAAAAGTGATTCACTCATAAAATTTATTACAAATCTATTTATAATGAATATCAAGCTGTTAGAAAATATATTTTTTTTTTCGACGTACAAAATGGCCGACTACTAAAATTTTCTTTTGTTATCTTTTTTTTAGGCGCTCCGCGGCGTGACATTTAGCTTTCACAATTTTTTACCTAGAACAAAAAACAAAAATTCTCGTCAATCTACATTAGAATACCTAGAGAAGTACGTACGGAATTAAAAAAATATTGTTTTATTCAAACGTTGTAGGTATTTGAACTGAAGAAATGAATTTTCAGTGAAAAATTTCGTTATACCGGCTCATGAACTGCTCATAAAATGAAAAGTTTTCGATTAATCAGACATTCCGTACATACTTCTCTGCGAAATGCAATTAGGAACATAACTTTTGAATTTGAAGTAAATCGAGTGAAAATTGTTGAAGTTATTTGTCACGCCAATTGGAAAAAAGCTGTTTCGAGAAGTTTCGAGTAGTCGGCCATTTTGTACATCGAAAAAAAATATATATATATATTTCTAACAGCTTGATATTCATACTAAACAGATGTGTAATTAATTTCATGAGTCGATCACTTTTTCATACGTAAAAATGGTTAAATTCGAACATGTTTTTATACAAATGGACACTAAAATATATAATTCCCATTGTGTCCAGGTGGATCATCACTTTTACGACTTCGAGCGTGACAGAAATCTCCTCGACAGGCTACAATTGTTCTTGGACACTGTCAGCGGCAAATCAATGAGAAAGTGGGTTGACTCGGTGATCAAGATTGTGCAAAGAAAGTGCGAGCCGTCCGAGCAGAGACCAATAACGTTTAGTTTCGAAAGATCTCCGCCACCTATCGAGTGGCATCTCAAAGTTTCTGAAGAAGAATGGGGAATACTTACGGTACGAAAATTTGTAATCGTTAATGACGCACAATTTTATTCGTTGCCAATCGCTCGTTCAAATAACAAAAAACCGTTTTCAGTTACATCCCATCGAATTCGCGAGACAACTGACCTTGCTAGAATTCGAGCTGTACAGAACGGTCAAACCCTCCGAATTGGTGGAGCCCAAAAAAGACAAAGAACTAACATCACCGAATTTACTGAAGATGATCAAGCACACGACAAACGTGAGCTTTTCTTCATCCACAATGGACCCTTACCACAGCAAATTTCTGCGAATACACATTCATTTTCTTCTTTCAAATAGTTTACGAGATGGCTTGAAAAAACGATAGTAGAAGCCGAGAATCTTGAGGAAAGGGTTGCCATTGTTTCTCGCGCTATCGAGATTATGATGGTGCTGCAGGATCTCAATAATTTCAACGGTGTCATAGCCATCAGTAGTGCCATGGGATCCGCTTCCGTCTATAGATTAAAATTTACCTTTCAAGTAAGCCGAAAATTGCACTTTTTTCAAATAGTCTCACGTCGACTTGTCAACGACCGCAGATGGAGCGAGTATAACGCGATTTTGTTTCTTCACAGCAAATTCCTGCGCGATTGGAGAAATCTTTGGAAGAAGCGCGCGAGTTGCACAACGATCATTTCCGAAAATATCAAGAAAAATTGCGCTCCATCAATCCACCTTGCGTACCATTTTTCGGTTAGTTTTGCACGAAAGACGTTTCTTTTGTGTTTTTTTTTTGAAGGATCTTGACATTGTTCCGCGATTTTCGCATTACAACGACTGACTGAAGTTGTCTTGTATTCAGGTATGTACCTGACCAATATACTTCACATCGAGGAGGGCAACAAGGACTATTTGTTGGATAGCCCGGAGCTCATAAATTTTAGCAAACGACGAAAAGTCGCCGAGATCATCGGCGAGATTCAACAGTACCAGAATCAGCCTTACTGCTTATCGGTCGAGACCAGCATAAGGCATTTTATCGAGAACCTGTCACCCTTCGATCCCAACATGACCGACACGGAAATCGGCAATTATCTGTTTCACAAGAGTCTGGAAGTTGAGCCGCGAGGCTGCAGGCAACTACCGCGAGTGGTAAATCTTCATTTGTCAATAGCACAGATTGCAATAACCTTTTGACGAGTTAGGTTTCAGGATTATAAAACAAAAATGTAAAGGAATAAGTAAGATACAACATAAACAAAGTTGTGTACCAAATTTCATATAAAAATATTTATAATTGAAGGAGTTATAAATAATTTCGGACTTTTGAACGTAACGGCCTCAACGGTGTACTAGATTTTTGCCACCCGCTTGATCTGAAACAAAAAACGGATTGTTTCCTTCCAATAGATAATATTAGCTAAGACTTGACCGAGCTTTTTTGTGCTATCGTGTTTCAATCATAAAAAAAGAATGATTTTTTTTTCGATTTATCGCGAATGAATGACACTATTGTTAATAACTAATGGAAAAAATGTTTAGCAAGAAAAATGTCGGTCAAGACTGAACTACTATTGCACTCAATAAGTGTACCAAATTTCAAGTCAATCCGTTCATCAGAGGTCGATAACTCGCGTATACCGTTTTGAAAAACATATTAGAACGTTGAATAAGTTCTCGCTGCTTTCCATAGATGGCGTTACCAGAACTGCGTGCGTTCAGTTTAAGGAGGGATATACATTTAGACAGGAAAAAAATAAGCAACATTGAGGGATATTTTGACCTAAGAAATAATTATTCTACAATTATCAAACTTTAGATATACTTTGATAGTATATTTAAGTATACAAAACAATTTTTTTAAATTAATTCATCATCAAAATGGCGGAGTTGCGAATCGGCGTGCAGTCTAGCTTCCCGTAGACTTTGATTTGCAAAAAAATTCAATCGTTTTTTTCAATTACAACATGTATAGTTTCTATGTGACGGTAATTAAAATGAAGAAAATGGCACGCATTTACAAAAAAAAATCAACATTTCTGTAAAATGTGGATTAAAAGAGTAGTTTTTTTCCAATTTTTCAAAAACAATTCCTGTCAAATAGAAGGTACCGATATTATCAATATTTCTACCAAGTTTCAACTCAATCGGCTTAAAGTTTTTGAGTAATCCTGCACGCCAATTTCGATAATGCAGTTTTGAGAAAAACGCGTTTGAAGTACACGCCCGCTTCGAATCCGAGCGGTAAGGCTGTAACGTTTGAAGTTTTTCGAATTTCGCTGTAAAACTTTGGGAAAATATTCTACATATATAGGTCTATCGTTTAAAGAAGAAAAAAAAGAAATCGATTTTTTGATCGTTGTAAATGTATATCCCGCCTTAAGGGGCTAGATCAGTGTGAACGCTGAACATTTTGGTGATTTTCGGGAATTTTTTGGAAGAAAAGTACTCAATTAAATGTTTCGGAAAATTAAGAATATATTTGGCTATATTTGACCTATATTACATAACTTTATCATAGAAAAATATTGAGATCCAAGCGACTCATGCGCTGCCTTCGGAGGCGCCAAAAAAAAGTTCCTCCACTGCTGACATGATTCCGGCCGATTGAGTAGCTGAGACCGAAAAAGAAAAAAAATGTCGTTAAACTGGAAAGTATTTCCTGTACAATAACGTAGGATTTTCGAAAAATATCAAAATCTAACAAAATGGCGTAGTTATAAAAAAAGTATGTTTTCTTGCCTATAAAACGGTCGTTTTTTTCAATGCCAAATCGTCAATTTTCATCTAATCAAGTCAATTGGATAATTCCTCTTTGAGTTACAATGTCAGCAAATTTGAAAAATCTCATTTCGAGAAAAACGCGTTTAAAGATTTAACTATCGATTTTTGCAAGATAAAATGATAATGATATTCTTGAAAGTATAAACTGTTGAAAAAGGCAAAAAAATCTATTTTCTGAACGTGTCACACTGGTATAGCCCCTCAAGATGGTAGCGCATCTATAAAGAAGTACTACAAGCCAGCTTGAAATTCAGTGCACGTCATTTCGCCAAAGTGTAAACAACTTTCTTGCCATACTGTTAAACATGTTAAATTTCGTGCCAAAGAAAGAGTATTTGCGGGGAATTTGACTGCACTGCTTTATTCAAAAGATATCTGCAGCTGAAGCACACAGAATTCTTGTTGAGACTTACGGCGAGCATGCTCTATCGAAAACAATATGCAGAGATTGGTTTAGACGCTCCCAAAATAATGATGTTGATGAGTTCAATTGGAGGCATTACTGGAGGCATCATGCTAGATGCTAGCTGAGGTTGCACAATCATTAGCAGTTGATCACACAACAGTCTCGAAACGTTTGAAAGCATTGGGAATCATTTTTTAGAATAAAGCATTAATTTTCACGAAAAAAAACAGCGAGAACTTATTCAACATCCCAATAGTTACGAGAAAAACGCGTTTAAAGTTTCACTAGCAGTTCCATCGTTATAATCATAAGATTACCATAAATCTGCGATTCTTGCACCACACGTTGGACCTTGCTCTTCAATTTGAGTTGCCTCAAGCAACGAACGAGGGTTCGTAATTTTCACAGTAGCGTAACCCCTCAACGGTCCATCAAAAACGCTCACTCATCCATGACATTGGAAAATCCCAATGTGAACGCTCGAATACTTTTGTCGCAGCCTCGAAGATGGCCGGACTTGAATCTGAAATCGCCGGGTATAAAAGCCCGCAGTTTGAGCGGGAAACTGCCGGCCCCGTTGCAAGCCGTGGCCTCGAGTGTCAGGCTTCACGATCCAACTCCCGAGGGCCCGCCGCCACCCGAATTGCCGGAAACGCCGCCGCACACTTCTCACGCGACCTCGACGCACAAGGGGGACCACAGTGTCTTTGCGCCAGTTCTTTTAGGGGGTTCGTAAACATTTTCCAATGCACGCAATCACGAAAGAAAAACATCAATTATTTTTTATTTCACAATTCGCGTTAATTCTTTGTCGAGTAGAAATGATCATCGAAAAACTCCATGGTACTTGTGCCGTTTTATCCGTCGGAAAGAAACTCAATCGGCCGTTTTTTCAACGCAGGTACAGGTCCACCGCCAGGTTCTCCAGGTCCACTGAGCATGTCGGGTCTGTCGCTGGGATCGCCGAGCAGCAGCCCGCAGCTCGGTTCACCCGGACACGTACCGGCGCCCCACCATCAACCCCAGACTATGACACACTTCGGCTTCACTTCCGGTACCATCGGTGTCATGGGAGCCCTCTCGGGACTACCATCGTCGAGCGGAAGCCCCGGGGTCCCGTTGCCACTACCACCTTCGCCCAGCCACGTGCCTCCGAATCAACCGCCCCCACCGTTGCCACCGCGCTCTCACAGAAGGCGCGAAAGCTCCATAAGCGAGTCGCCCCAACAGGTTGGTTCATCAACTTCTTCTACACGGCTATCTCGATATCAATGAGTTGCAATTTCACGAAGTAGAGTCTCTTTTGATAGTGGTGACGTTTGCATCGTTGCAACGAAAGTTCTTTTTCACATTCGATTTTCTATATTTTTATTATTATAGAAGGTTAGATAGATTTATATTATAGATCGCTAAATAAATATCGTTGAAAATGGTTGAAAGTTTTTTGTAGGGAATATCTGCCAAAATAAATGAAAGGAATACAGACAAATATACATTTTCGTTGCATTCCAACGATGCAAGATTCAACCTTATTTATTTTGATCAGTGAGACTGTGAATAACGAGTTGTTTTGCAATTTTATATTGGGATGTTGAATAAACTATCGCTGTTTTTTTCGTGACAATGAATTATTTTTTTTACAAATCATTCCTAATGATTTCAAACGTTTCGCAACTGTTGTATGATCAACGCCTAATGATTCTGCAAGTTCAGCTAGCGTCTGACATGAGTCTTCATGAAGTAATGCCTCCAATTCAACACATCAAAATCATTATTTTTGAAGCGTCTAAAGCATGTGTGGCCAACCTTCTTTCCCAACTAATTTCCTTTTTTTTTTGGTAATTAAAGCAAACAAGCAAGATTGGTTTTAGTGTTCTTTTGGCGATATGTACAATCATAGTTAACATTCATGTTTATTTGACCCAGCTCCAAAGTAGTGCAGTAAAATTCCCCGCAAATACTTTCTTTTACCCAAAATTTGATTTGTTTACTTGTTTCGCAATTTTTTTCGATGGTTAAAATACGCTAATCAGTCTGATTTTTTTATGGCAAATTTAAGCACTCGTGAAGAACAGAAAATACATTTCTAAACGTTTATTTTAATTTTTTCAGCATATTTATTAACGATTGAAAATGTCTTCGAAAAAAAGGAGTCCTTACGGTGTACACGGTTGTGGCTATCTTGCCATGGAAGTTTTTTTTAAATCAAAATTGACAAAATGGCGGCCGTTTGATAAAAAGTATCGAATTTAGCCTATTTTTCGACAGTTTATCGTTATAAAAAAAAATGAAAATTCAAACAAAAAAACTTCGATAGCAAGATAAAGAATGGCGTGAAGAATGTTGTGTCAAAATTTGAGACGGATAGCTTAAAAACTCTTCCTTTGAGAGTGTACACCGTTTTGAAAAACGACATTTCGAGAAAAACGCGTTTAAAGTTTTGGGTGCGGAATTTTCATGAAAATTGTCCACTTACGATCAATCGGCGATGCCAGGTCCGTGTTTATAACCGTCTATACCAGGGTTTCCCAACCTGGGGTCCGCGGACAACATGAATAGACATACAAAATTGACGAACGGAGGCCTAGGGGGTCCGCCGTTAAAAAAGATTGGGAGAGGCTGGTCTCTACTATCGGACAATGCAAAAAAAATCGATTTTTTGAATATTTTACACTCATGATTCCTTAACACTATGAAAGAAAGTTGTGTACACTTCGGCGAAATGACATACACTGAATTTCAAGCTTGCTTAAAGTACTTCTTTATAGATGCGTTACCATCTTAAACTACAAGCACGCAATTCTGGTAATGCCATCTGTTGGAAAACAGCGAGAACGTATTCATCGTCCTAATACAATTTTCTATTCTTGACAGGTCTGCGTAACCTTAGGGCCTAAAAAACAGGCCGTTTTAAAATATTTTCCCCGATGACAGCGCGTTCCGTACTCTTGGTTCATTGATTATCAATCACTGTACGGAAAAAAATGAGACTCGAATGTGCATTTTTTTTCTCAAGGCTCGACAAGCTCCTAACGCACCAATTCTTCCGCCACGCGAGGGTACTTCGCCTCCGCCGTTGCCGCCACGACGAGACATACCGGTAACTCTTCCACCGCGACTTCCGGCCACGTTGAATCCCAGCAATTCGGCACTGTTGGCACGTCGCAATTCCAATCTCGAGGGCTCCGCCCCGAACGCGACGCATCCACGCAGGTACATGTCCTTCAATGGACCGAGCCCCACGAAGCTTCCGCCAAGTCAACCAAACGGTAAGTTCCACGATTCCGTTTGAACGTCACCCACGATGCTTGGCATCGTTGGAATGCACTTGAGCCGTTTTGTTTTACGCTCAAATTTCTTCTCGGCCGATTTTGGCCACGAAAATCACTCGAATGTTTTAACTGAACATTATTAAGCAGGTTGGAGCGTTGGCCACAATCCAAGATAAATATATATATATATATATATATATATATTATATGTTATTGTCTAGACTATACTGTCTTTACGAAGTAAATTTTTTTTTTCGCCACAAAACGCCAGAATCGAAAATAGTCTTGGCTGGTGAAAAGCATTGCCGCCAACCTCAATGTCCACGAAGGTGCCGTTTATCGGCAACCCTTAAGGGGTCTTCTCACTTTGGACGCTAAAAAAGGCTATTTTCACGAATTTTTTTATATGTTTATATTATAGATATTGATATAAAAGTTGTTACACTTAAGAAATACACTTTCGAAATACTTTGAAAAAAATGTATGTATTTATGTAACCCAAACAAACATTAAACGCGTTTTTCTCGAAACAACGTTTTTCGACGGCTTGATGATAAAATCTTCGAAACTACTGAACCGATCCTTATGAAAATTTAAACACATATTCTTTACAACTATAGCTATAGCGCATATCGAGGATTTTTTAAAATTTTGATATTTACTATTTTTTTTGCCAAAAACGATGGAAAAACACGTTTTTTTTGTTTTTTTTTTTTCGAAAAATGTCCATTTTGTTATTTTTGCATATATCAAAAATCGTATGATATACGCTATGGCCATTAAGGCGTTACCCCCACTTGTAGCGCAAAAAAGGCCTTTTTCATGATTTTTTTAAAGAAAACTACAAAACTTTTTTAATCGATCAATATACCATCTTAAAGAACACATCTTGAAGAACTTTCAGTAATTTTTTTATTGAAAAATATGACATTGTTTAGTGGCAAATGGCCGTCAATGAAATAATGTTTTTATATACACGGTTTGCGGTGACCAACATTGCGGCGAAGTGGATCATCTGAAAAAAAATGCGGATGGATTTAGTCAAATATAAGTATAAACTAGTCTTTAATCGAAGGATTTTAAAAAATATTCATTTTTCACAAAATGGCGGACAGTCAAAGTTAATGGTTCGATTTTGGCTATAAAACGGCCATTTTTTTTCGAAAAAAAAATGGAACGTTTAAAGACTACATTTTTATGTATTAAATAAGCCTGCAAAATTTCAAGAAGATCGGTTCATTAGTGTTCCAGTAATCTTGGTCACCGTCTTGAGAAATGCCATTTTGAGAAAAACGCGTTTAAAGTTTCTCTTTCAACGCTCTTTCAACGCGGATTCTTCTCTTTCAACGCTCTTTCAACGCGGATTCTTCTCTTTCAACGCTCATATCTCAGTCAATTTTGTTCGCATCGACTTGAAATTTTCAGGACATATTCTCAGATACTAATACTTCAAAAAAATGCAATAAAAAAAATCGATTTTTTCAAAAACGCAAGTGGGGGTAACCCCTTAACATACTGAATCTAAAACCGTTTGATTTTTTGTTTCGGATTATCCATTTCCGAGATTTCATGAACGGCGCAGACTTACAATTTTTTCAGGACATTTTTTTAACTACCATTTTTGTCTATAAATAGTGTCTTAAATAAATATTTTTTAAAATGTATTTCGAAAGTGTATTTATGAAGTGTAACAACTTTTATATCAATATCAACAATATAAACCTATAAAAAAATCATGAAAATTGCCTTTTTAGCGTCTAAAGTGAGAAGACCCCTTAATATTAATTAACGGTAATAACACATAATCTCGCGACATGAATATAAATAGGCATAATTATAAATGGCTCAAAATTGCATTCTGCGTTGCATAAAACATTCACTGACGCAGTTTTTTTCATAATAGTCATCGATAATGTTGTACTTTTTCAACTTGGTAGTAACATAAAAGTTTTTTTTATTTACGTGATAAAAATATAAAAATGCATAATGCTGCTCTTTAATTGTAGATTTTATGGAAAATAGCATCTACAGAATAAATCGATACCTCGTGGGCATTTTTTTGAGGTCAGTTGAGAAAAAAAAAATCATAAAATGTCATTCGGCTTAACTGAACTGCTCCAACCTCCTCAAATGTCTGTGCCCTCAATCTGCAATCAGAGACTTAAGATACTGATAAGAATGGAGAAAATAAAGAAAAAAATCGTTAACGTTAATATGTTTGTTTTTCAGGCTCGGTGACACCAAAGTTACCGCCAAAACCACAACCGGGACGACCAACAACGACAATGTTCAATTTTAATGCTCCACCCGGTCCCAGTTAAGCCTCCGTTATCCTCTCCTCCACTCTCTCGACACGTCCTCCGTTCCCGAAGACGAAAACAAATAAAAATCGAGCCGGAGTATCTACGGAAGGAGATCGGTGACGTAGCCCGTTCGCGCAACATTGAGCCCATTTCCATCGGCAAATCGCGAGTTGATCGATCCTCGAACGCGCCTAACGTGTATATAAGTAAATTTCGAAGGAGAAAAACGATAATCCCCCGCGAAAAGAAAATATGATACTTCGTAGTCTGAGCGAATTTTTATTCTCGGAAAGATTCGTTTCCAAGTGTACATATGTCGATGAAAAGTTGGATAATATTGCATGCGAGCTTGCCGACAAGACCTAACGTCGGGCACGAAGAAAAACAACGTTGATCGTCGTCTCATTCCCCGTAAGAGCAACTTCGATCGAGCCCCTCGTCATTGAAAGGAAAAAAACGGAAGACGAAAGATGGCTTATTTTCTTTTTCTCTGTAACGTTGCAGACTGTTGTTGACTTGTACAATATATTTTTTTAGATATTTCTCGAAATAAGCCGTAGAATTCGTAGCTCCGGCTAGGTTTAAGTAGGCAAACGCGATCGTTCCCGAAACGACGAACAATTCTTTCAAAATTATACAGGGTCGGTGGAAATCGACAGGATGGGGGAAAATCGGATGTTCGAGGGTTGACTCGTTTGGCAATTTACAAGCCTCGACAGTGAGGGATCTCAAAGTATCAACGAATTAAGGTAGAACGAGCGCGCGCTCTTGATTTCTATAGATTTTGTATAAATTTTAACCAGAAATTGTTCATAACATTATGCATATTTGAGTGAAATTTCAGAACAGTCGACTATTTAGATTGGGAGATAATGGATTTTAAAATTGCAACTTTTAACACTGCAAGATCGGCATTGAAATTTACACAGAATAAATTCCGTGAAAAATATTTATCCTTATAATAAGAAGACATATGGGAACACCGCATCGTTCCACGTATCCAATGATGTAAGTTCGCGCGGCATATTTAAACAGTACTGCAACGCAAATTTTTATTTGGAAGTAATTTTTAATCGAACAAAGTTTTTAATTAGTTATGAATTAACCAACACTTTTATTTGTTAATGAAGATAACAATATAAAATATTAATATTCACAACGCAGATATTTTTTACGATAAAAGTTTTCAACTTTAGGAACACGATCATTTTTTCTTCTCGAAATATTGAACAATATTGTTCTGCGGTGTTGCCGTATGTCTTCTTATTATAGGGGACAAATTTAATTTGATTTTTTACGGAGAATTATTCTGTCTTTGCTGAACGTTTTTAGCAGAATTGAATAGAAAAGGCAATCCAAACTTTTTTCACTCTTTCCCTAACTAGTTTCCTATCTGAACATAATTTTTTTTCAATATTTATAAACACAATAAAATGATACGACGAATTATGTGACCTGACTTTCGGTTCATGCAGTCCCTGCAGTTCTGAAATTTCACTCAAACATGCATAATTATATGAATAATGTTTGGTTAAAATTTGAACAAAATATATAGAAATCAAGAGCGCGCGCGTTCTACCTTAATGTGTACGGGAATTTCTTTTCGTCGTAACGCAACGACGCTTTCGGCTCTTGGCCAGAAATATCGCGATCCAATTTTTTTATAGCTCAGGTTTAACCAAATTTGCCCGCAAGTACGAAATCATTTGCTAGGACCCGGAACGGAATATTTAAAAAATGTGAGAATCGATCACTTTTTTCTTCTTTATGCAGGCGAATGCTCACATTGGCGAGCACGGAAATTTCTTCGAGCATTAAAATACATCCAATGCACTTAAATGACGCCGCTCACGGGCTCCAATTACAACTACCGGTTCTTTTTAAATCAATTTTTTCATTCGTTGCTTCAAAGTCATCAGTTATCGTACGGTAGCGTGTCTCGGAGTAGGCTGTGTTCTTCATCCTTTCTCTCATTGATCCGCACTTTGTGAATAACACACACCAGACAATTAAAAATACGCGCGACAATTTTCATCAGCGATTTTGGTAGTGCGCGTAATCCGTAGAAAAACTTTGCAATAACGTTGCGCGATTTTGATCGTCGTTTCAGGAACGATTCGCATATGGCGAGGGCGCATAGAATTGAAAGAGAACGAAACTCGTTTTTTTTCTCCGAGTTAAAAAAGAATATACGATAGCTCACCCTCCGTACAAAATGGTTGACATTGTTACGAGCCAAATGATACGACGATACTTGTCCACTCGCCGAAAAGTTTCTTCCGCCTTGAATATCATTCGAAATTCAAACACGGTAATTAGCTGCAATCATCACTGACATCCAACAGGTGTTGTGAAAAAAAATCGTAGAGACCCCGATGGAGGATTTAAAATTGCATTACCCTGTGAGATAAAGAGAAGATTGTCCATAAATCCATCCGGAAAAAATCGATTGGGGTAAAATATCCATAAATCGAATTTCCATAACCGAATATCCATAGGTGAATATCCATAAGTGCCAATATCCATAAGTGAATATCCATGAGTGAATATCCATAACCGAATACCCATAAGTGAATATCCATAAGTCGAATATTCATGAGTACGAATATCCATAAGTGAGTATAGAGCAAAAAAAATGCCAGAAATGGCGGGAGGTAGAGGCAAAGTGAGTATAGAGGAACCCAAACAAACCCAAACAAACTCACTTATCTCTCCCTCCCTCCATTTCTGGCACTCATTTCTCATCTATACTAACTTATGGATATTCGACTCATGGATATTCGACTTAAGGATATTCGTACTTATGGATATTCGACTTCTGAATATTCGTACTCATCGATATTCGTACTTACGGATATTTATACTTATGGATATTCGACTTATGGATGTCCACTTATGGATATTCGACCACAGTGAAAAAATCAGCTTCCCGTCGTCATCGAAAAACTCTCGATGTGAACTACGGAAAATCGTGACGATCCAATAACAATGTCGTGGACAAAAAGGGACAACGAATCATTCATTTTTCGGAATTGGCTACCTGCGATCTCCGACCGTTATCGACCGTCTCAATTTTCGATTTTTCGTTGATACTCGACACTTCTTCCTTCCTATCCCAACTCCCAACACAACTGTGATACGCTTCGAATGTGGGTATGTATGCTAACTTTCTGAATATTGAACAAATGGTGATTACGATGACGATCATGCCAATATGTCGAGGACGCTAATGCGGTGGCGATGAAAAAAAAAACGCGACGATGACGTCGAGACGCCGAGAATGTTGGCGATAATCGTGAAGATAGCGCGATGGTGATGATGAGAATAATGGCGACGGCGATGTTAGCGATTATGCGACGATTAGCATCACGATGTGGCGACGATGATGGTAATCAACGATTACGACGATGACGTTTATTATAATTGAAATGATGATGAGCATGATAATAGCGATGGCAATGACACTCGTGATGATAATAATAATGATGATAATGATAACGGTGATACTATGACGATGACGGTGATATGATGACAATGACAACGACAATTACGAGGACGACGATGCTTTATGATAATGATAATAATAACGATGATGATGATGATAATGTTTTGTGAGCATACGCGAGTAAGCTCACACGAATGGATCGCCCTAAAATACGACTATTATAATTATACATATAAATGGAATCCATAGAGAAGAGATGAATGAATTTATGTACATGTATATTATTATATTATAAATATATTCTATCGGATTAGATATTGTAACAATGGCGAGACCGAAATGGTAGCGGCGAGGTGGAATATTGAAGAATTATGTAAAATAAAGAGTATATTGTGTAGTATTGGGATATGATTACTCGACGATAAGAAAGGGAGGACATGAAACGGCTGCACATCTTATGGAATCTTATGCGGAGCACTTTCATGTGCAACCTTGCTCGAAAGAGCAATTAACGCAATAAACGTTTTGGAAAAAAACGCTCATCAAGTTCGGGAATCGACGAATCGTTTTAAATGGTTTTCGCGGTGAAAAGTCCTCGCGTAAACGTATTTGAGTATTCCTCGTCACGCATCTCTTAGCGTAAAACCGCGTCGAGGAAGATTTTCCGCGATAAAGTAATTCTTTCAAATGCCTTTGATGCATCGGATCTTTATTACATTTTTTCTTTTATGAAACGAAAGTTTTACAGAATTTTACCTGCATTGAGAGATTAGGCTACCGTGAGAAGTTTAATAAATCAATAGTCGCTTGAGGCAACACAATTTGTCGAGGAAGGTCCAATGAGTGGTGCAGGAATCGCAGATTGAAGGTAACCTCATTGTTACGACGATATAACTGCTAGGAAAACTTTGAGGCAGGATATACATTTACGGGGCCGGTTTGAAATTCCGAACTTTGAATGCTCCGACGGTTTAAAAATTCCGAATTGTAATATTCCGAAATTCAAGATGGGGCCGCGTTGAAATGCCGAACTTTGAATTATCAGAATGCTCAAAACTCCGAAAGATCAAAACGCCGAAATAAATTTACACGAAAGACCAAAACTCCGAAAATCTGAACATCGTTAAAATAATTCGGTTATGGAAGTTTTAAAGGTTTCAAAATTTATTATATTTCGACGAATTATTTCAAGAATTTTTATTTATCAAGAAGTGACTGTGCGTCAATTTAGAAATTTGTCTAGACAATGTTATACGTTCTATGTCATTTACAATCAACTGTGTAGACTTTCGCTGGCATGATCTTGACATAGCGGCCGGGTTGGAATTCCGAATTTTGAATGCGCCGACGGTTTAAAATTCCCAATTTTAATGTTCCGAAATTACAAGGTTCGTCAAGATCATGCCAGCGAAAGTCTACACAGTTGACTGTAAATGATGCAGAACGTACAACATTGTCTAGACAAATTTTCAAAATTGACGTAAAATCGCTTCTTAATAAAAAAAATTCTTAAAATAATTCGTCGGTTTATTGAAAATTTTGAAACTTTTAAAACTTCCATAGCCGAATTATTTTGACGATGTTCAGATTTTCGGAGCTTTGGTCTTTCGTGTAAAATTCTTTCGGAGTTTTGGTCTTTCGTGTAGAATTCTTTCTTTGTTTTTTCTTCTTTAAATGATAGAACTTATATATGTACAATATTTTCGCAAAGTTTCAAAGCGAAATACGAAAAACTTCAAACGTTACAGCCCGTCAACTCTGTGTCACACCGCTCGCATTCGAAGTGGGCGTAAACTTCAAACGCGTTTTTTTCAAAACTGCATTTTCGAAATTGGCGTGCAAAATTTGATAGTTGTAGAATAATTATTTCTTAGTTTAAAAATCCCTCAATATTGCTTATTTTTTTCTGTCTAAATGTATATCCCGCCTTAAATGCGTTTTTCTTGAAACTGTGATTTGTAGACGGTGTACACGATTTCTCGACATCTAATAAACGGATTGACTTGAAATTTTGTACACTTATTTAGTGTAATAGTAGTTTAGTCTTGACCGCAGTCTCTTTTCTTAAGATTTTTTTTCCTTAGTTATTAAAATTAATCTAATTTTCCTTAAAAAATATCGGAATAAAAGTTCCACATTTTCTCTTTTGATGATTTAAACACAATATAGAAAAAAAGGTCGGTCAAGTTTTGGTTCATATTATCTATTTCAAAAAAAAAATGTTCTCTGCTTCAGATCAAGCGGGTGGCCAAAATCGAGTATACCGTCGAGCCCCTCACGATCTTCAATTATAAATATTTCAGAATGAAATTTGGTACACAACTTTGTTAATGTACATACAAATAAATGTTGAAACAATTTTTCAATAATCTTACTTATTCCTCCGAAATTAATATATTTAAATAACGCTGATTTTCGGATTGTCACAGTAGCCTAACCCCTTAACCCTAGGAGTACACTCTTGGGTCTCACAGATCCGACCAAAAAGTGCAAAACTCGCGTTTTTCCTCTTTCGTAAAACATTTTTATCTGCTCAAACATCTTTCTCGGACAAGATATGAACCGAACACAGATTTTCTCTTTACATGTGCTTTCTTTTAAGGCCTTCGGCCACAGTAACGGGTACAAAATCATGTGCGAATTTAACAATTTTTTTTCGTATGAAAAAGTGATTCACTCATAAAATTAATTACACATCTATTTAGTATGAATATCAAGCTGTTAGAAAATATGTATATTTTTTTTCGATGTACAGAATGGCCGACTACTCGAAACTTCTCGAAACAGCTTTTTTCCAATTGGCGTGACAAATAACTTCAAGAATTTTCACTCGATTTACTTCAAATTTAAAAGTTATGTTCCTAATTGCATTTCGCAGAGAAGTACGTACGGAATTTCTGATTAATCGAAAACTTTTCATTTTATGAGCAGTTTATGATCAGTTATACCGAAATTTTTCACTGAAAATTCATTTCTTAAGTTCAAATACCTACAACTTTTGAATAAAACAATATTTTTCAAATTCCGCACGTACTTCTCTAGGTATTCCAATGTAGATTGACGAGAATTTTTGTTTTTAGTTCTGGGTAAAAAATTGTGGATGCTAAATGTCACGCCGCGGAGCGCCTAAAAAAAAGATAACAAAAGAAAACATTAGTAGTCGGCCATTTTGTACATCGAAAAAAAAAGATATATTTTCTAACAGTTTGATATTCATACTAAATAGATGTGTAATTAATTTTATGAGTGAATCACATGTTCATACGAAAGAAATTGTTAAATTCGCACATGATTTTATGCCCGTTACTGTGGCCTAAGGCCTTAACAATCTGCTCTTTAAAAAAAAATATCTGAATAGAAGTAATTTCAAGGAAATTACATCATTCGAAAGTTGGCCGGACCTCACAGACCCAGTGTGTATAATTAGCGAGAAATATAAGTGTACTCCTAGGGTCGACATTACTCCCTGTTCGTTGACTCGTTAGCAGGACAGTTTTATAAATATTTGTACTCGATTTATCCGCCGCGGACACTTCGTAGACTCAAAAAAAAAAAACAACATTCGCATTGGCGGACGGATATTAGTAGCTACAATATGTACAGTTAGCTTCGAATGCGAGCTCTTCGTTTTTGCGAAGAAAAAAAAGTAAGTAGTGGCCGCAAAAATCGTACCACTCGTAACGATTTTCGCTGAGCAGTGAGTTCGTTTGGGTTTATCGAGATTCGACGTTGTTCGCAAAAAACGTCAATCGCTTCAGCGAACTTCGATCTCAATCGAAATGTAACTTTTATCGGTTCTGTTTTTCCAGGCGAATGATGGACGAATTGACGATCGTACTACGTCACTTCCCAGACAGTGGAGGTCGCGTCGCTTTCGCGATTTTGCCTGTTTCCAATGTCAACGTGGGCGTCGAGACCGTCGCTCAGTTTGCTGAATCTTCGCGCCCAACTGCCTCTTCTGCCACCACCGGCTCTGGCAAGGTTGCCGCCGGCCTCTCGCAATACCGAGATAAGGTCCTCCTCGTCTTCGTGACCCTTCATGCCCTTCTCGTACTTGGCCTCCTGGGCGAGCAATCTCTCGCGCTGAAGCTGCGTTCCCACTGAACCCGGCGTTTCCGGTATCACGTAGCTCATTATTCCGGTCAGTGCGAATACCTACAAGGTCAATCATCAGTTAACTTGGAATTAATTTTTTTCAATTTCATTCAATTCAATTAAATTCAATTTCATCCAATTCTATTTCAATTTCATTCAATTCAATTTCAATTTCATTCAATTTCAATTTAATTCAATTCAATTCCATTCTATTCAATTTCAATTTTATTCAAGTCAATTCCAAATTCATTCAACTCAATTGAAATTTCATTCAATTCAATTTGAATTTCATCGAACTGAATTTCAATTTCATTCAACTCAATTTCAATATCATTCAATTCAATTCCAATATCATTCAATGCAATTCCAATTTCATTTCATTCAATTTCAATTTCATTCAACTCAATTTCAATTTCATTCAATTCAATTTCAATTACATCCAACTTAATTTCAATTTCAATTTTATTCAAGTCAATTCCAAATTCATTCAACTTAATTGAAATTTCATTCAATTCAATTTGAATTTCATCGAACTGAATTTCAATTTCATTCAACTCAATTTCAATATCATTCAATTCAATTCCAATATCATTCAATGCAATTCCAATTTCATTTGATTCAATTTCAATTTCATTCAACTCAATTTCAATTTCAATTCCATTCAACTCAATTTCAATTTCAATTTTATTCATTTTTTTTCTTCGAAAACAGGCAACGTTGCGATCGTCCGGACGCGACTATTGCGCACGATTACGAGGATCGAAACTCACCACGTGCTCGAAGACGACAACAAAGGCAAGACGAGCCGCGAACACGTGCCAATACTGAGGACTCAGCCCGTAACGGTCTTCGTGACGGGGACCGTTTCGATAACCGCGATACTGACAAGTCTCCGGATGTAGTCCGCCCACGGCGCTCACCATGTCTTCACGGTAGTCCGAGGTGTTGAACTCCGAGAGAGAACTGTCGATGTAACCGACCAGATCGTTCGTTGGCGAATAAACGAACGCGTACACGCTCCGTGGTATGAAGTCGGACGTATACGCGATCACGAATGCCTGAAAATGGATTCGTTTTTTTCCTCGACAATGGTGACGGAATCTTGATTCGCTTATTAGTCCCACACGATGTATGGAAGTCTAGCAGAAATGCGATCATGGCGTTTATGGGGGGGAGAAACCTTTAGGCGAGGAAAAAAATTGCTGCTGTTCATGATTTTTTTTAAAGGAAAGATTTCTTCACCACTTTTGAGACTCCGGGTATGTTTTGTTACTTTTGGCTGTTACATGGTATTTTTTTCATTAATCTTTCAAAATGACGGACGCATGGCACGGTCTTCTAAACTCCATTTCCGAAATTGGCGTGACGTATAGCTAAAAAATAATCGGCCGATTTTTTTTATTGCAAAATGAAGCTATTATTTTCGGAAAATTCGTTCTTTTTGTTTCATAGCGTACCATTTCATGGATTTTCAAAATTTCTCACTTTTTCTTGGTTCATATTCTGCGTATGAGTGTTAATAAAAGAAAATTCTTCGGTGGTTTTTTTTTTCAGATTATTCTCGCCGACGCTATGTGTCACGCCGTCCGACAACATCCGCCGTAACCCGTTTACAAGACCGTGGCATACCTCCGCCATTATCAAAGATTCATTTTAAAAAATACCATGTAACAGCCAAAAGCAGTGAGAAAACATACCCTAAATCTAACAAACTGCGAAGAAATCGTTCCTTAAAAAAAAAAATAATGAAATTCAGCAACTTTTTCTGGCCTAATATTGTATTATGCTACAGATCTTTCTGAATACGTCTGTGAAAGCGGTTTAACGTTACGCGTGAAATTAGCCGAGTTATAGGAACTATAAGGAGCGCGATCGAGACGCAGCAATTTTAAATGCGTTTTTCTCGAACCTATGCTTTTCAAATGGACAACCACGATATCGCGATAACCAATTGGCCGTTTGAGCTCAGATTTGACATACACCTTCAGTAGACTGTTTCTGAACGTTGGTAGCAGAATTAAGTCGGAATAATTTTAATTTCCTGTTTCTAACTCGTAGAATGGTACGAAAAACCGATAATCGAAATATAGCATGCCGTCGTTTTGTGAAAGATATTTTTTCCTGAATCTGGTACCAAACATCACAACACTCATACAGATTGAGGGGTTAGGCTGGCAACTTAAATTGAAGAGGAAGGTCCAACATATATAGTGCAGAAATCGCAGATTGAAAGTAAACTTATGATTATAACGATACGCCGCTAGTACAAAGCGTTTTTCTCGACATCTAATGGACGGATTGACCTGAAATTTGGTACGCTTATTCAATGTAATAGGAGTTTAGCCTTGACCGACGTTTTGCTTCTTAAAATTCTTTTTTCATCAGTTAATAACAATAATAATATCATTCTTCCAATGAAAACTGAAAAACATTCAATTTTTTTCATGATTGAAACGCGTTAACAAAAAGGGTCTCCCAAGTTTCAGCCAATATAATCTATATTACCAAAAAAATTTTTTGTTGGTTTCATGTCAGATCAAGCGGGTGGCCAAAATCAAGTACACTGTTGAGCCCCTTACGTTCAGAGGTCCTTTACCATATTGTTTATAACTTCTTAGTTATTAATACTAGGTGCGCAACTAAGTTCCCGGGTTTTACACATGGATGGCGCTACATGTAGTCGGCATACAGGTCTGATATTGGGTGTCTTTATAGCTTGGACATCTGTTAAGAATACCCACTCGTAATATAAACAAATATCGCAACACAACGACCTTTTTTCTAACCTCGAAAATGTCAAAGTTTGTGCCAAATGAACAGCATTTGCGGGAAGCATTGCTTTTCTGCTTCAACCTAAAAAAAACAGCCGCTGAAGCACGCCGGTTACTTGAGGAGGCCTACGGCGAACATATACCATCAAAAACTACGTGTGAAGATTGGTTCAAGCGGTTCAGAATTGGCGATTTTGAGGCTGGGGACAAGGAGCGCTCGGGAAGACCGCAAACATTTGCGGACGCCGATCTGCAAGCGTTATTGGATGAAGATGACACTCAAACAGAAGATCAACTTGCCGAGGCATTGAATGTGACTCGGCAATGTATTCCGAACCGTTTGCACGCCATGGGAAAAATTCAGAAGGAAGGCAAGTGGGTGTCGCATGAGTTGACTGAGGGACAAATGGAAAATTGGAGAGCCACTCATGTACATGTGATACCTATATGTACATATTTTCCAATAAAAAAAACCCGGATCCAATCGTAACATTAGTTTTTGAGATAAAAATTCCCGAAGTTTGCCTGTTTTTCTCGCCGTTTACTCAGGTACCTCGGGAAAAATAAATTCACAGAGCCATAATAGTGGACACTACAACTCAGCGTTTTGGGTAACGAATAAAAATGTGTAATCCTTCACTATGGGATGAAATACCGTGTACGAATTCATTAAATTTGCACTTATCGATTTCCAATACGAAAACGAATGAACCGCTAGGAAAGGATCACTGATGACCGCGAAGTATCACTAATTAATCGCGAACCCTTAACCGCACCCTTATCAATAACTGACCGCGCACCCTTATCAATGATTATTCCGCGACTGTTATTCAATAATTCACTTGGGTGAATAGGCAATATCTGCCTGAATGAAACAAGCTCGGACGCTTTCAGCTTGATTCAACTTACGTTCGATACGACCGCCACATAGGTAACACCCTTGAGGATTCCGTACCAAGCACCGATATCCTCGACTCTCTCGGCCAGTGGTCTTCTTGCTTCTTTCACCATTTTATAAGCGTCCAACCGGATTTCTCCGATATTATTGAGCAACGCGAATAGCGGCGCCAATGGGAATGCGGCCACGAAGAGGGTCACGAAACCGTATTGAATAACTGCAATGATCGAGAGAAAAAAATAGTAACATTTAGACGTACTGCTTCAACACGAATGAAAAATTGAAGCATTAGCAAAATCGAAGACCCGAAAGAATCGTATTGATCAACTGCTACAAATTGGTTGAAATAAAATAAATATTTAGATTTTTAAGGGGCTATACCGGTATGACACTTTTAAAAAATCGATTTTTTGTGCCTTTTTCGACAGTTTATACTTTGAAGAATATCCTGTGAAAATTTCAAGGCCGTATCTCTATCATTTTATCTTGCAAACATCGATAGTCAAATATTTAAAAGCGTTTTTCTCGAAATGAGATTTTTCAAATTTCCTATCATTGTAACTCAAAGAGCAATTATACGATTTACTTGAAATTTGAACTGAGTACTTTTGAATATATTTACTCTACAATGACGTAGGATATTTTTGATTGGATGAAAATTGACGATTTGGCATTGAAAAAAACGACCATTTTATAGGTAAGAAAACAGACTTTTTTTCATAGCTACGCCGTTTTGTTAGATTTTTATATTTTTCGAAAATCCTACGTCATTGTACAGGAAATACCTTCCAGTTCAACGACATTTTTTCCTTTTTCGGTTTGAGCTACTTAATTGGCCGGAATCATGTCAGCAGTGGAGGATCTTTTTTTTTGGCGCCTCCGAAGGCAGCGCAAAAGTCGCTCGGATCTCAATATTTTTCTATGAAAGAATGATGTAATATAGGTCAAATATAGCCAAACATATTCTTAATTTTCCGAAACATTTAATTGAGTACTTTTCTTCCAAAAAATTCCCGAAAATCACCCAAATTTTCAGAGCTCACACTGGTATAGCCCCTTAAGCACCCGGCCAGATGACATAACGATTTTATTTTCAGTGTGCCCTTTTTTATGAGCAACGAAGGAGGGCCGTTTTACCGATGAAAGTTAAGGGGTTAGGCCAGTGTGAAAATGTCAAAACTTTTGCTCGTGGCTTGAGCCAACTAAAATTGAAGAGGAAGGTCCAACATGGTGCAGCAATGGCAGATTGAAGGTAAACTTATGATTACAACGATAGAACTGCTAGTCAAACTTTGAACCCACGTTGACACACTGGGTCATTTTGACCCGGATGAATTTTTAGTAAAATGCTCACTTTTCCAAAACTGAAAGTTTTATATAATTTTTTTGGACGGTTAAATTTTATATTTTTCGAATTTTAAGTATGCAGAGATATTAAGAAATGATTGAAGTGTATTCTTGATTTTATTCAATAAAAACCGACTGAACGGTTGTTAATGGCAGGTGGATGAAGTACTTTCGGGTCAAATTGACCCAGTGTGTCAAAATCGTGGCCATACATAATTGAGTGTAATAGTAATTTAATCTTGACAGACGTTTTTCTTCTTAATATTTTTTTTTCACTAGTTGTTACCAATGATAATGTAATGTTGCCTCGAAAAATCGGAAAAAAATGAAAATATGTTTTTGATCACTGGAACACCGTATAAAAAAAAACTCGGTCAAGTCTTAACTAATATTATCTGTTTTAAAAAGAAAAAAAACTCATTTTTTTGTTTCAGATCAACCGGGCGGCCAAAATCAAATACACCGTTGATCTCCTCACGTTCAAAAGTCCTGTACGAGATTGTTTTTAACTTATTGGATTATTAATATTTTTAAATGAAATTTGGTACACAACTTTTTTAATGTACATACAAATAAATGTCCAAACGATTTTTCAATCATCTTATTTATTCCTTCAGAATTAATTTTTTTAATGGCCCTGATTTTCGCATTGTCGCAGTAGCCTAAGCCCTTAAGGAGCACGGGCTTTTTTAGACGTCCATTAGAGGTTGAACTTCGAGCTTTCATTGGTTTCGCCGTATTACTTTGGCGATAAAAAATATATCGAATATACAGGTCCAATGGATGATCGTGAATTTCGTGTAAAGGAATATCATTAGTCGCCAGGCTATTTGGCACAGTTTCTTACGAAGAATCGTGACTTTGGCCGCAGTTGGTTACCGTAATATCTTTATCGCCAAAATAAATTTAGAAGTTTACTTTTATTGGGTTGGCAAGAAAGTCTGCGTTTTATCACCAAAAAAGCAGTCTTGAAACGAATAATGATTTTTTCAAGTTTTTTCCATTTTTCAAGTTGAATCATTCGTTTCGAGACTGCTTTTTTATTTTATTTTTGGTGATAAAACGCAAAGACTTTTTTGATACGATTGACACAATATTGCAGCGGTAACTTCGAAAATGTGTCGACCTGCTGTCTTCGAGACCCCACGGGCCTGATGGAGGCTTGAAACGTTTTGCGATTAAATCAATTGCGGTAATGGACATTTAAATTTTCGAAAACGATGAGACGGACTTTACGGAAAATTTTAAATAACACGAAAGTTAAAGAAAATTGTTTGAAAACGTAAATGCCGCCAATAAAAAATGGGGAAATTGACAGGAAAAAAAACAGCATCCTGTAAGACTCATCGATAAAACAGTCGAGTCTTTAAGGGGTCTTTTCCCTTTAGACGCTAAAAAAGGCTATTTTCATGATTTTTTAAAATAGGTTTATATTATAAATATTGATATCAAAGCTGTTACACTTAATACACAATTCGAAATACACAAAGAAAAATTATTTATTTAAGTCACTATTTATAGACGAAAATGGTAGTTAGAAAAATGTGCTAAAAACAAAAAAATCAAACGGTTTTAGATTCAGTATATTAATGGCTATAGCGCATATGATACGATTTTTGATATATGCAAAAATAACAAAATGGAGGACATGCTTCGAAAGAAAAAGTATTTTCAGCGTTTTTGGAGAAAAAAAAATTGTAAATATGAACATTTTTTTAAATCCTTGGTATGCGCTACAGTTTTCCGAGATCAAATAATATGTGGCTTTTTACAAAATTTTATTACATTAATTACAAAAATTTTAATTGTGGTTAAGCATATTATGTGGTTAAGCCACATATTATTTGATCTTGGAAAACTGTAGCGCATACCAAGGATTTTAAAAATTGTTGATATTTACAATTTTTTTTCCAAAAACGCTGAAAATACGTTTTTTTTTCGAAAAATGTCCGCCATTTTGTTATTTTTGCATATATCAAAAATTTACAACTATAGTTGTAAAGAATATGTGGTTAAAATTTGATAAGGATGGGTTCAGTAGTTTCGAAGATTTTATCAACAAGCCGTCAAAATACGTTTCGAGAAAAATGCGTTTAAAGTTTTTTCGGGTTACATCAATACATAACATTTTTTTAAATGTATTTCGAAAGTGTATTTATTAAGTGTAACAATTTTTATATCAATATCTATAATATAAACCTATTAAAAAAATCATGAAAATGGCCTTGATTTAGCGTCCAAGTGAGAAGACCCCTTAAAAGAATTATCGTCACAACGGTACTCGAAACAATCGAGCAACAAGTGCCTGAGATGCACTTCTGTAATTAATTCGTTTACTCACTCATCTCGAGATACTCGTCGAAGAGTGCCAGCTTCCCAGGATCTTGGAGCTGATAATCCTGTTCCCAACAGGTATACGGTCTCGTGTGATCCGTCGTGGCTGCCACGTGGGTTCTTTTGCGCCACCAATTCCACAACTTTGGCGACAGAATTTCCACAAAATTGTTGAAACACTGCTTGCCTATCATTATTATAGCCAATTGTATGCACAGCTCGGATAAGCAACCGGCTGGATCGCACACGTCCGTCCTTATCCTGAAGAATTCGGACGAACGAGCATCCGTGTCGCCGGGATGGACGTAGAATCTTCCCTAAACAATAATCGTGAAAAAAATGCACATTCAATGGAACAAGAACCTTTTTTGGTCTCGAGATGCACCGACAAAAATTCTATTTATATTAACTAGATGCGTCTGTTTGATTTTTTTCTTATTTGAATTTACTACATTTTTCGTGAAATCATATTTTTCGTATTGCATTCCATTATTGGGATTATTTATTTAAAATATATTTATTCAGTAAAATCAAGATATATTTAATATCGTCTAATAACTAAATATTTTATTTATTTCTAATAAGTGTAATTCGGTTTCATCGGTTCAAAAAACAATTTGGTTGAATCCACTAAATGTATCTGTTTAAATTTTTTCAATCTAAATTTAATAGAATTTTCGTACAACCAAACTTTTGTCTAATTGATTGAATTAATGGTCTGTCTTTGTTGCAACGAATACTTACTTCCTTAATTAAGCTATTGGCCAACGTTTGGTCATGAGATTTTTTATTTGATCCTACAAATGTATTTCTTTGTTTTCATATATTGTTAATGCACGCATTATATATGTATATGTGCTACACAGAAATATACAATCAAAATTCTTTTAATTCACACACATTCACATATGATGGCCAGAAAAATCTATTTGAGGTACATATACATTTGCTACATGCAAATAGAAATATCGCCGATTCGAATATATTTTTTCATACGGTCGAAATGGAAATATATTTGGATGAAAGATACATGTATTGTAAGCGAATGAAGGTTTATTTAATTCGTAAAGATCTTGCCAGAATTTAACAGAAATTTTTTAATCAAAGATACGTTTATCCACGCTAATAAAGATATTCTCAATTGGAAAATATCTCCCATACGTTCAAATGAAGAATGTCCTTGAATTTAATCGTTATTTACTTTATTTTGAATATATTTCATATTCAACAAGAATTGCTGGAACATGTAAAAAAATGTATTTAAAACAAATAGAATCATAGTAGGTGTTGAGACAAGGAAAAAACCTATTTGATTTAAATAGATCCTATTCGAATCGAAATTTTTTTTGGCAGTGTGGCCGGCACCAGCTGGCAATCGTAACAATTTGGCAATAATTCAGAGAAAAAGCGAGGAAGTTCGTTACTCACTTTGAAAAATGCGATGTATATAAGCGAAGAGTAAAAATTAACGAACTCAAAAAGAAATATCTTGAAGGTGAAGCTGTCCTCGTATTCGGTCTGCGTTCTTGGATTCTCGAAGTTCGTCATCCATATCGCCAAACGATGATAGACCCTGGTCAGTGACATTATCATCACCAAATTCAGCAGAGCGGCGGTTCCCGATGTAATAATTTTCGCGTGATTTTGTAGAAAAAATCCACCCCCACCGTAAAACACGACGACCAAGGATATTCGATAAATTATCGTTCCCAGCACCGCACCAAGCACTACGCAGATCTGTTCGGGAAAGAGATTGCATAAATGGATTTTTTTGTAATACGTGTAATTTTTATCGTCATCGCTTCCTTGTCAAGTGAGATTATGAATTTTTGCCAGATTTCTCGAAATCGACGATTCCGAAATGCACACACGTTTTTACCTACCAAAGTAACTTTTTGTTGAGTTTTTTTTAATCGACGAGATTAAGTGTCACTTTGTCGGGGATAGATTGACTTCAAATGTAGCGGTCAACAGTATGTCGGATTTTAAGAACGTGCCTTACGGGCTTATACCCAGTTGACATTTTTCGAAAATATGAAATTTTGGTTTTCGACAGATTCTCAAAACATAACATTTTCAAAATATTCTCTGACAGTTGCTGGGCGATCAGTTAAAAATTGAGAGAGCTGCGGGCATTTATAGGTAGGTTCCACGAGCCGGCGAACTTTAAAGGCGTTTTGCTCTCAATTACATTTTCAAAATCGGCGACCTCGATGTCTCAAAAAACACTGCACTTATCAACTTCAGATTTTACAAGCTTCTTATACATCTCAAAATATGAGATTGAAGGTTGCATCGTTTGACAGCAAAGAAAATGAATCGATTGATTTCTTTTTTTTTTCTAGCCAAATCTGCCTACAAAAAAATCTTGATTTTTTTAAGGCGTTACCCCCACTTGTAGCGCAAAAAAGGCCTTTTTCGTGAATTTTCTTAAAGAAAACTACGAAACTTTTTTAATCGATCAATATACCATCTTAAAGAACACATCTTGAAGAACTGTCAGTAATTTTTTTTTTGAAAAATATTACATTGTTTAGTGGCAAATGGCCGTCAATGAAATAATGTTTTTATATACACGGTTTGCGGTTTGACCAAAATTGCGGCGAAGTGGATCATCTGAAGAAAAAAATGCGGATGGATTTAGTCAAATATAAGTATAAACTAGTCTTTAATCGAAGGATTTTAAAAAATATTCATTTTTCACAAAATGGCGGACAGTCAAAGTTAATGGTTCGATTTTAACGAAAAAAACGGCCGTTTTTTGGCTATAAAACGGCCATTTTTTTCCGAAAAAAAAATCGAACGATTAAAGACTACATTTTTATGTATTAAATAAGCCTGCAAAATTTCAAGAAGATCGGTTCATTAGTGTTCGAGTAATCTTGGTCACCGACTTCAGAAATGCCATTATGAGAAAAACGCGTTTAAAGTTTCTCTTTCAACGCTCTTTCAACGCGGATTCTTCTCTTTCAACGCTCATATCTCAGTCAATTTTGTTCGGATCGACTTGAAATTTTCAGGACATATTCTCAGATACTTATACTTCAAAAAAATGCAATGAAAAAAAAACCGATTTTTTCAAAATCGCAAGTGGGGGTAACCCCTTAAAGACTTTTATTCGAAGATCTACAATGTAAATTTGTAAAAAAGAATTTTTTGTTACAATAAAATTAACGAAATTGGAATCTAATAAAGAACTTTCATTGCACTCCAACGATGCAAACTTCAGCAGCATCTCAAAAGGCAGTGCTTGAACGAAGAAATTTTTTTTTCTTTGCATACGTTTTTTTCATCAAGAAAAAAGAGCGTTTTTTTCGACGAAAATCGATACTTTCCATTGGATTGCGGCCAGTTTTTTCAAAAATCAATATTTTATTAAATCCTTTGTTGAAGCAATAGATAATTTCATGCAAAAACTAAATGCGTTTGATTATTTTATTTCGGATTATTTGTTTTCATTTTGTTACATTTATAAATATTTTTCAATAAAAAAATTCTAAAAGATATTTAAAACAGTGCTCTTCGATGCAAGAAGAAAAATTGAAAACCTGCACACGTTTTTCCAGAAAGAATTACGAAAAATCCTATTCTTCCGGCCACGAGCTATGTGTCGCGCCTTGAGGATTTATAAGAGGTGAAGTTCAGGCGCAGTAGCCGAAATTTGAAACTCTCAAATATATGTTCCAGATGTAGAATAAAATTAGTCGTAGGTCGCACAACATGTAGGACCAACCCTTGAATTTTCAGCGAATCTTTGATTGATTTGTTTTTTTAGTACGTTAAGATTAGTTACACTACAATTATGTAGTGGATGCTTGTGAAATATTCCAAAAAGTCAACCACCCACACAAAAATCTAAAATATTTCGTACCATTTTTTCATTACGCGTTCTCATTGTGTGCGAAAGTGAAAAGTTTGCGTACAGATTAAAAATGAACAAAGTAACGATACAATCAATTTGATCGCTACGGTAGCATTTTTGCGAAACCGCCTTACATCCTTAATGAGTCTTCTCACTTTAGACGCTAAAAAAGGATATTTTCATGATTTTTTTTAGGTTTATATTATAGATATTGATATAAAAGTTGTTACACTTAATAAATACACTTTCAAAATACATAACAACATATTTTTTTATGTATTTATGTAACTCAAACAAACTTCAAACGCGATTTTCTCGAAACAACGTTTTTCGACGGCTTGTTCATAAAATCTTCGGAACTACTGAACCGAACCTTATGAAATTTTAACCACATATTCTTTACAACTATAGCTATAGCGCATATCAAGGATTTTTTTAAATTGTGATATTTATTATTTTTTTGCCCAAAATGGTGAAAAAAACGAGGCCGGGTTGAAATTCTGAACTTTGAATGCTCGACTGTATAAAATTCCAATTTTGAATATCTCGAAATTCAAGATGGAGCCGGGTTGAAATTTCGAACTTTGAATTATCAGAACGCTCAAAACTCCGAGGAATACTCCCGTGAAAAATTTGCCGGCGCTTAAGATGCGGCCGACGCTTGGTACGATATTCAGCACCAACCACTAATACCCAGTGTTGGTTCTTTATACGGGCCAATGATTTGGCCATGATTCTGCCAGGGCTCATTTGAAGCATGGCAAACCAACGAACACCCAACCTTGGGCCAAACACCGATTACCAACTGTCAGCCAACTATCGGGTCCCAGTGTTGGCCCTGAACATGGGCCAATCGGTTGATCATGGGTTTGCCAGTCTCGAATTGAAGCTCGGCACACCATCGAAGAGCCACCGCCGGGCCAGTACTAATTAATGACCGTCGGCCAATTGTCGGGGCGAGCGCAGGCCCTGAGTCTGAGCCAATCGTTTGACCGTAGTTTTACCAATGCTTATTTTTAGCATGGCAAACTGACGAATTGCCAATCCTGGCCCAACACTGGCTTTGAACGGTATAGTCCATACATATATACAAGAATGCTTTTTTACGTATATTATTATTATATATTTTTTTTAGGATCGCTGCATGCAATTTTCTACGTCCTGTGATAATAAAAACTCATAATTACTGTTATCTGAAATTCACTTTATTAAAAATATAATTGATTCATACTAAAGTTTTGTGGTGTATTAAAAAAATGCCGAGTTATTATGATAGTATTAAGAAACGTCGAGTGTTAAAACGACGACAATAATTAGAAGACTCTTTACAGCAGGTCAGGATCAGAGGCAACGAAACAAAAAGACAAGTAGATAGTGAAACAAATTTGGAAACATTCCACGAACAAGTGATTGTGCATAACGATGTTAGTGAATCTAATAATTCTTTCGATGAGCAATCATCGAGCACAGAAACTTGTGAATCTGATCGATTGTTGGCTAAGCAATGGGTTGTTTTGACAGCTCTACACTGGGCCAACACTAGCCCGAATATTGCGCCAATATGAAGCCGACCTTAGCCCTACTATGGGCCGGTGATCACGCTAACCGTCAGCCAATGATCGTAATCTCTTTAACCCAATGTTGGGCCAATACCCGTCCAACTGTTAGGATTTCCGGTAAGCCTACTATTGGCCAACCGTATATGCCAGCGTTGGGCCAAAGAGATCACTCCTACCGTGGCGCAACACTAAACCGGTAGTGCTGCCGTTCATCGGCCAATCGTAGAATGTGATTGGCGTGACGTTGGCTCGAGGTTGGGTCGCTTACGTCGTTTTTCACGGGCTACCCCGAAAGGTCAAAACTCCGAAAGAATTTTACACCAAAGATCGTTATTAAATAAATAAATCATTTTTTCAAATGCATTTCGGAAGTGTGTTTATTAAGTGTAACAACTTTTATATCAACATCTAAAGTATAAACATACAAAAAAAAATCATGGAAATAGCCTTTTTTGGCGTCTAAAGTGAGAAGACCCCTTAAGCAGTCCTTTCACGATTGGTGCATTCATTTGGATATAACGGGTGCGAATTCGTGATGTAAAGTTACCATAAAAAAGACCATCGAGCCTGTGACCAAGAATTTCAGAGCTCTCGTCCATGTGGGCACATACGGTTCGCGTTCCCTGGTGACCGGATTGATCCTGAAGGTTTTGACGGTAGATTCGAACTCTGGTCGTGGTTCCTCGTCACCATCGGCATTCTGAAGGTCCCATTCCCAAACAATCACCGCTTGTCGACGTTTCCATAATTCAAGGAACGTCGTAGCTGCGAAAATATTTGTTCTCCAATGAGCCAACAATTTCTCTCCAACCCTTCCAGCTGTTAGCATCGATCCTAATCATACTCATTGACGAGTGAATCACGAGAAGAGGAAGAACTTTTACATACCCCAAAAGGACATGAAAATGGCGAAGAAAACTGTCGCGGGATTGTCGAAGAGATATGTGAGTCTGGAGAACAGGCAGGAATCCCCCAACGGCCGGTACGAGCATGCTTTGTCGCACAATGGACACAGAGTGATGTTGCCTTTGACAATAAATCATTTACGATCAATTATCCGTTGAATGTGTGCACAATTCGCAGAGATTGAAAAAATAAAAAAGCCTGCTTACCGGCAAGTTTGGAATCGCAAATTTCCTTGGTGGGTATGTTGTCCGGGCTGTCCATGCTCCCGAGCCCGTAAATGAAGCAAAGAAAGCCCACTATAGCTGGTGGATACAGGGCTCTCGTATAAAAGCCCAACCAGGCGAAGTAGAGCGCAACCTTCTCGCCGTAGTAACGTCTCACCAGCCACAGAGGTTGTCGCTTGTACCTTGTCGAATTAATTGAACATCAACGGCAATTAAGGCGGGATATAGGTACATTTACAACAATAAAAAAATCGATTTCTTTTCTCTTTAAGGGGAGATATACACCTAGATGGTCGAAAAAATCGATTTAGAAGCTATGAACATTCCGTCGACCGTAGAAGGCCTACACTATGGGCCTGGTATCGATGGTTCCATGTAAGTTGGCAAATTTCATGATTTATTCATTCCCAAATTTTCAAACGCGCTTTTCTCAAAACCACGTTTTTCAAATCGGTACCCAAAATTTCTCGAAAACCAATGAACCGATTGCCTTGAGCTTTTTTGTGGTTATTCTAGACACCATTATCTAGAACTTGTCATAGGATTTTTTTTCCGTTACGTAGTTTTTGTTTTATAGGCAAAATAATAACTAATTTTTCTCCCAAGAATCACTATTTATGGTCAAACGTCCGCCATCTTGTCATAAATCGATATTTTCAAAATCGGCTATGACAAGTACTAGATTATAGTATCTAATTTAATAACCTTTTTGGTTTTTTTTCAGATGATTTTTGAAGAAACGCCAGTGGGTACCGTATACGGAGATTTTTTCACGACGCTCCAAGGATCATACAATATCCTTGTATATTTTTGATATTTTTTAATCAAGAAAATTAAACTTGTTTTTGAATGTATATACTTTTAGATAATTAAAGCCCCAATCCGAAATTTCAAATAGTTTTCCTTGAAGAAATTCACAAAACTGAGCTTTTTTCCGACTCCTAGGTGTATATCTTCCCTTAAGGAGGTACACTAGCTTCAGCAAAATGGTGATAGATCAATAAAATTTGGTGAATATATTCTTCAGTATTATTCATGTAGATACAAATTTCTTCAGATTTTTTGGTTGTGCCGTTTTCTTACAAATAATTCACAAGCGTTTATTCTTATACCCGGAATATATACCTATATCTATAAAAACGCTATGCTTATACACGTGAACTTCAATGTTCAATTACTCGATAACGGCACAATGAAAAAATCTGAAAAAAATTGTATTGACATATATAATATATTCACCAAATTTTATTGATCTATCACCATTTTTAAATTTTACCATGGCAACATTGTATGAAGCTGGTGTACCTCCTTAAACGATAGAACTATACATGTACAATATTTTCCCAAAGTTTCAACGCGTAATTTGAAAAACTTCAAACGTTACAGCCCGTAACGCCGTGCTTCACCGCTCGGATTCGGAGCGGGTGTGAACTTCAAACGCGTTTTTCTCAACACTGCATTATCGAAATTGGAGTGCAGAATTACTCATAAACTATTAAGGGGTTAGGTCACTATAGAGGCCGAAAAAATAGGCTTTTTGGGATTTTTTTTCAGAAAAACTACAAAATAAATCGACATTACAAAAAAGGGTGCTTATCATACATATCAGTGACTGTATACAATCATTCTTTTGAAGCGATTAATTCCAAAATGGTGGCTGTGCAGGGTTTATCTCAAAACTGCATTTTTCAAGTTGGCCGGAAACATAACTCAGACAATTTTCAACCGATTCACTTGAAATGTTGAATATATCTTGAAAAATAGATTGTCTATGGAAGTACGTAGGATTTTTTTTTTTCATTACATAGTTAATTTGTTATTAACAATTATCTGACGATTTTTTAGGTTAATTCTTCACTTTCCAAAAATGTCGTTAGATAACTGTTAATAAAAAATGAACTATGCAATATAAAAAAAAAAATCCTACGTACTTCCATAGACAGTGTATTTTTCAAGATATATTCAACATTTCAAGTGAATCGGTTGAAAATTGTCCGAGCTATGTTTCCGGCCAACTTAAAAAATGCAGTTTTGAGATAAACGCTGCACGGCAGCGATTTGGAAATGAATCGCTTTAAAAAAATTATTGTATACAGTCCCTGATATGTATGATAAACACCCTTTTTGTAATCTCGATTTATTTTGTAGTTTTTCTGAAGAAAAAAATCCCCAAAAAGCCTATTTTTTCGGCTTCTAGAGTGGCCTAAGGCCTTAAGCCGATTGAGTTGAAACTTGATAGAAATATTGTTAATATTGGTACCTTCTACTTGACGAAAATTGTTTTTCAAAAATTAGAAAAAAAAACTACTTTTTTAATCCACATTTTACAGAAATGTTGCGTGAAATGTTGATTTTTTATGTAAATGCGTGCCATTTTCTCAAATTTGCATTTTCTTTATTTTAATTAACCTCACATGGAAACTACACATGTTCTAACTGAAAAAATGTTTGAACTTTTTTGCAAATCAAAGTCTACGGGAAGTTAGACTGCCCGCCGATTCGCAACTCCCGCGGCGACCTTGCGGTAACACTGTGCCACAGCTTCGCCATTTTGATGATAAATTAATTTAAAAAAAATTGTTTCGTATACTTAAATATACTATTAAAGTATACCTAAAGTTTGATAATTGTAGAATAATGATTTCTTAGTTTAAAAAATCCCTCTATACTGCTTATTTTCTTCCTGTCTAAATGTATATCCGTGTCGTTCACTCCTACAGGTCAATTCGCCAGCGTATTCAACGTTTTTTCACCTTCCCGGGCAGGATTTAATGTATCGTTAAATTAAGGGGTCTTCTCACTTTAGACGCTAAAAAAGGCTACTTTCATGAATTTTTTTGATAGGTTTATATTATAGATATTGATATAAAAGTTGTTATACCAACAAATACACTTTCGAAATACATTAAAATTTTTTATTTATTTATTTGCCACTATTTATAGACGAAAATCGTAAGTAATAAAATGTCATAAAAAATTGTAGGTCTGCGCTGTTATTGAAATTTCGGAGATGGATCATGCGAAACAAAAAAATCAAACAATTTTAGATTCAGTATGTTAATGGCTATAGCGCATATCATACGATTTTTCATATATGCAAAAATAACAAAATGGCGAACATTTTTCGAAAAAAAACGTGTTTTTTCACCGTCTTTGCAAAAAAAATTATAAATATCAAAATTTAAAAAAATCCTTGATATGCGCTATAGCTATAGTTGTAAAGAATATAAGGTTAAAATTTCATAAGGATCGGTTGAGTAGTTTCGAAGATTTTATCAACAAGCCGTTGAAAAACGTTGTTTCGAGAAAAACGCGTTTAAAGTTTGTTTCGGTTACATAACTACATAACATTTTAAAAAATGTATTTCGGAAGGGTATTTATTAAATATAACAACTTTTGTATCAATATCTATAATATAAACATATAAAAAAAATTCATGAAAATAGCGTTTGTCAGCGTCTAAAGTGAGAAACGGAAAAGTGAGAAAACGCAGAAAAAATGCATCATTCTGACCCTTCAAATTGGGCTTCCAGAGAGGGATACCGAGTTTCGATGGCCTCACGATCCTAGCCATCGAAAATAAAACCGCTTATGAGACAAACTTTGATGAGGCAATAGATTATTTCGCTGGAAGGAAAGCTCGACGTGTAAAGCTGTAGCGAGATTGGATAATAACATTTGCTGGGACCTAAAGATTGAAGGTGTGTGTACAGTCTAGCTTGTGCGTTGTCTACATTGGTTGTATGCATTCTATATCAATGTCACACATAAGAACAAAGTTATCAGTAAATAGGTAATAAAGAGCGCAAATTTATTATTAATTTATTCTCATTCTCCCAGTCACTAAAAATCCCACCCAGTATATTTGTTTTGTAAATAAAAAAAAATAATTAATCCCAAATGCTGGTGGGGCGAGGCCGCGCTGTCAAGTTTTTGCTCCGGCTCGGAAAAATTATAGATCCGGGGCTGGCCGGATGGGTGACAGCTTAGCTGCTCAACCATCCGAGGTGGTCCAACTAAGGAATTCATTGCTTATCAATATTATTCAATAAAAAAATTCAAACCTGACGAGATGTCAATTGGGTGTAAAATCCAAGCTTACGTCAACCCTTTAAAGCCTTATGGACGCGATCAAAAGTTTTTTTGTTGTTGTTTTTTCGACATTATTTTTGGTTGAATTTTTAAGAATTTTTTAAGCTTTCTAGCACTAAAAGTTCCGACTAAATTTTGAATTGGAGCCTCCAAACTTTGATTTACTTCGAAATAGGGAGCCGACCGGTGTGCGCTGTGCTGAATTTCATTGTTTTCCTATAGTATCCTAGAGAAAGCATGTTGGAGACGCTTTAGATGCCGAGGAAGGCTCCACATAGGCCGCAAACTGCTATTATATAAGTTGATGTAATATTTATACCAGATACCGCGCGGAAATTTGTATCGCTAACTTCGAAGCTATTTTCCCACGGATCGCTTTTTTTGACCTCGTGACAGTTCGAACTCACGAACCGGGGTTCCGATCGCTTTCAAATTTTTACAGCATATTCCATTTATCAATACCTGATGTGTGAACCTCGAAATCTAAAAAAAATGACTAACTTTTCTTTTCAACTCAGTGGAAAATTTAGTCAAAAAGTTTAAGGGAGGAGATACCTTTAGGCGAGGAAAAAAATTGCTTATTTTCATGATTTTTTTTAACGGAAAGATTCTTTTGCTATTTTTTAAGTTTAGGGTATGTTTTATTACTACTTTTGGCTGTTACATGGTATTTTTTATATTTATTAATCTTTACTAATGGCGGAGGTATGGCGCGGCGTTTTCAAAACTGGCGTGGCGTATCGCTAGAAAACTAATCGACCAATTCTGATGAACTTTGGTATAATCTTTCTAACTCTGTTATCTAAAACATGACCCTAAATGTTTTTGAAAATAACAAAAAGTACTTCTTATTGGAAAATATAGCCGTTTTGTTTCGGAAAATTCAATCTTTTCGTTTCGAAGCGTACCATTTTATCGATTTTCAACATTTCTCACGTGTTCTTGGTTCATATTCTGCGTATGAGTGTTAATGATAGAAAAATCTTCGTTGCTTTCTTTTAGATTAATTCCGCTGACCCTACGTGTCACGCCGTCTGACAACATCCGCCGCAACCCGCTAGAAGACCGCGCCATAGCTCCGCCATTTTTAAAAGTAAATAAAATTTAAAAAATACGATGTAACAGTCACAAGCAGTCATAAATCATACCTAGGTCTAATACTCATACTAAGTCTACAAAATGGTAAAAAAATCGTTCCATTGAAAAAAATCATGAAAATCGGCGATTTTTTCCACGCTTAAAGGTATGTCCCCTTAAGAGAATGGATAAATATTGTATAAAAAAACTTGGCCATATACAGCGTGTCGTGTAATGAATGATATGCTGGAATTTCAGTTTCGTAAAAGTCTCATTGTTTTCGAGATTTTGGGCTGGACGTTATTTTTTGAAAAAAAAAAATCATCTACTTTTGTTTATAAGATCTCCGTTAGTATCTCCGTTGTTTATAAGAATTTCCCAATAAAAAAAATTGTTAAAGATACTTGAAATGAAATGAAGATACTTGAACCTTTACTATTAAAAAAAAGCTAGAATCCTGCACCTATTTCCCAAAAAAAATTCACGAAAACACCTATTTTTTCCGGCCGCTAACTAGTCATAACCCGTTAAGGCCTTAGGCCACGGTAACGGGAATAAAATCATGGGTGAATTTAACCATTTTTTTGGTATGAAAAAGGGATTCACTCATATATGATTCTAAATAGGTGTGTAACTAATTTTATAAAATTAGTTACACACCTATTTAGAATAAATATCAAGCTGTTAGAAAAAATATATATATTTTTTTCGATGTACAAAATGGCTGACTACTCGAAACTTCTCGAAACAGCTTTTTTCCAATTGGCGTGGCAAATAACTTCAACAATTTTCACTCGATCCACTTCAAATTTAAAAGTTATGTTTCTACTTGCATTTCGCAGAGAAGTACGTACGGAATTTCTGATTCATCGAAAACTTTTCATTTTATGAGCAGTTTATGAGCAGTTATAACGAAATTTTTCACTGAAAATTTATTTCTTAAGTTCAAATACCTCCAACTTTTGAATAAAAAAATATTTTTTAAATTCCCTACGTACTTTTCTATGTATTCTAATGTAGATTGACGAGAATTTCTGTTTTTTGTTCTAGGTAAAAAATTATGGATGCTAAATGTCACGCCGCGGGGCGCCTAAAAAAAGATAACAAAAGAAAATATTAGTAGTCGGCCATTTTGTGCATCGAAAAAAAAATTCTAGTAGCTTTATACTCATACTAAGTGGATGTGTAATTAATTTTATGAGTGAATCACTTTTTCATACGAAAAAAATTGTTAAATTCGCACATGATTTTATACCCGTTACTGTGGCCTAAGGCCTTAGGGGCCGTACGTAAATTACGTAACGCAATTGGGGGGGTCGGCCAGGCGTTACGGTCTACGTACGTGGGGGGAGGGGGGGGGTCAAGGTTTGCGTTACGTCACGATTTTAAAACTGCCAGAAATAGCAAAATTTCTGCATGTTTAAGTTTTTAATTTAAACCTCGAGTGCAATTTTACGGTGGACAGCTCACAGCTTTCTATACGCAATGTCAGTTAAGGGGGAAAATCACTGTGAATTTGCACAGTAGCTGTCCCACATCCCCCAAGCAAAATTTGAAGGAAATTTTTTGTTATAATTCTTGAAAGTACATGTATTGAAAAATATATTGGCAACATTTTTATTGACAAGTCCAAAAATTAACGGAGTTAATCACTAGTCACTTTAGTGAAAACAGATAACGCGAGCGGTTAGTGCCCATAGTCCCTACAGGTGTGGCATCATTCACAATAGATAAAGTACAGGCTCTTATTATTTTGTGAACTATCATGAAGATGAAGAACCGTCATATCGTCCGCGACTAAATACTCCAATGTAAGTATCAATATTCTAGAAAAAATCGTAACTTTATATCAAGAAACACGGAACGAAAACTTTGAACGCGTTTTTCTCGAAACTAGTTTTTTCGACCTTGTCCGAGCGAACACTTAATTAAAAACTTATCAACCGATTTTCAATTTTTTTAAAAACATTTTTCTAATGGCAGTGACTAATGTTGTACGTATCCGCGTTTTTAACATTTATTCCTATTTTTAAAGACTGCTTGAATACAGAAAAAGGACCTTGAAAATAGAAAAAGATGTTCAAACTGTTGGCATTTTGTAAAAAAAAAAAAAAACGGCTACGCATAACGATAGGTATAGTTGTATAGATATCGATAAATTGTTGACTTTCAATTTACAGATAACCTTCCATAAATATAGCGATGGGACAATGAAGAATTTTTTATTTCGTCGTCAAATCAAGGCATATTCCTCGGTTAATTTTCAAGATTTTGTCATAAAAATTGGTATAAAACTAGATGAATGTATACTTCATAAAAACCCGATCCTTTCATAATTAGTTATATCTATAACAAAAATTGCAATTATTGACGACAAAGCATCCGTTACGTAACGGAATAGGGGGGGGGGGCAAGCGTTACGGTCCCGTTACGTGGTGAGAGGGGGGGGGGGGGGGTAAAAATTGGGAAATTTTGCGGTACGTAATTTGTGTACGCCCCGTTAAGTGGAATGAAAAAAGGTGAAAGAGAACCGGTTTGATTTTAGTGCCAATAAGGATAGTCGATTGTCGGGAAAATCGTCTTACCATTGCGAAGGTCTCGCCCAAATGAGGTAGAGCAAATGTCTGTCGAGGGGTACACCGTCCGAGCCAGGTCTGTCGTATGGACCTTCGTGCAATGGAAAACAATCGAGGTAGCTGCCGTCAGCTATCAATCTTCTTATGCCAGCTTTTTCCGATATTTCATCGTATCTAGTTCTCATCAATATCTGCATTACTATAAGTGATCTTTGAGCCGGTGTGTACGCCGTCTCACGATCCTTAACGACGAATCTGCAAGGACAAGTATAAATAAGCTTTGACATTGTATACTTACATGCTTATTTCCTACCAATTTACGGAGTGTATCGATACGAGTCAAGGCATGATGGTGACGTCCGTCCGAGGCTGAACGTCATAATTATCGGTGGCGGAATAAACGTTGACTCGTACTACTCGCGTGACAGTCCCGCGTATTGCTATATGCAGCATAGTACTACTCTCAATCGATCAGAAATATCGTTCAGTGGCATATACATATTCAAAGTGGATAACCGCCCTTGCGGTAAAAAGCCTAAGTTGGCCAAGCTGGATATTTTCAAACTACGCTTATAATACGTGGTTCTGAAAGGGTTTAGGTCAGACCGGTCAAATAGTCGATACTTCGCAACCTCGATTCCTCAAAGAAGCGATACTTTATTCTTGACAAACCCGCTTATCATTCATTCGCCTGTCTTCATTCCCGTTAACCTCCATTATTTTTTCATTCCGAGCTTCTCAAATGTCATCGTCCAGTCGGACTTGTAAGCTCAAATTACTTTTCTCCTTTTCACGCCTTTCGTCGGAATGTTTTTGGCATCGCCACTATACGTTTTACAAGCTTTTATCCAACTTGACTTTCTGTGAGATACAAAACGGAAAATCGATATTTCACCCACTTTCCGACTACTTTGAGCTCTGAGATTTTGCAAACATGCATCTAAAAGGTGACAATGCATGATTCAACTTAAGGGGTTACCCCCGCTTGCGATTTTGAAAAAATCGATTTTTTTTTAATTGCATTTTTTTGAAGTATGAGTATCTGAGAATATGTCCTGAAAATTTCAAGTCGATCCGAACAAAATTGACTGAGATATGAGCGTTGAAAGAGAAGAATCCGCGTTGAAAGAGAAACTTTAAACGCGTTTTTCTCAAAATGGCATTTCTGAAGTCGGTGACCAAGATTACTCGAACACTAATGAACCGATCTTCTTGAAATTTTGCAGGCTTATTTAATACATAAAAATGTAGTCTTTAATCGTTCGATTTTTTTTTCGAAAAAAATGGCCGTTTTATAGCCGAAAAACGGCCGTTTTTTTCGTTAAAATCGAACCATTAACTTTGACTGTCCGCCATTTTGTGAAAAAATAATATTTTTTAAAATCCTTCGATTAACGACTAGTTTATACTTATATTTGACTAAAAGTTACCGCAAACCGTGTATATAAAAACATTATTTCATTGACGGCCATTTGCCACTAAACAATGTAATATTTTTCAATAAAAAAATTACTGAAAGTTCTTCAAGATGTGTTCTTTAAGATGGTATATTGATCGATCAAAAAAATTTTGTAGTTTTCTTTGAAAAAATTCATGAAAAAGGCCTTTTTTTGCGCTACAAGTGGGGGTAACCGCCTTAAGGTAGGATATACATTTATAAAGATCAAAAAATCAATTTCTTTTTTTTTCTTTAAACCGTAGAACTATATATGTAGAATATTTTCCCAAAGTTTCAAAGCGAAATTTGAAAAGCTTCAAGGTTACAGCCCGTCAACGCTGTGCCTCACCGCTCGGATTCGGAGCGGGCGTGAACTTCAAACGCGTTTTTCTCAAAACTGCATTATCGAAATTTGCGTGCAGGATTACTCAAAAACTATTAAGCCGATTGGGTTGAAACTTGGTAGAAATATTGATAATATTGGTACCTTCTACTTGACGAGAATTGTTTTTGAAAAATTGGAAAAAAAAACTACTTTTTCAATCCACATTTTACAGAAATGTTGCGTGAAATGTTGATTTTTTTTTGTACAGGCGTGCCATTTTCTTGAATTTGCATTTTCTTCATTTTAATTACCATCACATAGGAACTATACATGTTCGAACGGAAATAATGTTTGAACTTTTTTGCAAATCAAAGTATACGGGAAGCTCGACTGCACGTCGAATCGCAACTTTTGATGATGAATTAATTAAAAAAATTGTTTTGTTTACTTAAATATACTATTAGAGTATACCTAAAGATTGATAATTGTAGAATAATGATTTCTTAGCTTAAAAAATCCCTCAATATTGCTTATTTTTTACCTGTCTAAATGTATATTAAAAACAAAAATCCATGAAATTTTCAACTTTTCATGTAAAATTAGCGATATTTAATCATCCATATAAAATCTCAATAAAACATACAATCAAATTCGTTGTCGGCTGTGTTTGTATGTGAAAAGTTTATATGCAGCAATTAGTCGTAAGGTCAATCCCATTTACAGTCTTTGTTATTTTGTACATACATTCCATGTTCCTAACGTACAAACTCGTAAACTAGTAAACTACTAGTGACAACCAACTAGTGAAACCAATTAAAGAATAAAAAGTAGAAAATAATTTGTATGAAAAAAATTATTGAAAAAAACAAGCTTTTATTTAATGTGCTAAAGAGTAGAATTTTTTTATCAAGTCCTCTATATGAGACTATAAATAATAGCTTGATGCGCTCAAAATTTAGATATATAATCTTTAAGGGCTCTGTCTACTTTGAAACTTTCAAAAAATCGAATCGCGAGAAATTGAGTTACAGGAAGAGGCATTGCTGATTAAGTGTGAGTCAGATTTTTTTACGATTTTTTATAAATCAAAACTTTCAACGCGTTTTTCTCGAAACAACGTTCTCGGACCGCTTGTTGAAAAAATCTCAGAAACTGCTGAACTGATCCTTATGAAATTTTAACCACATATTCTATACACTTATCGCTATATCCCGTACCAAAATGATTGCAAAATTTTTATTTTTACTATTTTTTGGGCAAAAAACATGCAAAAGAAACACGTAAAAAAAATTTGTTGTCCACCATTTTGTTATTTTTGCATATAAATTAGTATTAGAGGTACGGGATATGGCCACTGCCACACTAAACCCAAAACCATTCAATTTTTTCGTTTCAGATGGACCGTTGTTCAGATTTTTTTAACAACGCACACCGACCTACTTTTTGAGGACTCCAGTTTACCTGGCATTTTCACCCTAAAAAAGAGGTTAAAATCAATGAATTTTTTTTTGTAATCTACGAATGTTTTTATTAAGCTTAACAAGTTTTATATCACTAAACATGACAGTATTCTTTAAAAAAAATAATAAAAATAGCGTTTTTTTCATGCATCCGAAGTAGACAGAGCCCTTAATTCACAAAAATCCGTTAACATATCAACTGTGTTTAATTTACTATAAAACAACCTTAGATTACTTAAATAAAAATCCTGAAACTGAATATAAACGTGTGATAATAATTTCTCTAATTACTATTGTGCGAAAGTAAATACGGTTGACGAAACTGAATCGATCAAATTGATTAAACATTTAAAAAGTTGAGCGCCCCAAGTTTTTATTTATAGTCACATATAGGTGACTAAAAAAAATTACTTTCTACTTTTTAGTACATTAAATACAAGCCGGTTAAAAAAATGACATATATTTGATGGAATTCAGCTTATCGATTCACCAGTGTCGCATCTTCGAAAAAATTGGCAGCTTTTTTTCACAGGGCCTGTTCCAATCTGCCACTTTTGGCAATTCGATTCCTAATATGACTGCATTTTTCTGTCAACTTTTACCTCCAGTTTTCTCATTTCGCGAGCTTTAATCATCTTTCGTGTCGTTGATTATGCTTCGCGCCACGTCTTTTTTTCATTTTTTATACTACGCATTTCCGACTGGCGACGCCTGCACATTTGGATATTGGGATTGCTGGCCCAGATCGAAACTCTTCGGGGTCTGTCGGAAAGCTCGGCTCGCTCAAACCTCTTTCTCATCGTCGGAGGCAAGTTCGAAAGTGACTGCGCGATGATTCGACAAAAACAAGGTGGGCGTACGTAAAATGCAAGGCAAAAAGTTGCGACCTTAATTAAAACGTGTATACGTGCTCAAAACCGTTTATATACTTCGCTGCAAGGGATAACCCAAAGTACGATTAAAATGCGAAGTTCGGCTTTTTTGAAAATAGACCAACTTTGGCCAACTTTAGTCGAGTGTAATATTGATGTGTATGTGCGGTTGGAAAGTACCGAAGTAGCCAAACCCACCGACGATATGAATAGACGTGAGCAATGCAAAGGCTGCTCGCACATATAGTGCGGCATTCATCGAGGCTTCGATAGGTACCTTAGAGCTACGTATGTCTCGATATACCGTTCCACGGGGTGGCCAAGTTCCCAAGCTATCATAGGCAGTTTGTACGGAGACTCGGACTCCTTTTGTACGACCGTGCACCTCGAGACTTTCAGGCCGCGATCAAACAGTCGTCTACGTATCATAGCACGCACTGTATTACAGACAGCTCTTTTTTTATCGTCGCTTGGAGTGTACAATGTCTCGATTGGCAGTTTGATTGATAGCCTATCAAGTATATTGTTACACTTGACTCTTGCTCCCACTCTCGACCATATGCACGCCTCGTACACTGCTGATAAAAGGAGCTTGATCCGATTTGGGTCATTTGAAAAATCGATACTATCCCTCGACGTAAAAGAAGATACTTTTTACAAGCTTTTATTTAACTTGACTTGGGGTGAGATGCAAAACGGAAAATCGACATTTCACCCACTTCCCGACTACTTGGAGGTCTGAAATTTTGCAAGCATGCATCTAAGAGGTGACATGGAAAGGGGCCGTCCATATATTACGTCATGGAAGAGGCTGATTTTTACCCCCCCCCCCCCCCGAAATCATCCTATCCTTCCTATCGTCATAATCCAATTATCGTTACCGTCATCCAACGACCAGACCCCCCCCCCCTATTTTAAAATGACGTAATTTATGGACGGCCCCAAAGAGCATGAGAACATATGAATTGGCTCTAAGTGCTCTCGGATCGCACAATCGTTCAAAGGGTCCAATGGGTAAAATTGCGTTCAAAGGTGGGGCCCAATAGGTGGTGGGCCAACATCTATGACAGATGCCACCTATCACAGTTCTCCAGGATTTCTCCTGACAATCAACCAATAATAACATCGGTTCGTTTGGAAGGATTAATCCCTCTTTGCGAACATTTCAGAGCTCTAGTGAAATCAATTAAAGACTAAAAAGTAAAAATAATTTATATGTGAAATTTTGTTTTGTTCCTCAAGCTTTTATTTAATGTACTAAAAGGTAGAAAAGATTTTTTTTTACCAAGTCACCTATATGTGACTGTAAATAAAAGCGTGGAGTGCTTACAATTTAGATATATAATCTTTAATTTACATAAATCCGTTAAAATATCAACTGTATTTAATTCACTGTAAAGCAACCTTAGATTACTTAAATAAAAATTCTCAAACTGATCATAAACGAGTGATAATAATTTCTCTAATTACTATTGTACCAAATAAAATACGGTTAATGAAACTGAATTGATCAAATACAAGCTTTCATTCATAGTCACATATAAGTGACTTGGTGAAAAAATTATGTTCTACTTTTTAGTAGGTTAAATAAAAGCTTGTTGAGAAAAAAAAAGTTCCCCATTCAATGAAAATCGGTCCACGTCGTCCTGAATGCTTCGTACGATAAAAAGACAAAATACAAGAACATTTTTTAAAATCGAACGAGACCATAAAAAAATGTCAAAAAATTAAATTCTCCTTATTTTATTTTTGGACTTTTTAAAATGTCCTTGTATTTTTGCTTTTTGTTGTGCGAAACATGGGGAGGCGACACCGTAGAATGAGGTTAAATTGACATTAAGGGTAACTTTGACAGATTTTGGGGCTACTTTAACAGATCGCCAAAATACGGTTAAAATTTGGGCTGCGCCCACTTTTTTTCTATTGTTGCTCAAATTTGTTGTTGAAGTTTATTATAATGTAGCTAAAGTTGATTGTAATGTTTCTTAAGTTGATTTTGATCTCAATAATAATTATAAGCCTTTCTAAGTGCCTACAATAGTACCCTAGGTACTTGATATTTTGATGTAAAATGTTTCCTTAATAAAGACGACAATTTGATTGTAAAAAAATCGTCGTTTTTCTTTTAATTCCATGTATAATGCATAAAATATTAATTTTGTTTATCGAAATGATGTCAAAGTAACCCTTAATCTTTGACATAGGTTGCACTTCAATGCCTTGACAAATAAACCCCACAGTCAAGGTAACTTTGATAATTTAAAAAAAAATGTGGGGACGGGGTGGGCTCGACCTACTTATACATTTGATAGCCAAAGGACACATTATTTTATTGGAGCAAAAAAAGTTGGAATTTAGGATGTTAAAAAAAGAGTTACCAACAAAAAACTTCCAAAACCTGTTCAAAGTAACCCCATTTCACGGTATGAATTGAAGCTTTGCTCTTGACAGTTTGCGCGGTACATTGACAAGGATCGTGATCACGGAAATGCAATTGGAGAATTCGAAGGCAAGGGTCCGCGTCGGGTGGACAATACCCACGTGTTGCTGCCACGTGCACATCGTATTTTCTTTCATTGATTTTTCGCAATGTTTGGTCACGATACCTTTCTTCTCGATCACTGGAATCGGTGCTGTTGTAAAAGCTTGGCTCCTCGGGATGCAAGTCTGTGTTCCACGATTGGATCCGCCTTATCCAATTCATCCAACTCAGCCACTTCTCCCACATATTTTTCTTTCCCTTTCCGCCTTCGTCGCCCTTAAATCGAAAAAAACGACAAGGAGGTTTGTGAAACATCCAACTTCATCGAAATATAGGGCTTATGGGAAATTCTTTAAAGCCTTAGGCCACTCTAGGCGCCAAAAAATAGGCTTTTTGGGGATTAGTTTTTTTTTCAGAAAATCTACAAAATAAATCGAGATTACAAAAAGGGTATTTATCATAGATATCAGTGACTCTATACCAAATTTTTTTGAAGCGATTAATTTCAAAACGGCGGCTGTGCAGGGTTTATTTCAAAACTGCATTTTTTAAGTTGGCCGGAAACATAACTCAGGCAATTTTCAACCGATTTACTTGAAATGTTGAATATATCTTGAAAAATACATTGTCTATGGAAGTACGTAGGACTTTTTTTTTTATATTTCATAGTTTCTTTTGTTATTAATAATTATCTGACGAAATTTTTCACTTTCCAAAAATTCGCCTCAAAAATTTTTGTATACAGTCACTGATATGTATGATAAACACCCTTTTTTGTAATCTCGATTTATTTTGTAGTTTTTCTGAAAAAAAAAATCGCCAAGAAGCCTATTTCTCGGCGTCTAGAGTGGCCTAACCCCTTAATTTAGGACGTTGACTAGGCGAAAGGTGAAGAACATTCAAGCTTCGGATCGTTTTTTTTCTATCCAATTAATATGAAAATCGTCAGACAACAATATGGGACATACCATTTTTTTTCAGATACTTATTGCTATGATCGTCGAGGAAAAGGTCGATTCGTTTCGTTGATTTTTTGCGCATATAATTTTTTTCACTCACTTTTTCTAGTATTGCGGTGTTTCTCTTGTTCTTATTCTAGTATCTAAATATTTGTATCCACTTTTCTAGTGTTAAAGTGTTTTCTAGTTTCTTCGGAGATATCTAAACATTTATACTTACTTATCTAGTTTAAAAGTATTTTCTAGTCTTTCTTTTGAGGTATCTTAATATTTATGCTCACTTTTGCTACTTTTGAAATATTTTTGTAGTTCTTTAGGAGGTATGTAAATATTTTTACTCACTTTTTCTAGACTTTACGTATTTTTCTTGTACTTTTTATGATATCTAAATATTTATACTCACTTCTTTTCGTATTAAAATATTCGCTTAGATCTGTCGCTAGGATCCAAATATTTATATTCAATAGCCTTCGAGTTTTTTTTTCCGCTCTTTTTCTAGTATCTAATTATTTATACTCATTTTCCTAGTAATACAAATTTTTCTAGTTCCTTTTGGGGTATCTAAACATTTATACTCACTTTCCAGATTTAAAGTATTTTTCTACTTCTTTTTGAGGTATTTTAACCCTTTGTACTCGAGGCCTTTTTCGCTCGACTAGCAAGTGGTGAGCGAGAGTCGCCTCTCGAGTGCAAAGGGTTAATATTTCCCACTTTTTCTAGTTTTTAAGTGTTTTTGTCGTTCTTTATGTAATATCTAATGATTTATGCTCACTTATTTCCGCGTTGAAATATTTTTATACGTCTGATTTCGATATCTAAATGCTTATATTCAATTTTTAGAGTCTCCGAGTATTTTTGTTCCTTCTTTTTCTAGTATCTAATTTTTTGTATTCACTTTTCATAGCCTTAAAGTATTTCTTTCGTCCTTTTTCTAGTTTCTAATGATTTATACTCACTTTTTACAGTCTTAAAGTATTTTTCTAGTATTTAAATATTTTCGCACACTTCTTCAAGTATCGAAATATTTCAAAGTCGAAGGATTACATTGGGGGTGCTTGAAACGTTTGGCCAACGCTGTACACGATTAAAAACGCGAAATATAAAAAGTTGTTATTTAAAAAAAACTTTAATCCGAAGCATGATGATCCTTACGTCGAATAAAAGCTTAAAAAGGATCATAGTTTGCCTGCCTATTTGCTCGCAACCTCGTTGACTCGTGTCGTTTTCATATGGCTCAAAAATCCTACTATAGGCAAACGACTGCTCGACGCTTTTCAAACGTTCACTCGACGATTCTACTTACCCATGCTTTGACGGATATCGTGATGAATCTTTTCGTGTACAATTTCAAATTCATCAGCTCTGCATAGCGAATTTTGACTTTCCACGGTATGTGAACCTTCAGAAAAGAAGTTTTACCGTCGAAAGAATTGTCCTTCGGTTCGAGTTCGAGCTGAAGGCCTTCCTTCAGAAGGTTCTCCTGAAAGACTTTTCTGTGCTGTCTTCTTCTGGCCTCGATTTCCGTCATAACACCCTCGTTTTCTTCCTGAAACACGAGGACCATGTCGATCCTTCGTCGTCCGTCGCTGCAACGAAATGATCGCCCGTGGTAGGTCAAGTGTACGAATTTGCCAAAGAAGACAGAGTGCAACAATTGAAAGTTGATGTAGAACGAGCGCGCGCTCTTATTTCTATATATTTTGTTCAAATTTTTTAACAAAATATTGTTCATATGATTATGCATATTTGAATGGAATTTCAGAACAGTCGACGATTTAGTTTGGGAGACAATGGGTTTTAAAATTGCAACTTTCAACACTGCAGGGTCTGCATTGACCGAAAGTCAGGTCACATAATTCGTCGTACAATTCTATTCTATAAATTTTGAAAAAAAAATTATGTTTAGATAGCAAACTAGTTAGGGAAAGAGTGAAAAAAGTTTGGATTGCCTTTACTATTCAGTTTTGCTAAAAACGTTCAGTAAAGACAGAATAATTCTCCGTGAAAAATATTTGCCGCCTATAACAAGAAGACATTTGGCAACACCGCAGAACAGTATTGTTCGATATTTCGAGAAAAAAAAATTATCGTGTTCCTAAAGTTGAAAACTTTTATCATAAAAAAAAATTTGTGTTGTAAATATCAATATTTTATATTGTTTATGTAATCTTCATTAACAAATGAAAGTGTTGGTTAATTCATAACTAATTAAAAACTTTGTTCGATTAAAAATTACTTCCAAATAAAAATTTGTATTCCAGTATATATTTGAAGGGGCCAGACCAATTTGAAAATTTCAAAAAATCGAAAGCAAGCAAGACTTGAAGAAATCGACGATGATGAGCAATCAGAAGGGATTTTGTACGGTGCAGGAATTGCCGATTGAGTTTAGGTAAGAGTTTTTCATAGTATGAACTTCAAACGCGTTTTTTTCGAAACAACGTTATCAAAATCTACCTAGATCGTATCTCTAAAACTAATAAACCGATTCTCTTGAAATTTGAACCACCTACTGTAAACATGATTCGCAACTAGATGACCCTCGATGGTTTTGAAAATTTTTATTTTTACTCTTTTTTTTGCGAAAAACTGCGAAAAACGCGGTTTTTTAGAACTTTTTTCGTTTTTCATCTGCCATTTTTTTATTTTTTGATAAAACTTTATATCCGAGGGTCATTTTGTAGCTGGTGTCATATTGAATCTAATAAACTTTAATTTTTTTGTTCCAGACAAGCCGTTGCCGAGTTGTGATGGAGCTACCTAGCCCACCTATTTTTGAGGCGTTACGTAAAACTATAGTTTTTGTAATTGAAAATGAATAAAAATGAATAAATTATTTTTTGCATGTATTTCAAGACTTTATTTATCAAGCCCAACAACTTTTAATTCATATCTTTTATGAAATTCTAAAAAAAATCGCGAAAATAGCCTTTTTCGTGGCTCCAAAGTGGACTGGCCCCTTAAATATGCCGCGCAAACTTACGTCATTGGATACGTGGAACGATGCAGTTTTTCCATATGTCTTCTTATCATAGAAGAAAAATATTTTTTACAGAAAATTATTTTGTCTAAATTTTAATGCAGACCCTGCAGTGTTGAAAATTGCAATTTAAAAACTCATTATCCCCAAATCTGAATAGTCGACTGTTCTGAAATTTCACTCAAAAATGCATAATAATATAAACCATGTCTGGTAAAAATTTGAACAATATGTATAGTAATCAAGAGCGCACGCTCGTTGTACCTTAAGGGGTTATCAAAGTGTAAAATTTCAAAAGCTTGAATTGTTTTTGCATTGTCCGATGGTATAGACGGTTATAAACATAGACCTGGCATCGCCGATTGATCGTAAGTAAACAATTTACATTAAAATTCCTCACGCGAAACTTCAAACGCGTTTTTTTCGAAATTTTGTTTTTCAAAACGGTGTACGCTCTCAAAGAAAGAGTTTTCAAGCTATCGGTCACAAATATTGACACAACATTCTTCACGCCATTGTTTATCTTAGTATGGAAGCTTTTTTTTTGGAATTTTCGTATTTTTTTAAACGAAAAAACTGTCGAAAAAATAGGCTAAAATCGATATTTTTTTCAAAACGCCGCTGTTTTGTCAATTTTTATATATTTTTTTTTTTTTTTTTTTTTTTCCTTAGGTACACGCTTTTCGCGTTTGTTACCTATTCTTGCCCTTCATTGTGCCCGTTTCTTTCCTCTACTGTTTACTCCTTTTTTCTCCTTGTCCCCCCCTCTTGCGGCCGCAGCCGACTTCCCCCTCTGTATTATATTCATCATGACATTTCTCTCATGGATATAGGGAAACTGCGGAAAACCTATACCAATACAGCCGGTCATCGAGTTCGCCCCCCAGTCGTGGAACTAGTCTTATTTCGCCGCGAAATGCCGAAGAAAAACATTTCACGACGAAATGTACGCGACTGGGATTCGAACCCGGGACCTCCCGGTCCGCTGGTTTAGTGGCGAGCACGCTAACCACTAGACCATCGCACCGGTTGTCAATTTTTATATTTTTTAAACCCTTCATAGCTAGATAGCTGCTTTCATACTGATTAATAATCTTTTTACGAATTTTGTTTCAGATCATATTTACAGCCACGACCGTGTACACCGTGAGGACTCCTTTTTTTCGAAAACATTTTCAACGGTTAAAAAATGTAAAAAAATAAAGGTAAACGTGTAAACAATTATTTTCTGTTCTTCACGAGTGCTTTCATTTGACATAAAAAAATCAGACTAATTAGCGTATTTTATCCACCGAACAAAGAATCGCGAAGATCAGCTATTTTTTGACCCGTTACACTGATGATCCCTCAATTTTGGTAAGTAGGATAAGTCGTTTAATAATGGTGTACTTTTTTAGTACGAGCAATTTAATTTGTGCTATTTTTAGCCTCGAGCCGTCTAAAAATAAAAGCTCGAAGGAGTATCCCCTAAAAGTTTAATGAGCTCCGGACAATTGTAGAAACAGCTCACCGAACGTATACGATTCCGTCGTTCCGTTATACATCCTTGATTTTTTTTTCCTTTTTTTTGCCCATACAGTCACGACTCCTAATAACGCAATACGATTTTATCGTGCTGTGCACACGATGAGTCCTCTGCCGCGCTGTACATGTACTTTCGGACTATAGAGCACGTTCACAATACGTGGTTTATTTTTAGACAACATTCATACGTTTGTGTCGCGTGGAATTCTCATCGTGAACACACCCGCGCACGTACGTCAGATTTGATATAACTTCACAGGTATGTGCGAGTCATGTGTCGTCGCGTGCCTCACGCGCTCACCGTACTGGGGAACGGAGCATTTTACTTTTTTCTCAAAAATTCCGTCATCAACGTATCAAAAAATGGGGATGAAAAAAAAATGGGGATGAAAAAAAAATGGGGGAAAAGATCTTTACCGAAAGAACAGAGTTTCGGGATCGAGCTCGTTTTGATTGGAGGGAGCGCCCACACCGCCGTTCTGCATGTGTCCATTCTTCGCCGTTGCATCGTTGGGCTCTCCTGGCGTCGGGGTGTCCGGCAATGAGGGATGATGAATCTCGGCGAGTGAGGGCGTTAGCTTGGGCCCTGCGAAGTATCCGCATGCATCACAACGTCACCCAAAGACATCCAAATCCCGATAAAACAAAGCAAACTCAATAAAAAACGATCCCGAACAATCCCAAACAAAATTCCGAACAAACCCAAACCCAAAACATCTCGACTGTAGTTCCGAAAAGCCCATACCGCCGATTAATTTGAAATTTCGCGTACCAGTGTATTTTGACTCGCTGATCACGAATATGATAATGAAAATTGCCGCAAATTTGATTTTCAAGGTCAAAACTCAAAAACTGATTCTTTAAAAGTTTTTAGATTTTATTTTGATAAATGTTGGTCTCAGAGAAAAATATTTCCTACTAAAGTTGTAGCCTATAAAAAGATTGATCTTTTGTGTTCCATACAGTTTTTGTCTTGGACAATTCTGTTTCGAGAAAAATGGGATAATGCTCCAATAAGTACAATTTGCGATACCTCATTAGTTTCGATATTACCTACTTACGCACATTACCGCGGGAAGGTTGGAGTTTAGTCTTTAAAGTGCATGTTTATTTTCTGCTTCTTTTTATTTTATTTAATTTTTTGCTTTTTATTTTTTCGTTTTTTTTTTATATCTTATTTTAGGCTTTTTTGTATTTTATTTTTCGTTTGGGTTTGAAGACTAAATTCCAACCTTCTCGTGTTAAAGTGCGTAAGTAGATATTATCGAAACTAATGGAGTTTAGCAAATGTACTCATTGGGGCATCATCCCATTTTTATCGAAACAGAATGGTTTTAGACAAAACCTTTGTAGAGCACAAAAGATCAATCTTTTGATAGGCTACAACTTTTGTAGGAAGCATTTTTCTCTAAGATCAACATTTATTAAAATAAAATTGAAAAATCATTTTTTGTGAGTTTTGACCTTAAAAATCAAATTTGCGGTCATTTTCCCTATTAATTCGTGATCAGCGAGTCAAAATACATGGGTACACGAAATTCAAAATTAATCGGCGGTATCGGCTTTTCGGAACTTTATCCAACATCTCAAACAAACCCAAACTCAAAAATCCCAAATAATTCAGAACGAACCCAAACCCGATTCTTGCATCTATTTTGGCTATAGCACCAATGACGCTTTGTCAATTTACGAAAACTACGTAGACAAACCTGAAAATTGACATTATCGTCGTATAATCAAATAATGGGTCTTTCTACGTTTGATTTTGCGATTACTCGAAATATTTTGGCGATCTAGCAGGCTATCTCTAGATTTCTTCACGAGGAGCGGATAATTGCAACTGGTCTCGACATGTAGGTGTATGAACGGAAAACCTACAATGGGTCCTGACTTTGGGCCACTTGCACACTCTGAACCTTCATCAATAATTTACCGCATGTCACTATTCGAAATAAAGGGGTATGGTCACACTGAGTGAAAGATTGTGATCGTCATAATGCATTGTCATGTTGTGAGAATGTGTATAGAGATCGTTCGCACGTGTATATATATATATATATATATATATATATATATATATATATATATATATTACACGTAAATGTCTGGATATGTATCGATGTATAACGGCAACGTCGCTCACCCCTCAGAATACAGTAATACTTTTCGTAGCAGTATAGTAACTCTGAATGTCTATAAGATAATACTTGACTTCTTTTTTTATCCTTCGCCATAAATCAACAAGAGAAATAATGCGATATTTGAAACTTGCCCTCAATCGCGTGTCCTTTACATGCCTTCTTCACGAAATAATTCGAGAAATAATTCGCTAATAGTACGCTTAAAAAAAGTATTTCCTTGAGAACCGTGTAAATCCTTGTAATCATTGAAAATAATTCTTTGGAGAGGATCATTTTATTTTTCGGCAGCCTATTTTTACAAACGTTCGCAGCGATTAAAGAGGCAAGGCTTTTAATTTGCATTAGGTACAAACCAGACCTTTAAGGGGGGAGATCCCTTTATAACGTAAAGTAGAGCTTTTGGCCGAAAATGAACTGAACGAGGGACTGAGGGACTACTTTATGGCCCCGGAATCGCAGATCAAGCGGTAGGTCTTGAAGTCACAACAAATTTTGAGTCTTGAAACTTCGAACGCGTTTTCTTGAAAACCACTTTTGCGTGAACCGCGTACACGATAACGCGACAAGTATTTAATCGATCATTTTGAAATGGTGCACACTCTTAGATGACATCATTACCGTCCATGTGAACCTAAAGTCCTTTGAAAATTATTTTTGGAAACTAATGTTTCATTAACAAGTACTGTCTTTCTCTTTTCTTCGGATTTTTTAGGGTCACATAGATCGTGTGGGTCTTGGGAATCTAAAACTTTTCGGCTCTGATGTTTCAGATCATTGCACCAGACGCTAGGTTGTACGCCGTGAAAACAGTCCATTGAGCAAATTTTGTAAAGCCACGATTTTTTGAAATAAAACATTTTTTCTGGAAAATTAGAAGATGTGATAATATGTATGGAAAATTTTAATCATGTAGAATAAATACAGGTAGAATTTCGACAGAAGATCTTAAAAATTAGCATATTTTCGGCTGCCTAAAGAGATCTTTCCCCTTAATTTGCATTAGATATAAACATACCCCTTAAGAGGGTTGGAGCGGTCCAGTTGAGTAAAATGACGGTTTATGAATTTGTTGTTCAACGAACCTCAAAAAAATGCATACGAGGTATAGATTTATTCTGTAGATGCTAATTTTTCATAAAATATATACTTAGAAGGCAAAATTGTGCATTTTTAAATTTTTGTTACGTAAACAAGAAGAACTTTTGTGTTCCTACCAACTCGAAAAAGTACAACACTATCTATGATTATTGTGAAAAAAAACTGCATCAGCGAATGTTTTATACAACTCAGGATAAAATTTTGAGTCATTTATAATTATGCCTATTTATATTTATGCCACGAGATTATTTATTATTACCATTAATTAATATTAACTGTTGCCGAAGTACGGCAACTTCGCGGACAGTGAGGTTCGCAGGAATGCGTTTCATTTGCCAGCCAAGATTTGTAATCTTTCATTAAACTTTCATGGTTCAATATTGATTATATATGGTTTACGATGGGCAAGATGGGTTTTTTTTTCTAAATGTTGACGAAGGTTAAGTTTGCATTAATCCGTTCTTAGAAATGGTTTATTTTTATTCTAAATAGCCAAAAAATCACTTTTTGCTAAATAGCACAAAAGCACTTTCTGATAAATAGTAAAAAAGCCCTTTCTGCTAAATAGAAAAAAGTACTTTTTGCTAGATAGCAAAAAAGCACGTTTGGCTAAATAGCTAAAGCACTTTCTGCTGAATAGCAAAAACAACTTTCTGCTGAATAGCAAAAACCACTTTTTGCTAAATAGCAAAAAAGCACTTTTTGCTAAATAGCAAAAAGCACTTTTTGGTAAATAACAAAAACCACTTTTTGCTAAACCGCAAAAAAGCACTTTCTGCTAAATGGCAAAAAGCACCTTTTGCTAAATAGAAAAAAAGCACTTTTTGCTAAATAGCAAAAAAGCACTTTCTGCTACATAGCAAAAATCACTTTTTGCTAAATAGCAAAAAACCACTTTTTGCTACATAGCAAAAAAAAAATAACTCGCCGCGTGAACGTCTGGCCCATCTAACCACGCGTAAAATTGCATACATTAAATTATTTTTTATCTCTGGAGTTGAGTGGTGAAAAAAATTATAAAAATTCGTAAATACTCAGTATACTCTAGACAATAACATAGATTGAAAAAAATCTCGAACTTTGGCCAAAGCTCCAACCTCCTTTATTCGTTTTAGGTCTAATAGGCACAGGAATACGATCACCATTCACTCCATTATGTTATCGCATTTTTCGTCCGGCCAGGTACGTTTAATTGCACATCGCACGTACGAAGTTTTATACCCTGTGACACACTTTTATAGAGAGCTCGGGTAAAATTGACAAGACTGCACTCCTCCCTCAGAATTTATCGGATCCATTCATCGCTGCGTGCAAACCGACAAATATTTGTCGCCAATAGTGTCTAGATTTTTTAAAACACTCGTTTAGTTCTTATCAAGGACAGTGACGGATGAAGGCTGTGGGACTTTATCGATTTTGGAATCGATATTTCAAACGGGTTTCTACTCGTCCTTCATTGCGATGCAACACTGGACAGCGGCCTCAGAGAGAAACTATCTGTTCGCGAAGGCACTCCAGAAATACCGCAAGTTCAACTTCTAACGTAGTATTTTTTCAAATGTATTTTTAAGGCGGGCACAACTGTGACGGGTCAAAAATATCGATTTTTTTGCATTTCGTCAAAGTATATATATCCGAGAATATGTGGAAAAATGTTGAAGATGAAATATAAAAAATTGACTAAGATACAGACGGTTTAGTGAAAGCAGGTAGCGCAACGATTTACGTGTACTAGAAGTTTCAATCGCGTTTTTCTCGAAACGACTTTTCTCGTCTTGGCCGGAATAAAAAACTATCTATAATTGTCCGATTTTCAATTTTTTAAATAAAAATTTCCGTAACTGCAGTAGCTATTGTTGAAGGTCGCCGTTTTTTTCAAAATTCATTATCAATCCATGAATTCGAGATTTATTTGCATAACTTTTTAAGTTTTTTAAATTTTTTCAATTTAGTTTTTTAAGCCTCCGAATATAAATAAAAATTTCTCCAAAAACACACTTTTTTACTACCCGCCGTTCTAGGATTTAAAAAAATGTCTACCTACAACGAAAACTAAATTTATATAGACTGCAAAACATTTTTGTTTTTATTTTTCAAACAAACTATTGTTCAGTTATCGATCCAGCCGTTGGACCACATTTTTTAGACACACAGAAGCTCTATTATACCTCAATAACGTGGTTGACTAATTTTCTTTAAATAAAAAATTACACAAAATAAGTTCAATGTATACTTGATAACATACCTTTTTTCCAAATCCCAAATATATAATCTAGTAAACCAAAAAAATTGGAAAAACGACCTTTTTTCGGCCCATCTTCCCTTAAGGGGGTCTTCTCACTTTAGACACTAAAAACGGCTATTTCCATGATTTTTTAAAATAGGTTTATATTATGGACATTGATATAAAAGTTGTTACACTTAATAAATACACTTTTGAAATACATTTGAAAAAATGTTTTTATTTATTTAAGTCACTATTGATAGACGAAAATGGTAGTTAAAAAAATGTCCTCAAAAAATTGTAGGTCTGCGCTGTTGATGAAATCTCGGAGATGGATCATCCGAAAAAAAAAAAATCAAACGGTTTTAGATTCAGTATGTTAACGGGAGGGTAGGGGTTTCAGCGTGAAAAAAAACACTTTTTTGCGATTTTTTTTCATCTATATGGATAGAGTAAATTTATTGAAACCTTTTGTACATTGTTAAGTGTCATTTCAAGAACATTCCGTGAAATTTGTACGCGAAAATATCCACAAACAAGCCGGTGTCGCGTTTTTCTCGAAACCACCTTTTCAAAGTCTGTGTTCACTGCCATTTGAAAACTACATGACCGATTTATTTCAAACTTGGTACACACTTTCTACATATAAACTACCCCCAACGGTTAGTTTGAGATTTTTTTTTACATTGAGGGGGTTTTCCACCCCCAAAATGGCGGAATTTTTCGTGAAAAATCGCACTTTTCACTTTACATGACCACCAAAAATTTAGAAATGAAAAAAAATTATCAAATACCGTTGGGGGGACGATTTGATGATACTTTGACTACATTTTAAAGGTACTTGATTTCAGATAATTTCTAGCTGAGATACAGTGAACACCGCAAATCGTGTTTTTCGAAAGGCGTTCTTGGAAAAGCTTCGTCACCGGCTTGTTTGTGGATATTTTCGCGTAGAAATTTCACGGAATGTTCTTGAAATGACACTTAAGGCAGTAGTCTGCTTTAGAAGCCGAAAAAAAGCGTTTTTTCAGCAATTTTTTTGAAAGGGAAAGAAATGATTGCGGTAAACGAAATTTTGAGACGATAGTGTATTATATTCAAGCTTTAAAAAACAATTTTTATTATTAAAAAATATTGAAATTTTTCAAAGTTGTAACGATTTTTCTGGGGCGCCTGGAGTCTGCACTTGTAAATCGGTGCCGGTGATGGAGGTCGTGCGATGCATCTGAAACAGTCGAACCAAATTTTTTTTTTATTTTTATAAGTTCTTTTTCTATATGAACTAAAAAAATACCGAAGAAATGATGAAATTCCAAATTTTTTCGAAGTTTGAAAAAAAAATTCACTTTTTTTAACAAAAAAATTCACTTTAAGTTGCAAAACAAGTAATTTAAATAGTGCTTTTGTCCAACTTTTTAGTTCAAATAGAAGATAATTTAATACTGAAGCTAGATCACTTTGATTTTTTTCGATCGGACATATATTGTTTTTGCTATCGCCGGCACCGTTTTCTAAAACTTGTGAAAATGAAAACTCGAGAAAACGGGCTTTAAAGTTTTCGGTCCAAAAAAATATAAGTTTTTGGATACTTACACTAATTAGATGTTAATCAGCTATCCCCGGGCCATACAATAATCCTTCCTCTTCTTCAAGTCGATTTTTTGAAGCCTGTAAAGCAGACTACTGCCTTAACAATGTACAAAAGGTTTCAATAACTTTTCTCTATCCATATAGATGAAAAAAATTCGCAAAAAAGTGTTTTTTTTTCACGCTGAAACCCCTTCCCTCCCCTTAATGGCTATAGCGCATATCATACGATTTTTTATATATGCAAAAATAACAAAATGGCGGACATTTTCGAAAAAAAAACGGTTTTATCACCGTTTTTGGCAAAAGAAATAGTAAATATCAAAATTTAAAAAATCATTGATATGCACTATAGCTATAGTTATAAAGAATATGTGGTTAACATATCATAAGGATCGGTTCAATAGTTTCGAAGATTTGATCAAAAAGCCGTCGAAAAACGTTATTACGAGAAAAACGCGTTCAAAATTTGCCTGGGTTACATGACTACATTTAAAACAAAAATTTATCTACCGCGAAAGTGTATTTATCAAGTGTAACAACTTTGATATCATATCTATAATATAAACCTGTCAAAAAATTCATGAAAATAGCCGTTTTAGCGTCTAAAGTGACAAGACCCCTTAATCGCTGAACTCCTGCCACTCCAACCACATAAGCAGTTTCTAGTTATGCTTTTCGCTAAATTATTCGCCAAGTTGACGTTCTTTTCGTCAACAAATTGTCGATCAAATAAGAAATTTGTTATGCCATAGGTTTTGTTTTGGTATCGTCCTACATGGAGCGAAGGAGAATATACATTTGCGTGGCTCGTGCCCATTTGCAACGCTTGATGAAGTACGAATTTGTATCTCTATTATTGAGTCCCATTTGATGAACGTGCCGCGGTACATGACGTTCGTATTTACAACCCAAACATATGTAAGCCTCTTGGAATTCGCGTAATGTCGTTCAAACGCAAACTAGTATTCATTGATCGTATTGAGACGTTTTGCCACCTGGATGGTAGTAAAACTCCACTTATCATGTACGCAACATACCGCAAGTTTATACGCACTTTTTTTTTTACGACCACACGTTACTCTACTCTTTATGCAGGCTGCATTTTTTATGAGCGTAAGCCCATAAATGTGCTCATCGCGCGAAGACTTGCGTGTCTGGATGTCGGTGCTGTTAGCTCTATATGCGGCTCCGAAAGCCACCCAAGGGTCTTTAAACTTTATTACTATCGCTGCTAGGCTATCGTGAAGCATTTATCAAATATGTATTTTTTTCCCCCACGTTTATTCGTTTTACGATCCCGTGCCTGTCACTCTTGCCGGACATTTGTCAGTTCGCTATTTCCGGTTCGATAAAAAGCCCTTGGACTGTTGTCCCCCGCTCAGTAGCCGGCTAGGCGGTCACCCATTCAAGTATTGGTCCAGGCCGGTGATAATTGACATGATGTGTTGATGAGGCAATTTTGAAAATGTATAGGCATTTTTTTGCTGTTTGGCACCATGATAAACCATTTCTAACGACTGATTAACCCAAACTGAATATTTGTAAACATTTAGAAAAGAAAAAAAAACAATTTGCCCATCGTAAACCATATACAGGGTGTCCCAGAACTGAGTCAACTGTGTAGACTTTCAACGGCAAAAATCCTAATTTTAATGTTCCGAAATTACAAGGTTTGTCAAGATCATGCCAGCGAAAGTCTACACGGTCGACTGTAAATTATGTAGAACGTATGACATTGTCTAGACAAATTACAAAATTGACGTAATATCGCTTCTCAATACAAAAAAAATCTGGAAATAATTCGTCGATTGATTGAAAATTTTGAAACTTTTTAAACTTCCATAGCCGAATTATTTTGATGGCGTTCAGATTTTCGGAGTTTTGACCTTTCGTGTAAAATTCTTTCGGATTTTTTTATCTTTCGAGGTAGTATTCTTTCGGAGTTTTGAGCGTTTTGAACATTCAAAGTTTGGAATTCCAACCCGACCCCGTTCAGACTTTCGGGGTTTTGGTGTTTCGGGTAAAATACTTTCGGAGTTTTGATGTTTCGGGGTAGCATTCTTTTAGAGTTCTGAGCGTTCTGAATATTCAAAGTTCGGAATTTCAACCCGGCCCCGTAACAATAGAATGTACATTTCTAATGTACGAAGACAAAGTTCTAAATAAGTTTGGTTTTTGGAATCAATGACTCTTAGTCATAGTATAGAAGCATATGACTTTATTTTTGAGGCTTCTATTTTTCAACGTCTCAGAGGATGGGCCCTCCATTTTTTATTTTCTGGTGGCAATGTTTATATTCTTTTGCATAATCGAGGTTAAGTAGCATTGTAAAAATATCTATAATCGGCTTTTATCAAGTAAAACACGATATGGAAGTTCGGAAAAGTTTATTCAAAGCCAAATTCCATAGAAATTTGGACACTCCTAGAATTAACAACGTTAATACGATATTAACATTCCAATTTTAATGTGTATGTGTTAATGTATTAATTTTTTCAATGTTATTAAGGGGTTACCCCCACTTGCGATTTTGAAAAGATCGATTATTTTTTATTGCATTTTTTTGAAGTATAAGTATCTGAGAATATGTCCTGAAAATTTCAAGTCGATCCGAACAAAATTGACTGAGATATGAGCGTCGAAAGAGAAGAATCCGCGTTGAAAGAGCGTTGAAAGAGAAACTTTAAACGCGTTTTTCTCAAAATGGCATTTCTGAAGTCGGTGACCAAGATTACTCGAACACTAATGAACCGATCTTCTTTGCAGGCTTATTTAATACATAAAAAATGTAGTCTTTAATCGTTCGATTTTTTTTTCGAAAAAAATGGTCGTTTTATAGCCAAAAAACGGCCGTTTTTTTCGTTAAAATCGAACCATTAACTTTGACTGTCCGCCATTTTGTGAAAAAATAATATTTTTTAAAATCCTTCGATTAAAGACTAGTTTATACTTATATTTGACTAAATCCATCCGCATTTTTTTCTTCAGATGATCCACTTCGCCGCCAATGTTGATCGCAATCCGTGTATATAAAAACATTATTTCATTGACGGCCATTTGCCACTAAACAATGTAATATTTTTCAATAAAAAAATTACTGATAGTTCGTCAAGATGTGTTCTTTAAGATGGTATATTGATCGATTAAAAAAGTTTTGTAGTTTTCTTTAAAAAAATTCATGAAAAAGGCCCTTTTTTGCGCTACAAGTGGGGGTAACGCCTTAAAAAAAAAATTCATTAATGTAGTTGGATTAATAAAAGAAAACAAAAATTATCTTTGAGGATAGCGGAGGTACGGCACGGTATTTTGAACGGGTTAAGGCGAGAAATCCATTTAGGAGCGTGCAAAATAGGTATTTTGCACGCTATTTGCACGATAATTGATCGATTAAAAAAGTTTTGTAGTTTTCTTTAAAAAAATTCATGAAAAAGGCCTTTTTTTTGCGCTACAAGTGGGGGTAACGCCTTAAATAATAGGTAAAATTAAACGTTATTCAATGTTAACATAAAGCATATGTTAACATTGTTAGCATACAATTTACAAATAATAAAAAATTTAATGTTAATACCTATATCTTGAAGTTCGAAAAAGTTTGTTACTAGCAAATTTTTATGGACATGTGAAAACCCCGGGAATTACCAATCTTAACATGTTTATTCATTCAGCGCTACGAATTTCACGATTGTAACTGAATCTTGCATGCAATTGATTATTCGTGAATAACTAGAGTTGACAATCCGATAGGCGAGAGGCGGAGTTGTGATAAATTACGTGCAATTAAGATCGCCAATCATTCCACATTCAAAACTTCCTGTCTAACACATATACATATGTGCATGTGTCAATGTGATTTATCTTCCGGTCGGCATGCCAGTACATACAGGAATGCGCATAGAAATATCCGCGTTATGAGGAGCTGCAAAAATTGATGCTATCTTTTAACTACATGACCAGAGGCTGCGCACGTCAAAGGGTAAAATCATTTTTCTCAAACTCACTGACGCGAAGAGAAATTGTATTGTTAAGCGTGTGAAAAATGGCCTTCCATACGTACAAGGAACACGGAAATGAAATACGTTGTTATCGAAATACTTTGTTTGAATATGGTTGTTGGTACGAAATACTTTGTTTGAATATTATTTCGCTTGTCCCATTATTCCCATTTGTTTTTATCGAACGATTTATACCTGCGGTAAAAGTTCTGTTTCGTTGTTTCTTTCGGTGCTTTGTCGATCTGTGGAATTTTTATTTGACCGATAATGGAAAAATATCCGTTCAGGGGCATTCTGAAGTGTCTAATTTGATCAAATATTCCGATACCCCTAGAAGGTTTTTGGTATAAGGCGAAAAGTGATTTCCAATCATTCGTGTCAGACAGAATATCATCTCGAAATCATCAGTCACGTAAAATCGGGTAAAGTCCCCCCCCCCTCAATCGAGGTGAAATTTTGCACAAACCTTCCTTTTAATATTTTAAGACAACCCCTAAAGGGATTTTTGGCGACGCGCAATAGTTTTTCGGTTTGGGTTGTTTGGGTTTGGGTTTTTTGTGTTTGCTTAGGATTGTTTGGTTTTGTTTGCTTGGGTATTCATGTTTGGACAAAGCAGAGAGCGCAATAACATATATAGGTATGATCGGAGAGGCAGCAGATATAGATATAGTCGGCGCGCGTTAAAAAAAAACTTAAAAATTCAATATCTCGAAAACTATCGTGAGTCGCAAAAAATCCCTGCAGGGGTTGTCTTAAAATATTAAAAGGAAGGGTTGTGCTGCATTTTAGCTCGATCAGGGGTTGGGGGGGGGGGGGTTCTGGATACGTTGTTTTTCAAAACGGTGCAAGATTTTGAATGAAAAGTTTTGTAGCTACCTGTCTCAAATATTGCCACATCATTCTTCACGCCCTTCCTTAACATCGTACGAAATCGTTTTTTTTCGCTTCATTTGAAAATTTCACATTTTTTGTAACGCAAAACTGTCGAAAAACGGTCCAATTTGACACTTAATTTTGAAATGGCTAGCATTTTGTTAATTTTCATCGAAAAAAAATTCTCCGTACGCCTTCACAATTTTTCATACTGAATAATAACATTTTTCGTTTTTTCTTTCGGACAATTTTTGGAGGGGTAGGACTTTCAACGTCGGGCAATATTTTTTAGGCATAATTTTGCAGTGGTTAAGAAAATTACATCAAAAATGAAACTAAAGCGTAAAAAAAATTGTTGTGTCCTTTTCTTTTTTATATTTAAAATATTTCAAATTTATTTTAAATCTTTTATGTATTTGTATTAGTCATTTGAATAAACAAAACAAATGGCAATGATTAATGAATTTTATTAAAAAAAATAAATCATGAAGATCAGCAATTTTCAAGCCAGTCACACTGGAATTGGTCCCCTAAACCCATACAGTTTGTTTTTTCGAAAATGCGAAAATCCGGAAGTCATAGGTCCTTTCCCTAGTGATAATACGTGTGCTCGAAAAATTTCAAATTATTCGGTCGAGCCATTTTTGAGAAAAATGGGAAAAACTGTTCACGGATGTGTCTACCTCGGTGGAATCGTGTGTAAAATCGTCCCAAATCGGCAAGGCTCGTGTGAAAAGTTTAGCATCGCGCAGTCACTCACCAAAAGCATCACGGGCCGCGAGACCCGTGGCACTTGGAAAAACTTTGGACTTGGACGTTTTTCCCGATGCCCTCGGATCGTCCGGTCGAGTGCCGGGGAAGTTTTCGACGTTGATCGTCTCTCCATTCTTGTCGGGTTTGTAGAAGCGTTCTCTGGCGGCTGTTGGGCAACGTTCGCAAATTTCCATGCCACGATTCCACGGCACGATGATGACGTTGTCGTCGGATCCAACGGAGTACGAATGCCTCCTGGGTGTCGAGGTTTCCGACGACGCCAGAGACGGATTTGGCGAACCGATCGAACGCACGATGTCACTGAACTGCGATTTCGTAGGGCTTGGCTCTTCCACTTCCACTATCGGCTCGTTATGACTTGCTCTCCTGCTGTGAGACTTCTGCGGAATTATTTTTCCCAACGATGTATCATTCGATTTTTCGTCGCCTTTCGGTGGAGTTCTTATCCAATATTATTCTTATCAAGGCTGCCTGTAGGGTGGAATCGCGAAGGTGACCATTTTCGTAAATGTATCGCAAGAACATCGACATCGGGAAAAGGCCCGGAAGGAACGAATTTCTTTATGCCGTAACGTGAATACTTTTATGAAGGTAAAACATTATCCTACTTGATTTTTTTAGTCCAGCAAATTATGGAAATATTCAATTCTTTTGAATGTCTTTCATTTAACGTTGCCCCGTGAAGGTAAGGGGCTCTATTTACCTAAGTAGGTCAAGAAATTGCATTTTATAAAAAAAATAATATTCGATAGTGTCACCAACTATATTCCCTGAAAATTTCATTGAAATGTTCCTAAACACTGTTTTCAAAGTCGGTGGACACGATATCACGAGAACCACTCGATGGATTGTTTCCAAATTCACAGGAGATACGATGAGAAACATTTAAGGGTCGTTGACGATCACACTTTTTCAAAATCGATCTTCATTTTTCAATAGTTACGTCAAAATGACGACTTTTTTCATAGTTTTTGTATGCTCGAGTTTCAATTTGTCGCCACGTTGTTAAAAAGAATGATTTTAAAAATCGACGATCGTCAACGACTCGTATTTATTGTCAACTTAAATGACCCCTTTGGTTTATAGATTTCGTTTGGACCGTTTAAGCTGGAGAGTGTCCACCGACAAACGTCGCGAAAAAAAATGTCATCATCTGCCGGCGGACATGTTTTTGTTGATTTCCTGTATTTTTTTTAAAAGGCTCTTAATATATGGATATTTGTGTTCAAAAAATGCCTTTTTTTCACCAACCGTTTCCTTGCAATAAAATGGAATTTTGCCATTTTTTTCGGGCCTCTAGGCAGATGTAGCCCCATAATTTACTTGCTCCTGATAAATTATAGAAATCATTTATGTGCAGAGAAAAGTATTTTTACGCAAATTTATCGTTGACACGACCCGAGTAACGAAAATGAACTCAACTCAAAAATACCAAACGAGAATACTTGAAACAAATAAGCAAATGTATTTGAAATAAATAGCATATCTTGCCGGCCGACAGATAAGAAAAAAAACGAAATTTCAGTGAAATAGAGTATAGTTGAAACGGTTGAATTTTTCCTGCGTGCTTGGTTCCAAATACTGAAAAGTTTCAACGTGTTTCTGTACAACCTCCCATAATTTGCGTTCGAATGTAAAAGGGCACACTCGAATGAAAAATACTCTGCTTGCGTGTCAGTCAAACATCTCAGAGGTCTGAACGGTTTTTCGTGAATGATGCTGGACCAGGCGGCATGACCGATTTTACTCAAATTTTTATTTCCAGTTTGTGCTCCCAAATGCACGATCCTCCTCATCAACATACTTGACATTAAAAAATCTTCGCATCAGTCAGCACTTTAGAGCATAGGAAAATGATTAGAAGAATTTTAGGTTGTCATCATCAACGATAATCAAAATCTAACTTTCTCAATCAAAAGATTGACTCAGGAATTTTTTTTTCTTCCACGGGGAGATACCCCTTTGACGATCGTTAGTCACGAGGCATTCGTTAGATCCGAATGTCAATTTTCCGGGTGTTCAAACTGCCCAAATTCTTACCGATTCACTGGACAACGATCAGCTGTTAAACTGCCTGAAAACGATGACATTACATTTTTTGGCTGTAAGTCTTTGTGACTGCATACTTTGCGGGATTTCTCCGTAAGACTCGAACGTTCGCCGCAGAATACTAAGGAATACTCATTTTCTTATCAGACCTAGGTACATCCAATATCGATGATATTGAAGTTTGCATCGTCGGAATACAACGAAATTTGTTTGTCTTCCAATTGCAAATTTTTTTGGCAGATCAAATCTACGTTCGATTTTTTTTAAGATCCTGATTACAGACGTGTACACCCAGCCCCATTGAAAAATATTTTGGCTAACAATAAAAATGGAGAAAAGGGAAATAAAGAAGAATTTCCGCATTCCACTGATCCAAACTTCAACAGCATCGATACCGATCAGCATGGAAGCTTCCACAAGTCGCGTTGTATATTTTTTTAAACAAGAAAGATTTAAGGATATACGGATGATCCAAGCCCAAGTAGCTGAAATTTGGAATTCTCAAATACATGTCCACAATGCAAGGTAAAATTAGTCCTCAGCGGCACAATATGGAAGCCAACTCAAATTTTTCTCAAACCCAAAAAATGAGGTGAATTTCTGTACGTTACAATCAATTACACTGGGATTATGTAGGAAACAATAGTGAAACTTTTCAAAAAGTTTCTTTCATACATAAACGGCCGACAAAAAATCGAAAAAAATGTATACCATTTTTCACTGTGCTTTTTTATCACATCTCAAAGCAACGTCCCATAAGAATGTATGCCAACTACTGCAAATCAAAAGTGTCTTAATTCTACAATAGCATTGTCGATCGGCCCCAAATTTTTCATACGCGTCTCCAACAAGCGAACTAATAACGTCTACAATTTTTCTCCTCATAGCAGGTTTGGGTTGGAACTCCGAACTTTGAATGATCAGAGGTCTCAAAACTCTGAAAGAATACTATCCCGAAAGATCAAAACTCCGAAAGAATTTTACACGAAAGACCAAAACTCCGAAAATCTGAACACCGTCAAAATAATTCGCCTATGGAAGTTTCAAAAGTTTCAAAATTTTCAATAAATCGACGAATTATTTCAATAATTTTGTTTCATTAAGAAGTGATTATACGTCAATTTTGAAATTTGCCTAGACAATGTTATACGTTCTAAATCATTCGCAGTCAACTGTGTAGACTTTCGCTGGCATGGTTTGACGAACCTTGTAATTTCGGAATAATAAAATTAGGAACGTTAAAACGACGGCACATTCATAGTTCGGAATTTCATCCCGCACCCCATGTCAAGATTATGCCAGCGAAAGTCTACACAGTTGACTGTAAATGATGTGGAACGTATCACATTGTCTAGACAAATTTCCAAATTGACGCAAAATCACTTCTTAATATGAAAAAATTCTTGAAATTATTCGTCGTTTTTTTGAAAATTTTGAACCTCTAAAATTCCATAGCCAAATTATTTTGACGGTGTTCGGATTTTCGGATTTCTGGTCTTTCGTGTAAAATTCTTTCGGAGTTGTGATCTATCGGGGTAGTATTCTTTCGGACTTTTGGACGTTCTGATCATTCAAAGTTCGGAATTTCAACCCGGCCCCATCTTGAATTTCGGAATATTAAAATTCGGAATTTTAAACCGTCGGAGCATTCCAAGTTCGCAATTTCAACCCGGCACCCTCATAGCAGTATTCCTATAAACTTTTCATAGATCCTCAAATCTGCACAAACTGGGATAGTTTCTGGTGAAAAATCGCGAGATCGTCGCGGTTGATATGTCCCGCAGGTTTTTTTTTATTACGGCCATTGACGTCGGCGCAGCGCGATGCACGATTTTTCAAAAGGGACGCCGACGAATCACCAACCATTCGACATCTTTTCAAAAAAATCAACGTGACCTCGCAATTAAATATTTTAAGATAGAGCTTGAACTATCGGAGCTTTTTTATTACCGGTATTATTTCGACACCAACAAGTTGTAATATCGGAACACCGGTATTACGATATTTTCCTATATTTATGTGAAGTCTTGATTGAAAACGTTGTAAGCTTAAAAGTGAAGATGAAAGTTGTAGAAATAATAGTGTATAGCTAAGTGAAACCATATTATTTATAAAAAATCACAGTATTTTATTGAGACCTTCATTTATCATATAGGGTGTCCTGTTATGAATGGATAATCCTGCAACTGTCGATAGGTCAGATCATGTCCTACTATATACTGGAATTTCAGTTTAGTAACAGTCCCACGGTTTACGAGATTTTGGGCTTTATGTCATTAAAAAAAAAATCATCTGCTTTTATTTGTTTGCATGCCATTTCTACAAATGATACGAATTGACAATAACTGAGCAACTTTTTAAAGTAATTGACATCATATGCGCAGTGATTTTTTTTCACACCGCAGGCTATCAAAGTCAGATGGTCGAATTGGTTTGCATGAAAATTCTCCATATCTTTTCTTCATAAAGTTTCCTTAACATTTGAGGTTAAAAAGAAGACTTTTCTAGATAAAACAAATAACCAAGAGTATTTTTTTTTTTTTAATCGGGTCAAAGAAAATTATCATTTGTAGAAATGTCATGCGAAAAACCAAAAGCACATGATTTTTTATCTCGAAATCCGTAGGACTTTTACTAAACTGAAATTCCAGCATATGACATGATCTGACCTATGGACAGTTGCAGAATCATTCACTTATGACCGGACATCCTGTATATTTCTACACATACTCTCTTATATTCTGAAATATATCCAACCCAACATAAAATAAATAAACCAACCCAAACGAAAAAGGAACTTTTATGCAAATCAAATGAGTAGTAACCAAGCAAAATTCCAATCAGGAACTTTTATGCACGTCAGCCTAGCAGTAGCTATAAGATTGCAAACAAATGGCATAGCTTGTGGCAGGCAGCCAACAGCATGGTCGCTTCAATCAACGAGATTGAGATTGTTGAAACAAAGACTGCAAAAAATAGAGGGCACCTGAAGTTGCGTTTTTCAGATACGACCTTACCTTATTGCAGGTGTAAGCCGCGAAAGAAAAGGTCCTTTCTGATTCCACACTCATGGATAAATGAGTTGACACTTCGGAAATGTTCAATTTAGGTAATTATTTTTTAAGGCTGTTGAACGTAATAAAATAAAAAGTAAAAGTAACTCAAGGCGGTAGCCTGAATTAGAAGGTCCGAAAAAGCGTTTTTCGGAAATTTTTTTTGAAGGAAAAAAAACAAGTGACCCCAGTAAACATTGAAGTATATTTTCATCTATATTTAAAATGTATCAAAAAAAATGTTCAACATGAAATAATAAATCACTGCAGATTTATCAGCCTATTCCATGTGCGTCTTGCCACTGCAGTCCCCAATCGGCGGGAAAGATGCAGCTCGTAATTCTTGACTGAACCAAATAAGCCATAAAAATTTTCATTTGTCATATATTTCTTTCCTGGGTGAATTAAGAAAAAGCTGAAAAAACCGTGAAATTATAACTTTTCTCAGGGTTGAAAAAAAATGTGTAAAAAAAAACACGTTAACGTGCTATAAAAGTTATTTAAAAAGACTTCTTCGGCGACTTTTTCAATTCACTTAGAAGAGATTTCCATACTGAAGAAAACTAAACATTGGTTTGATTCAATAGGTCGTTTAGTTTTTTTGCTACCACGCCCGCCAATTTGAAAAAATCGTGAAAATGAAAACTGGAGAAAACGCGCTTCAAAGTTTTCAATAGGAGGAAATATCAATATCAAATATCAATTGATTCTCTCCTTTTGGCCTGGTATCTTCGAAAATATTTACAATTGGCCTCTGTAACTTTGTAAATATATTCTTGGATACTTTATCTATCGATTTAAGCAATAAAAAAACGATTTTTCGGACCTACTAATTCACGCTCCCGCCTTAAAAGGAAATAATAACAATAATAATGACATTATAAGGGGTTATACCACTGTGACATTTTCGAAAAATCGATTTTTTTTTGTTGCGTTTTTCGACAGTTTATACACTGAGAAAAAGAAATCGTTGAATGTGCAAAATGCATTTTGTTGTCTCGAACTTTTGTTGTTTTAACAGTTGCTCAGACATGCTAAATAAGCTACAGTTCAAACCACTCAATCAAAAGGCAATCAAAAATCAAGTTGAACGTATTTAAAGATACATTTTGTTAAACCAACTGAATTTTATTTGGATGAACGAATTCTTTTTTCCGTGTACTTTCAAGAATATCATTATCATTTATATCATTTATATCAATATTATTTTATCTTCAAAAAATCGATAAATCTTTAAACGCGTTTGTCTCGAAATGAGATTTTTCAAATTTGCTGACATTGTAACTCAAAGAGCAATTATCCGATTGACTTGAAATTTGAACTGAGTACTCTTGAATATATTTACTCTACAATGACGTAGGATATTTTTGATTGGATGAAAATTGACGATTTGGCATTGAATAAAACGACCATTTTATACGTAAGAAAACAGACTTTTTTCATAACAACGCCATTTCGTTAGATTTTGATATTTTTCGAAAATCCTACGTCATTCTACAGGAAATACCTTCCAGTTTAACGACATTTTTTCCGTTTTCGGTTTCAGCTACTCAATCGGCCGGAATCATGTCAGCAGTGGAGGAACTTTTTTTTTGGCGCCTCCGAAGGCAGCGCATAAGTCGCTTGGATCTCGATATTTATCTATGAAAAAATTATGTAATATAGGTCAAATATAGCCAAATATATTCTCAATTTTCCGAAACATTCAATCGAGTACTTTTCTTCCAAAAAATTCCCGAAAATCACCCTAATCTCCAGTGTTCACACTGGTATAGCCCCTTAATTTTTTCGACTCTCACATCGAAAAATCCCTATCATCCGAGTCGAATATTGGTTTTCCCGTCATCCGCGCTCTATTTCAAAATGAGCCTACCACCAAAATCGGCACTTTCTACGTTAACCGATAAAGCACGCGTCTAAAAATCGGCAAGAGAAAAAGCACTGGCTGACACGCCGAAAGGGCTTCACGTACTGCCTCAACAGCGCGCGTTTCCGTTGCACTTGACAGCCTCGACGAGAAAAACAGATAAACAAAAAAAAAGCACTACGAAGTAGAGAGATGCTTGCTGTCGTGATATACCTGACTCTCGTTTTCAACGAGAATCCTATCACCGTCCATAACCGAGGCTTCCGGCAGCCTGTACGGCGTTGACGGGCGATAAAAGCTCGGGCTGCAGCCGGGCAAGCTTCCGGGCGATGGTGGGAGTGTTGCAAGAACGTTCGCCAATGTGACGCGTAATCGCGCCGCGTCTTCCTCCTTCACGCCGGTCTCGTACGGCCCGGTCTCGTACTCTTCCCGTTGTTCATCGCGATTACCGGACATCGATCGCGAACTTGTTCGTTCCCGGCGTCGATTCACTCCGCGGCTATCGCGTAGGGGCACTCGTTGCCTCCGTCTATAGAGCTACCAACTTGCCGCGTGCTTTGTTGCGCGCGTTGTGACCTCGCGCCACGTTTTGTGAGCTTTTTTCCACGTTACGACATGTGGGAGTCCGCGAGCGTTTTATAGCTTTTGAAATAATTGATGAGCTCCGCGGTATAGACTGGTGGGAAACCACTGGAATCGTGTGTGTCGTTTCCCTTGTCGTTTACGTACAAACACACGTACGAGGGACTCCCATCGCGGTGGGCTGTACAAAAACACAATTTTACCCCCGCCGGTTGAGCGATCGGGCAAAACCTTGACCGTACATTCGACAAGACGATCCCCCGCTATCCCTTTTCATCGATTTTTGTCCCGTCAAAAAGCTCCGTTCCGTTTTTCCAATAAAAATGCCGCTCCGTCGCTTCGTCCACCACGGTCCATCCGCCGAGGCCCGTTTGCCGGAATGGATGATCCGAGATCAAGTTGAAGGATTCAACGATGATGTCGGCAGCCTTTCTCCTCGTTGCCGATCATTTGCCTTCTTTCCTCGCCGTTTTGCGATGTTGAACTCTGGCCCAATTCGATCACGATCACGATCGGCACTGGAGGCAATCAACGCTGGGTCAGCGGACGATCACATCGCGTTGTCATCGCGCAATGAAATGCCGGCGAAAAATAGAGACATGTTTACGATGTCTATGGCGCCGCAATGTGACCGTGGATTATTCGTATTTGGCCCAAAAGAAACACTTTTTTAAGAATAAAAAAAAATCGCGATTTTGGCTTTCTGTAGAAGATACAGGACATTTTACGAATTATTCGTTATTGAGCGATTTGACTGGTTTATGTTAATGTAACTTTTTTCGGACTGCGCCATGTCGAGAAAGGAAAACAAGAACAAACCCAAACAAACAAACAAACAAACCCAAACAAAGTACGACGAAACAATGTAAAACAGGCCAAAAATTCGATTTACATAAAAAATCGGAAAAATACATTTTTTCTCTTGAAAATGAAAAACGTTATTCTTGTTTCTCGTATTTTTTTGGCCATATTTCATAATCCAATGGTCAAATTGAGGCGCCAGAGATATCGTAATCTCCCCAAAATAGATATTTGTACCGATCGATCTGTATACGACGTACGACACTGACGTTTCACGATATCCCGATCGAAGACACCCACATTGAGACTCCGGAACACACGTGGTATCATTAATCATGAACACCGTAGGAGCGAAAAAAGTCTTCCTCCCATTTAATAAAACGTTTCTCGTGTGTACGTCTCGTCTATGGATCGGGAAGGTTAGTTTCCGATTGTGTCTAGCCGCGGAACCGAGGAAACTCGTGCCTCGCTACCGACTCGATGTCATGCCATGTACTGACCGCACGAGGACGATGTTCGGCCACGTTACAGCTGATGCCAGCACGAACCCACGTCGTTCGTGTTTCGCCTTTACGCTTATACCAAGTTCCAAGCTTTGCCTATATCTGTATACACGATCGCACCAATATCGAGTACTCGTCGCGCTGTCCTGTCGATAATTTCCGGTGACACGACGCAGTCTTTGGCAAGCGTAGAACTTGCGCAGAATGACCGTGGAAGCTTGAGGCGATCTTGGCCACGCTAGGGGAACTTTTCAAGTATCTTGATACAGCGCATTGGACACGTGAACTCTTGGGAATAAATGCTGCGGTTTTTTGTAAGACTGCTTCGTACGACGATGGTCTAGTGACGGAAGGCAAATACTTCAATCCACTTAGTGAAAATTACTATGGTTACCAGGTCGACAACATTATGTACGAAAACGCACAAGCCTGCGGCAAAATGCTTTCTCATGTGGACGTAGCATTTGGCTTCCGGCATGATGAGCATGCGAATGATCATTCGCAAGCACTCGAGCTCATCCTTGGAGCATTCAAGGGACTAGGTCTACCCAGAGGACTGAACAAATGGCGAGATTCTGCATTTCTTTCTGGGAAACGGTCGGGGAAAAAGAAACGCTCTTTTAACACACAGGTACATATATTGAGAGTCTTACAAAATCACCAAAAATACAGAAAAACAACAAATATATGGCCGCCGGCAGATGATGACATTTTTTTCGCGACGTTTGGCGGTGGACACTCTCCGGCTTAAACTGTCCATCCGAAATTCGAAAACCAAACGGGTTATTTAGGGTAACAATAAATACGAGTCGTTGACGATCGGCGATTTTTGAAATCGTGCTTTTTAACGACGCGGCGACGAATTGAAACTCGCGCTTCCAAAATCTATGAAAAAGTCGTCATTTTTACGTAACTGTTGAAAAATGAAGATCGATTTTGGAAAAGTGAGATCGTCAACGACCTCTAAATGTGTCTTGTCATATCGCCTGTAAAGTTGGAAACAATCCATCGAGCGGTTCTCGAGATATCATGTCCACCGGCTTTGTCTCATTGTGGAAATCTGTGGCTCATTCAATTTTAGGATTGTTTCAATGACATTTTTGGGGAATATAGTTAAAAAATGATACTATCGAATAAAAATATTTTTGGGAAATGCAATTTTTTTACCCACCAAGGTAAACGTAGCCCGTTGAAAAATTTGGACAAATTGTGCACTCCTGAAATTTTACTCTCTACTACAAAGATGCACATTTTTCTCAAACACGTTCAAGTTGACAAAAATTGGGTCGCCCTTCTAAGGAATTCGGAACTCGGAATTCGGAACTCGGAGTCTCTTTCATCGCTTCCGGTTTTTTAAATTTATGCCGAATAGAAAGATTGTAGAATTTGCAACGGAGAAAATACATGAAAAAAACGCAACTTGTGCCGCTGACCTGTTTTAGCAATTCAGAAATACAAATCGTGAAAACACGTGTACCTCAAAATTTTCGATCTCAACATAAAGCATAATGATGAAGTTTATATCGTTGGAATGCAACGAAAATACATGTTTTTTCATCATTAACTTATTATCCAAATAACTTTGTGCACATTTAGGTCACAGGAATCATTGAAACGTTTCTTAGAATTCTTTCTAAGTTTTATAAGGAAAATTTACAAACCAATATTTTCAGTCACAAAAACCTTTTTTTCCTAAAAACAAAGGTTTTCTATTGCGCTTCAACAATGCAAACTTTACGAGCATCGGAAAGCTGGTAGTCACGGATGAATTCTTAGATCCAGTTGACACGGGAAACAGTCCAAAATCCGTTTCTTCCGGTGACTCGCGTCTTTTATTTTTTACTTTGGAACTTTTAGATCTACTTGACAATCGTTAATCCATTTTTTTCGTGAATCGCATCTTCGTGACTTTGACCCCCCAATGTTTTTTATGCGGCTTGAGGTGCTCCACAAGATGGTTGAAAAAAATGTACCATTCCTATATCCTCACCCTGTATATATATATATATATATATATATATATGTGTGTGTGTGTGTGTGTGTGTGTGTGTGTGTGTGTGTGTGTGTGTGTGTGTGTGTGTGTGTGTGTGTGTGTGTGTGTGTGTGTGTGTGTGTGTGTGTGTGTGTGTGTGTGTGTGTGTGTGTGTGTGTGTGTGTGTGTGTGTGTGTGTGTGTGTGTGTATATATATATACAGGGTGAGGCACATAAAGTGTTACAGAGCAAAAGCACTCAAACTATTGATCATATCCAAAAATGTTTCAGAGAAAAGTTTCAGTGTTCGAGAAGGCCGTCATCCTGGACCACCCTATTTTTTTTATCGGTGGAGGCGACGCGGCTACGTCAAGGTCATTCAAGGTCAGTATCGATGATACAAATTCAAATATCTCGGATGACGACCGAATATTTGGTAGTGATCCGAGATATTTAGATTTGTATTTCATTTTAATAGGTGACCTTGAATGACCTTGAACGACTTTGACTGCCCAATGTTTTTTATGCGGCTTGAGGTGCTCCACAAAATGGTTGAAAAAGAAATGTACCATTCCGTTTGAAAAAGTGGGGTTGACCTTGACGTAGCTTTAGCGCCTCCACCGATAAAAAAATAGGGTGGAAGAGTATGACGGCCTTCTCGAACACTGAAACTTTTGTCTGAACCATTTTTGGATATGATCAATAGTTTGAGTGCTATTGCTCTGTAACACTTTATATGCCTCACCCTGTATATATATATATATATAGCACTGTCTAGTTAGCATTTTTTTTATGCATCGCCATCATAATGACATCGCATTATCTTGAAGTAGTGATTACAATTATTTCCATACCCAACATCATGTAAACGTCAATTTCAAAATAACCTTTGTATAAAAATGAATATATTTATAAAAAGTTTATTTCGCGGACCATCCTGAACCCAAAGGCAACGGTTCTACTCAGAAAAATTGAGCCGATTGAAGTTCTACCGATGTTAAAATAGCGTAGATACAACGAGTTCAAAACGACCTTTCCACATAGGCGTATATTTATTTATGCATGTGTATAGCACTCACTGTACCTACTTATTTCCGCTACGTCACTAAGCACTTCCAGACGTCACGATACATCGTCGATCCGCTTTTACGTTCGTCGCATTTGTGTTTATGCGCTAAAACATTCATGAAAATCGATGTCGACATCCCCAGCGATGTATTTATTAATGTTCGGACTTAATAAGGCAATTGGATCATATAAGCCCCATAGGTATTGGAACGGGTGACACTCGACATGTGTAGGTCGTACGGAGCAGGAGATTAATTTATTTGAAACTCATCGAAACATTATCACTTTCTCATTGTCTCGATGTTACAGCTTGAAGACAGCCTTGCTGGCTTGTCCCTTCTTTAAGGCCTCCAAAGCTTCTTTGTACTCGGACAGCTTGTAAACTCGAATACCCAACTTTTCGAAATTGAGGTAACGATCGGCCATCGCTTGCACCAGGGCCAAACCTTTTGGGAACGTGAAAGGATTTATGTTCACGCCCAGGACGGTCAGTTCCTTCATGTAAATCTGCAAGAGCAATATGGAAGGATCCCAATTGGAATGTTTGCATTCAACGGGCGAGATACCTTTAGGCGAGGAAAAAACTTGCTGATTTTTATGATTTTTTTTCAAAGGGAAGAATTCTTCACAATTTTTTAAAACTTAGGGTATGTTTTGTCATCACTTTTGGCTGTTACATGGTATTTTTTATTTTTATTTATCTTTAAAAATGGCGGAGGTATGGCACGGTCTTCTAATTTACGTTTTCAATACTGGCGTGACGTATGGCTAAAAAAGCAATCGACCAATTCTGATGAAATTTGGTATCAATCTTTCTTACTTTATTGTCTAAAACATGAACCTAAAAATTTTTAAAAATAAAAGAGAAGTCTTTTTTTATTGCAAAATGTAGCCATTCTTTTGCGGAAAATTCAATATTTTTGTTTCAAAGCGTACCATTTTATCGATTTTCAATATTTTTTACTTTTTCTTGGTTCATATTCAGCCTATAAGTGTTAATAAAAGAAAAATGTTTGTTCATTTTTTTCGGATTAATCCCGCCGGCGCTACGTGTCACGCCGTCTAAAAACATCCGCCGCAACCCGTTGAGGAGACTGTTTCATACGCCAGTTTTAAATATTAATGAAAAAAATACCATGTAACACCCGAAAGTAGTAAAAAAATCATATCCGGAGTCTCAAAAATGGTGAGGAAATTTTTCCTTTAAAAAAGAATCATGCAAATCATCAATTCTTTCCTCAGCTAAAGGTTGAGTTTCAAGGTTCTGATTTTTTTCTTCATTGGGACACACGATGAACCTACCTCGAATGGGTTGAGGGTGAGGGTTGCTTTGGGATTGGCAACGCCAAATACGCAGAGACGACCACCTCGACCCAACAGAGAAACAGCGGCCTCCATCGCGGGCCCCGAACCACTGCAATCTACAGCTAGGTCGAACGTCCTTCCCTTCAATTCCGGCGGGCTATTGACCTCGTAATCCAAGTCTGCCAAAGTAAACAATTAGGATGTTTTCTTCCAAATGGTAGCCACGCCTAAAGGTGCGCTGACACGGGCAACTAAAATTGCTCATTTCTGGGCTACAATGGCCAAGTATGGCGTCACGAGTACATCCAGCAATTTACTGCGATTCTTATATGGAGCAATAGGGTATTGCACCCTTTTTTGAAAGGTGTCTCAATTTCATCCTTTTTAATAAATAATCCAGTAGACAAAAAATAGGAAAAACGACCTTTGTTCGGCCCGTCACAAAGGTGTCCTCCTATAGCCGAAGGCCTTCACTTTAATTTTCCATAAAGATTTTTTTTATGTACAGAAAATTAACCCAGTTATGACGATTTTTGTGAAGGGTTAGACCGTTCCCCGGTGATTTATCCTTTTTTTTTTGTTGCGCATTTTTCGAAACTACGTTTTATGAAATGGTGTAAGTCGTATTTCAAAACCTATTCATCCGATTCCCTTCAAATCCGGACAGAGAATAGTTTATAACACTTTCTATCGTATGGCGTGGTGATTTTTGAATATGTTTACCCATCTGGGGTAAGGTTTCGCACCCCCCCTTCGATCGAGCTGAAATTTTGCATAAACCTACCTTTTAATATGTTAAGGCGTTACCCGCACTTGTAGCGCAAAAAAGGCCTTTTTCATGAATTTTTTAAACGAAAACTACGAAACTTTTTTAATCGATCAATATACCATCTTAAAAAACACATCTTGAAGAACTTTCAGTAATTTTTTTATTGAAAAATATTACATTGTTTAGTGGCAAATGGCCGTCAATGAAATAATGTTTTTATATACACGGTTTGCGGTGACCAACATTGCGGCGAAGTGGATCATCTGAAGAAAAAAATGCGGATGGATTTAGTGAAATGTAAGTATAAACTAGTCTTTAATCGAAGGATTTTAAAAAATATTCATTTTTCACAAAATGGCGGACAGTCAAAGTTAATGGTTCGATTTTAACGAAAAAAAACGGCCGTTTTTTGGCTATAAAACGGCCATTTTTTTCGAAAAAAAAAATCGAAGATTAAAGACTACATTTTTATGTGTTAAATTAGCCTGCAAAATTTCAAGAAGATCGGTTCATTAGTGTTCGAGTTATCTTGGTCACCGACTTTAGAAATGCCATTTTGAGAAAAACGCGTTTAAAGTTTCTCTTTCAACGCTCTTTCAACGCGGATTCTTCTCTTTCAACGCTCATAACTCAGTCAATTTTGTTCGGATCGACTTGAAATTATCAGTACATATTCTCAGATACTTATACTTCAAAAAAATGCAATTAAAAAAAAATCGATTTTTTCAAAATCGCAAGTGGGGGTAACCCCTTAAGACAATCCCTATAGGAATTTTTGGCGACGCGCAATAGTTTTTGGGTTTCGGTTTGTTTGTTTGAGTATTTTTGTTTGGACAAAACGGAGAGTGCGATAACATATCGGCGCTGTTTACGAAAAGTAGCACTTTTCAAAGTTCTCACGAAAACTAGGATGCTTATGCTTTCGCCATGGAAACTAGCACGTTTCCATATTCACCGCGAAAACCAACATGTTTCGGCTGTCACCGCGAAAACTAGCTTGTTTGAATTTCACTGTAAAAACTAGTGTAAAAGGAGTAAGTTTAAAATCTTAAGGATCTCATCGCTCGTACAATCTCACCAAAAAGAGTTTTGGTGAGAATTTAAAGTCCTTCGTGGTCAGGTAAAAATCTGGAAAAATAAACCATTAGTATTTTTTTTTTTTAAATATGACAATTTTTTGCGTAATGACATTTTAATTTTATACTCGTTGCTTTTATTAACATTTTGATAATAATTATTAATTAAGATCGATGGTAATGAGTTTTGTAAAAAATAATATCGAAATTGTAAATATAATGAAATATTTATTGTGATTTTCTATTTAAAAAAATAACGTTATTGAAAATATCATTCAACAAATTTACTGTGATCTTACAGATGGTTATCGTCGAATATGTTTGAAAAATCTTGCTGATGTTCGATTGGAATTAAAACCTCTGTCAAGCATGGCCTGTAAATCTTTTTTTTTCTTGGTGCAAGAGGCAATTTTTTATGTAACCCTTGTTTTAATGGAAACATTCGAACATCATCCATATTTTTGTTTTTTTTTTTAAGATTTTCATCTCTCGTCCTTCTTGGTCAAAATAATTTTTAACGAGGATTGTATCGACGTAAGGTTGAATGGATATTTCCCGAATACTTGCAATTTTAATTGAAGTCCAATTAAAATTTTTTTGAGAGCTCTAAACAGTCGTCAATTTCCCATTGCGGTCAAAGAAATTGAAGTAAAAAAATGGAGGCAAGGCGTAAAAAAGCATGGAAAAAAAGTCGGAAATAATTCCGGTGTTACTGAAACATGTTAATTTTCGCGGTGAATATCGAAATCGGCTTCTTTTCATGGTGAAAGCCGAAACGTGCTAGTTTTCGCGTTAAATATCGAAAGATGCCAGTTTTCGTGGCGAAAACTGGCACAAAAGATTTGTGCAAAATTTCAGCTCGATCGGAGGAGGGGCGGTTTTCGGAACCTTACCCTGAAAAGAAAAACTTCAAAATTCAATATTTCGAAAACTATTGCGAGTCGCCAAAAATCCCTTTAGGGGTTGTCTAAAAAAATCCAAAGGAAGGTTTGTGCAAAATTCCAGCTCGATGGGGGGGTTGGGGGGTCGGAATTTTTCCCCCTTTTCCCCCATTTGCTGAAAAAAATGATTTATGTTGTTTTTATGATCGAAAATCGATATTTGTTGTACACCTTGTCATTTCCATAATCTTCTAAATTTTCGAAAAGCATCCACCCATACAAAAGTTTTATTATTATAGTAAAAGTACATTTTTTATTTTTAATTTCAGATCACCCTAGTCGCCAGAACTATCTACAGTGATCACGTGCAAAGGCGGTACTTTGTTTAAATAATAATAACTCCGTTGTTTATCAGTAGTATTCAAGTGAGAAAAAACTCAAACCCGGCAAGACTATGTATAAATGGTGTGTAAAATCCCGACTCCACCATCCCAATACTCTCGACGGGAAAAAATATTGAAGATCGACTCGTTTTTTGGGCCGCAAGCTTACGCAGGCCCGTCAAGGTGCATGAAGAAATCAGCGATCTCGTGCAGTCAACGGGAGCGAATGCAGTATCAAGATAAAATGAATAAAGCCATATATATACGCAAATGTCTGTAGACCGGGCTTGTGTAGATTGGAGCAAGTACAAACTCCGCAATATTCTGCTATGCGTATGCAGTTGTGCACAACCTCGCGACCTCATACTCTGACCCGTACTTCCACAATAAACGTCACAATGACAAATGTCGTGGAAATCTTTCTCGGATGAAGTCGCAGTTCGCTCATCGCGTTATTGATTGAACTTTTCCGTAGGCTGTATTCAAGCGTGATACAAGACTACACTTTTCAACATATTCAAACGGGCCATTCTATCAATCATTGTTATCATTGACTTTAAGGGGGGCAGATACCTTTACGTGAAGAAAAAAAATTGCTGATTTTCGTGATTTTTTTTCTATAGGAAAGATTTATTCATCACTTTTGAGACTTGGGGTATATTTTACTACTACTTTTAGCTGTTAGATGGTGTTTTTTATTCTTTATTAATCTTTCAAAATTGCGAAGGTGTGACACGGTCTTCTCAAATGCATTTTCAAAACTGGCGTGACGTATAGCTATAAAACTATTCGATCGATTATAATAAAATTTGGTATGAATCTTTCTCACCTTATTGTCTAAAACATGAACCTAAATGATTTTGAAAAACAAAAATAAAAAGTGATTTTTTATCGCTAAAATGTAGCCATTTTTTTCGGAAAATTAGATTATTTTGTTCCAAAGCGGGCCAATTCATCGATTTTCAACATACCTCACTTTTTTTTGGTTCATATTCTGCGTATGAGTATTAGTGAAAGAAAAATCTTTGGTGGTTATTTTCCAGATGAATCCCGTCGACGCCATCTGTCACGCCGGTTGATACATTCGCCATTTTCGAAGATTAATAAAAAAAATACTATGTACAGCTCAAAGTAGTAATGAAACATACCCTAAGTCTCAAAAATGGTGAAGAAATCTTACCTTTAAAAAAAATTAAAATCAATTTTTTCCTCGGTTTTGTCCCCTTAAACGAAAAAAAAAGTTTCTCCTGCAATCGATAAAACGTTTTAATGAATGTACCGAGTTTTTTCACATCCTTTCTACGATTCTCCTGCGGCTCGCTGATAACGACACTTTTTCTGAAACCGTGGAGATGAAAGAGGCACGACCACAAAAGACCGATTATCCCGGCACCTATAACGAGAACTTTTTCGCCCACGGTCACCGGATTTATCCTGTCCCAGCCATGGGCGATGCAAGACAACGGCTCGGTCAGAGCTGCCTTGGACATTTCCAATCCTTCCGGCAACAAGTAAACCTGCAGAAATGTAATTTCTTTACGACAAAGTGTGCTAAGAATGAGACGGAAGTGACGTTTTTTTGAAAATCCATGAATATCTGGAAAGTAATCGTTTCGATAAAAGTTCAATTAAAAAATAAACGGTTGAACCTTAAGGGGATGTTACGACTTTTGTATTGTGAAAAGGTGAATTTTTCATTTCAATTTTTAATTGTTACGGAACGTTTGCCTTGCGGACATGGCGAAAAAATTCCCTCCAAACATGGCGATTTTCCAGGAACGTTTGCTTTCGAAATAGACGATTGCATTTATTATTAATATTATTTCCATTCTCGCTGAGCCTTCAGAGGACGTCATAACTTCGAATGTTATAGAGATAGGGAAATTTGTTCACGCTAGGGAATTTTTGAGACTCAGATTTTCGAATATTTGTAATTTTTTTTTAAATTCAAGCCTCACATTTTTTCTCGTTCACTTTTTTTTACCTGCGCAATTTTCCTCTGATAAAAAAATCCATTGGGAAATAAAACGCCAGGAATAATAAAATTAATTTTTTAAATTACGTATGTCCACCTTAATTTTTTTCCCACCGGTATCGCAACAATTTTGAAATCTAAAAAAAGTAGTACATACATTTACTGTATACGCACTTATTTTTTTCGATTCGAAAAATTTGTCGTGAAGGTGGCAAAAAAATCGCGCGCTTATTCGATCTTATAATAAAATCAGCTAGATTACTTCGGCAATTTTGAGTCCCGTCTGGTGAAATTTCGTAAGCGGAAATAAGACATGAAAGTATACGGGTCATATAAATGAAAAGTGAACATATACGTGTACAATATTATATATATATATATATATATATATATATATATATATATATATATATATATATATATATATATATATATATATATTGTTACGATAGGACATGTCCTAAAATAAATAGAAAAATATATTTCGTTAAAATATCAATATTAACGTGATATGGCAAGTACATATATATATATACAGTGGCGTGCAAAAGTTTCGGGCCACCACGATTTTTTTTTGTAAAGTGATAAAACATTTATCTTCCGCAACTCGTTGATCATTTTTTATTTCAAGAGAGCTATGTTATGAATAATAGCGTGATACATTATTTTTTTTGTACGGCGTATTATTTGTGTACAGCATCGAACGAGTTTCGTCGGTGTGCAAAAGTATCGGGCCGTTATCTCGCCTGGCTTCGTACGTACAGTTTGTTTGCATTTTCTTTCATACTAGTTTCAAAACATGCATGACAATAAAAAATCAGTATTATTTCTGCCGCGATGGCGAAACACACGAATATTAAGGCGTCTTGTCACTTTAGACGCTAAAAAATGCTATTTTCATGAATTTTTTTGATAGGTTAATATTATAGATATTAATATAGAAGTAGTTCCATTTAATACATACACTGTCGAAGTTTATAAAAAAAAAATATATATTTAAGCCACTATTTATAGACAAAAATGGTAGTTAAAAAAATGTCCTAAAAATAGTAGGTCAGTATGTTAATGGCTATAGCGCATATCATACGTTTTTTGTGTACGCAGAAATAACAAAATGGCAGACATTTGTCGAAAGAAAAAAAAAGTGTTTTTTCACCGTTTTTGGCAAAAAAAAGTAAATATCTTCATTTAAAAAAATCCTCGATATGCGCTATAGCGCTAGTTGTAAAGAATATGTGGTTAAAATTTCATAAGGATTGGTTCGGTAGTTTCGAAAATTTTATCAACCAGCCGTCGAAAAACGGTGTTTCGAGAAAAACGTGTTTGAAGTTTTTAACGAGCAGATGAACGTTAAAGCTCAGCTAGTAAAGTTAAAGTAAAGGTCACACAAAAATTCAGTTAGACTCCTCCGATCTTCATAAAATTTTAGTATGATACTTTAGGATATGTATACTTTCGAAAAATGTAATTTAAAAAAAATCGATTTTTTGAAAATTGTAAAGTGAGATGACGCGTTAAGGTCCGTAAAATCGTGTCAAAAATTTCTTCAGGAGGAAAGAGTTTTCGGGATATTGTGACTACTTTATCCTTACGGTCAATCGTATTATTCGTAAATATAAATTAACAAATTCGTTGTGTGACAAAAGTCGAAGTGGTAGACGGCAAAAAACTACGGACTACGTTGACAAAATTATAAAAAGGAAGAGCGTTATAGATCCAGGAAAAACTGCAGCAGGCATTTCGAGAGGCTGAAGGGCTCATTGGACGCATTGTTGTGCAAAAAACCACGCATCAGTAAAAAGAATCAAAAGGCCAGATTGAATTTTGCGAAAAAAAATATCAGAATTGGACAGCATCAGATTGGCGGAAAGTGTCTTTTTCCGATTAAAGCAAACTTGAATCATTCGGAAGTGACGGTCAGAAGTACGTGAAACGTCAAACAGATTACCAGATTCAACGTGAGGTATCAAATTCCTACCGTAAAACACGGTGGCGGGAACATTCAAGTTTCAGCATTTTCTAACGTCGGCACTTGTCCGCAGGTAAAAATTCAAATTTTGATTTGTTATTTTCAAAAAAATGTTGCGATTTTTTTTCACACGCAATAGCATGTGGCCTAATACTTGTACACACCCTTAAGGGGTTAGGTCACTCTAGAATTTTCGAAAAATCATTTTTTTTTAAATGGTCCCCTAGGCCCTCGAAAATGATGTGCCAAAAGATTATGGCCGGGAAAAATGTCTAAGTACTCGGCTGTCGAATTTTAGTACAAGGCCGCCTGGTCCGCAGCGAGCTACTCAAAACTTCAAACGCGTTTATCTCAAAACTGCATTTTTTAAGTTGGCCGGAACCATAACTCAGGCAATTTTCAACCAATTCACTTGAAATGTTGAATATATCTTTAAAAATACATTGTCCATGGAAGTACGTAGGATTTTTTTCCTATATTGCATAGTTCATTTGTTATTAATAATTATCTGGCGCTTTTTGAGGCAAATTTTTCACTTTCCACTTTAGAAGTGCGCTATCTGGCCAAAAATCAATATATCGAAAAAAATTCCACGTACTTCTATAGCAGTTATTATGTATAATCGAAAAAAAAACATTGGCTCATTATAATTATAAAATTACAGGAGCTGTTTGTCCGGCCGTGGACCGTGGAAAAACGGAGACGTCATCGCAAAAACGCTGCACAGTCGTCATTTTGAAGTTAATCTCCAAAAAAATTATTGTATACCGTCACTGATATGTATGATAAACACCTTTTTTGTAATAACGATTTATTTTGTACTTTTTCTGAAGAAAAAAATCCCCAAAAAGCCTATTTTTCGGCCTCTAGAGTGGCCTAAGGCCTTAAGGGGAGATATACACCTAGATGGTCGAAAAAATCGATTTAGAAGCTATGAACATTCCGTCGACCGTAGAAGACCTACACTATGAGCCTGGTATCGATGATTCCATGTAAGTTGACAAATTTCATGATTTATTCATTCCCAAATTTTCAAACGCGTTTTTCTCAAAACCACGTTTTTCAAATCGGTACCCAAAATTTCTCGAAAACCAATGAACCGATTGCCTTGAGGTTTTTTGTGGTTATTCTATGCACCATTATCTAGTACTTGTCATAGGATTTTTTTTTTCCGTTACTTAGTTTTTGTTTTATAGGCAAAATAATAACTAATTTTTGGCCCAAAAATCACTATTTATGTTCAAGCGTCCGCCATTTTGTCATAAATCGATATTTTCAAAATCGGCTATGACAAGTACTAGATTATAGTATCTAATTCAATAAACTTTTTGGTTTTTTTATTCAGATGATTTTTGAAGAAACGCCAGTGGGTACCACATACGCAGATTTTTTTACGACGCTCCAAGGTCGTAAAAATATACAATATGTATATTTTTGATATTTTTAAATAAAGAAAATTTAACATATTTTTGAATGTATATGCTTTTAGATAACTAAAACCTCAACCCGAAATTTCAAATAGTTTTCCTTGAAAAAATTCACAAAGTCGACCTTTTTCCGGCTCCTAAGTGTATATCTCCCCTTAAATAAAAAGTGATGGACAATCAAATATTTAAGAACAATATCTATGTATATAATTAATTGTTTTCCAATATAAGTGAATATAAAGTGTCCAATATAAGTCATAACTCGTTTATTTTTCCCCTCCCTCGTATTTCAATGCAATATGCCTGAAAAATAGGATAGCCCAAAACGTTTGCACGCAACTGTATAAATATAATATACGTTCGAAATAAAATACCTGTTTATCAGGAACGATAGCATGGGTAGCCCAGCCACCATCCCGAAATATCCCAATAGTATTGTTGATTCCGCCCTCCTGGCAAAAATGATAATTCCCATTGTGACAAAAGTCACACTTGTTGCATCCGCTGTTCGGATCCACGGCGACTCGCTGGCCCACTTTTAACGTCGTAACATCGCTACCGATCTCTTGAACGATGCCGGAAAATTCATGGCCAAGAGTCAACTTGCCTTTTTGCTTGCAAGGGAACGAGCCCTGGGAAGAAAAAAAGTAAAATTCGCCGTCATCCAAATCGCTCAACCACGAAGCTTCCTCCGCAGGGCTCACAAACGTTCACGATGAACTTTAATTACATCCAATATGTGAATATCAGTTCCGCATATTCCTGCGTACGATACTTTGATGAGAACTTCGTCCCCTTTGGGTTTTCGAACCGAACACTTTTCGAGAGTGAGTTGCTTACTGGAAACGTCGAAACTCAAAAACTCCATTTTTCACGTATTTTCCTATCACTGTCCTTGTATCGGAAATATTGTGGAATACGTTTTACACTAATTGTAAGTTGTAGACGTGCTATCCTCCGTGAAGCCTAACGATCACTGATCATTCGCGCAGCGCTCGCTCGCGATTAAACAACATCTTGCGAAACGTCGCAAATTGCACGAAATTCTTTGAGACTACTGCTGGTGTGCATTCTCGTGGATAGAAAATTCACGCTGCGGGCTATAGTGGCCGTTGGATTGTCATTATCAGGTGGTGCGCTTGACAAATGTCGTAAATATAGAGCCAGGCTATCGCAATGCCATGGAGATAAATCTAAGGGGAAAAAAATCATCTATGAGTGGTACGACTTTGATACGACCTTTGATAACTGAAATGAATGCATACATTATGAGTATACAGGGTGTCCTGTAGCTAATGAATAATCCTGCAACTGTCGATAGGCACATCGATAGTACAGTAGGACAGCGCATGTCCTACTATGTGCTGAAATTTCAATTTAGTAAAAGACCCACGGCTTACGAGATAAAAATTCATGTGCTGTTGGTTTTTCGCATGCCATTACCACAAATGATAACTTTGTTTGACCCGGCTTTAAAAAAAATACTCTTGGTTATTTGTTTTATCGAGAAAAGTCTTCTTTTTAACGTTAAATGTTAAGGAAACTTTATGAAAAAAGATCTTATTCAAAAATGTTCGATCGGGGTAGCATATCTATGAGTCGAATATTCATAAGTCGAATTTCCATAACCGAATATCCATAAATACCCTTGAGGCCTTAGGCCACTGTAGAGGCCGAAAAAGTAAGCTTTCTTGGGATTTTTTTTTTTCAGAAAAACTACAAAATAAATCGAGATCACAAAAAGGGTGTTTATCATACATATCAGTGACAGTATACAATAATTTTTTTGAAGCGATAAATTTTAAAATGGTGCAGCGTTTATCTCAAAACTGCATTTTTCAAGTTGGTCGGAAACATAACTCAGACAATTTTCAACCGATTCACTTGAAACGTTGAATATATCTTGAAAAATGCATTGTCTATGGAAGTACGTAGGATTTTTTTTATTTTGCATAGTTCATTTGTTATTAACAATTATCTGACTTTAGATTATTTGATTTTTTAGGCAAATTTTCCACGTTCCATAGCAGTTATTATATGTAATCGAAAAAAATTCATTGGCTCATTATAATTAAAAAATTACAGGAGCCCGGTCGTTGACCCTGGAAAAACGGAGACGTCATCGCAAAAACGCTGCGCAGCCGCTATTTTGAAATTAATCGCTTTGAAAAAATTATTGTATGCAGTCATTGATATGTATGATAAACACCCTTTTTTGTAATCTCGATTTATTTTGTAGTTTCTCTGAAAAAAATCCCAAAAAAGGCTATTTTTTCGGCCTCTAGAGTGGCCTAAGCCCTTAAGTGAATATCCATAAGTGAATATCCACAAGTACGAATATCCATAAGTGAGCATGGAGTCGAAGTGAGTGCCAGAAATGGCCGGAGGTAGAGCAAAAGTGAGTATAGCGGAACCCAAACATACCCAAACAAAGTCACTTGTCTCTACCTCCCGCCATTTCTGGTACTCATTTCTACTCTATACTCACTTATGGATATTCGACTTATGGATATTCATACTTATGGATATTCATACTTATGGATATTCGTACTTATGGATATTCGACTAATGGATATTCGACTTATGGATTTTCGACTTATGGACATTCACTTATGGCTATTCGACGACAGTGGAATTTTCATACAAACCAGTTCGGACATCTGACTTTGATAGCCTGCCGTGTCAAAAAAATGCACTACGCCTATCGTGCCAATTACTTTAAAAAGCTGCTTAGTTATTGTCGATTCATATCATTTGTAGAAATAGCATGCGAAAAACCAAAAGCAGATGATTTTTTTCCAAAAAATAACACAAAGCCCAAAATCTCAAAAACAGTGGGAGTTTGACTAAACTGAAATTCCACCATATAGGAGGACATGATCTGACCTATCGACAGTTGCAGGTTTATCCATTCATAACAGGACACCCAGTATACACATCTATATACAGGGTGAGTCACTAGAAACGGAACACCTGAACGTTGTGTTGGATTTAAAAATACCAAGTATTTTTAAATCCTTAAAACCTAAAAATACCAAGTATTTTTAAATATGGCTCTGATAATCATATCAGAGCCATTTTGATAATTTTGAGAGCAGACCCGTCCATATCGCAGCAGGTCTGACCAGATCCAATCCCCAGGCAAGATCTGATCTTGTTGGACCAGATCTGATTTTAGTGGGCCAGATCGGATCATGTCAGGTAGATCTGATTTTGTTCGGCCAGTTCTGATCATGTCAGGCAAATCTAATCTTATCGGACCAGATCTTTCTGTCCGTATAAGAATAAAATACCGTGGATCCCAGTAGACCTGGACATCTATGAACAATAGACCTGCCCATGTGATAGAATCATAGTTTACCTGAACTATCAGACCAGGTATGACTCCGATTATATCAGAGCAAATCTTACCCTGTTGAGACAGATCAAATCTTGTTAGTGCTGTCATGAAGATATTAAAATGTTTACATATATAGAGCGGGGTTATTAACACGTCATCACTTGACGTGTTAATAATTAACAATATTATAGTAACTCACATGATCACATATAATACAGCCAGGCGAGGTGCCATATCTGATCAGATATCGTCTCATATCCTCATATATCGTTTCATATATTCAGATGTTTTCATGTGTGAACAACCGAACTGCATATACGATAAGGTATGAGTGTATAAGACTTCGTATATTTTCCAGGTTCGGTATCGTATCTGATGGCATAACATTTCATATGAACGTGCCTGCTCATATATCACATCATACATGTTCAGATATGGTTTCACGCTGCCAACTCGCCTTGGTACCTGACCAGACAAAAACTTATCTGAGATCTATATAGCAGAGTCTGGTACCGTGTTTGTTCGGATATGATCTTATACGAACAGATACGTTCACATATCACATCATGTATGTTCAGATACGAATTTACGGTACCAACTCGCCTTGGTACTTAGCCAGATATAAACAGATATGAGTTTATATATGGTCAGGCCAGATACTGTATTTGATCAGATATGATCTTATATATGCATATGTGAAGCGGAATATGATCAAACCTAATCATATATGATACTGTGAAATGTCAGATATAAATATATCTGATACATATATGACAATATCTGAAACATATATGAACATATCCACTCAGACATGAACTGTTTTTCCCGGGTTGGTGTTGTAGAAATTGTATGTTAACATGATTGTTTTTATTTTCTATTATTATCATTATTATTATATTATGCTTATTTCTATTATTAGTAGTAGTAATAGTCGTCTTTATTCCTGTGGCGTACCCTTCAAGGGTGTTTACACACACGCCCCCTAAAACCTCTTCTCCTTTACATTCTGTTATTATTATTATTATTGTATTGTTTTCATATTATGATTATTTCTATTATTATTATTATTTTCATCATTATTATTGTTGCTAAACTCTTTAGTATCTTGACGGTGTTTTTAGTTTGAACACCGTTTAAAAGTTTTATCATTCTTCTTGTTATTATTGTCCCCTTTATTATTTTATTATAATATCATCATATATTACTTACAATAATAATACAATTGTATGCTTCTTTGAGTGTTTTCAAGGTGAGTTAAAGTATCATTATTGGAAATATGATTGTCATTGCTATTGTTGTTTCTGTCGTTGTTGCCATTATCAGTATCATTACAATGAACGTATATTAAAAACATCGTATATCATACTAAGTCCACAAATGTCAGCCATCTCTCTCGCACTCATAAGTAAAGGTACAGCTTCTGCTTCGCGTTGTGGACAATTGAAAATTTGAATTATTCGAAAACTGCCGGTTGACTGCGCAGTACGGCGACGCGCGGCGCGCCGGAAGTGCGTAAGAGCGAGTGCTCGTTTGACTGGGCGAGTGCCCGTAGCGTCATGCGCCATGTTTTTCGTCGATCAACGCAGTCGTTGCGATACAAACACCTGTGAAACAGTAGCGAACGACACCTTGTTTAACAACAATAGGGACCGTTACGAAGTCTCGTGTTTACGTGTGAATTATTCCACACGGCAAGCGAAGCGCTTCCCGTGAAAAAATAGCGCTCCCATGTACGCTGAAAAACGAGCCTTCCGATAGAAATAAGGCGAGAATTATTTGGGCGTGTTACGGCTTTCATCGTGGTTTTTTTTCCCTGCTGGGGTGTGTCACGATGAAGTTCCTCGTTGTACTCGTAGCGTTGCTCCACACAGGTAAATACAAATTATTTGCATCGTTCGTTTTGACGCATCGGACGATCGCGAGCCGGTCACGTTGAACATCGTCGCACGTGGATGTTACAAGCGCTGCGAAGCCTTTCGGACTCGCAGCGTCGACGATGCATTTCGAAAGATCGTCGCGTGCCGATCAATCGCACTTTGACGAACAATCTGCACTGGCCTCGTGACAGAAGCGTCACAGGATTTATTGTGAATTCGAGGGCGAAAAATTTGCCTGCGAAAATGAGGGAGGGTGGGAAAAAATGGCGAGCATAGGCGCTATCGATCGTTGCGAATATTTTTGCGTGCCCCGAAATTAAAGAGGAATGTCGATGGGCCGAGATTTTGTCGCACGAAATTTTACTCTATCGCTCGGTCACGGATCCTCTCGTCGACGATTTCGTAACGACGCGCTTCTCGTCGCGATATCAGTAAATAAAAGAAACGCATGAAACAATGCTGACTTTCATTCTGAGTTTTTTTGTTTTTGGGATTTTGGGGGAAAAAGAACGGTGAAAAGTACATTCGCAGTGCACGAATAGATTGGACGGGTTTTGTAGAGAATTTAGTTTTTTATATAGGTTTTCGTAAGGACGAAATTACCAAAGGCGCAAGTAAAAAGTGCGCTAGATTGCACTTGGCTTGACGATGATTGGCGCTTGCTTGAGGGAAGGGTTGGGTTTTCAGCGTGAAAAAGAAAACACTTTTTTGCGAAGTATTTTCATCTCTATGGATAGAGTAAATTTATTGAAGCCTTTTGAACATTGTTAAGTGTCATTTCAAGAACACCCCCTGAAATTTGTACTCGAAAATATCCACAAACAAGCCGGCGACAAAGCTTTTCCAAGAACGCCTTTGGAAAAACACGATTTGCGGTGTTCACTGTATCTCGCTCTAAATTATCTGAAATCAAGTACCATTAAAATTTCGTCAAAGTATCATCAAATTCTCCCCCCAGCGAACTTCGACCATTTTTTTTTAATTTCTAAATTTTTGGATCGTCATGTAAAGTGAAAAGTGCTATTTTTCACGAAAAATTCCGCAATTTTGGGGGTGGAAAAGCCCCTCAATGTAAAAAAAATCTCAAACTAACCGTTGGGGGGAGGTATTTTATATGTAGAAAGTGTCAGGGTATCTACCGACCTGAAAAGTCATGAAAAATCTTAAATGTCATGAAATTACACTCGACCCTGAAAAAGTCATGAAATGTCATGAAAAATTACCAGTCTACCTGAATTATTATACCCTACTAAATTATCGTTGAGTCTATATTCAATATGAACTAACTTTGTGGTACTTGTCGATAGAGAAACGAATATCGAATCGATAGAAAATAAAATAGAAGAAAGTAAAAGAAAATGATGCGTTATCTCAACATATATTAGTTTTTCTTTGTTATTCGTGTAAAGCGACTAGATGATATTACTCAAAGTTCCTAAATGTATGTAATATTTTTCTAGATGTTCCCAAAATCTATTGCTTTACAGCAATCTTGAAATTATGTTTGTCTCACATTTTTCACTACATATGGAATTGTACAGTTTGGTGACTTTTCGTTTATTCCGTATACTTTTTATTGGCATACAACACACATCTGTTTGAAAGAACAAAATAAAAATATAAAAATTTAGAAAATCGGTCGCACTGTAGAATCATTAAGTACACTTCTATGCCAGAAAGTCATACTAAGAGTTATGAAAAAATCCCCATTCTTTGCCTTAAAAATCCTTAAATGTCATGCAATTTCAGTTCTGGTCAAAATTAGATACCCTGAGTGTGTACCAAGTTTGAAGTAAATCGGTCATGTAGTTTTCAAACGGCAGTGAACAGACTTTGAAAAAGTGGTTTCGAGAAAAAACGCGGCACCGGCTTGTTTGTGGATATTTTAGTGTACAAATTTCACGGAATGTTCTCGAAATGACACTCAACAATGTACAAAAGATTTCAATAAATTTACTCTGTCCATATAGATGAAAAAAATTCGCAAAAAAGTTTTTTTTTCACGCTGAAACCTCTACCCTCCCCTAAGGTATTCCTTTCAGAACCCAAATATTTGAAAATTGACTGATTTTGATCTATAGTGGAGTAAAAATACATTCCAGTATAGTGGTAGAATTTAAAGCCAAGTTACCGAACTTTCAACAAAAAAACTACAACTCTAAAAATCGTCTTATTTATATGGCGCTTTATGGAGATGACACCCTGACCACCTTTCTATCTAATAATTTACACACTAAATAACTCTAGATGCCTGATATAAGATGCTCAAGCATGTTAAAAAATCTAGATTCCGTAATGACAAAAACAGGGGGTTGCCGAATGTTAAAAGAAAATATTAATAATAAAACTTAGACGAATGTGACTACCAAAAGCACTTTCCTGGTGTCGACGTTTGCATAGTTGGAATGCAACGGAAATTCTTTCTCACATTTTAATTTCCATATTTTTATTATTATCGAAATTGTTTTCTTATAGATTTATACTGTAGATTGATAAATAAATATTTTAAAAAATGGTTGATGGATTTTTGTGTGCAAAATCTGCCAAAATGAATAAAAGGAATTCAGAAATATTAGTTTTCATTGCATTCCAACGATGCAAACTTCAACCTCATGATTTTTGTAGCTGCCACTTTACAGAACAAAATGTAAAGATTTTTTAATCTACGAAATTTGCGCGATATTTTTCATTGCAGTTTATCGTTGGGTATGATAATTGAAGGAGGTTGAAGTTTGTATTGTTGGGACGCAACGAAAATTAATATTTGTGAATTCCTTTAATCTATTTTGGCAAACTTTGTTTACAAAAATCTTCCAACCATTTTTTAAGATATTTATTTAGCGATCGACAATATAAGTCTTTAAAAAAAAGATGTTCTATAACAATAAAAATATGGAAAATAAAATGTAAACAAGAGCTTTCATTGCTTTCCAAGGATGCAAACTTCAAAAGCATATAATTGATTGTGACTTGTCTGTATTAAGCGTGACAGTAATTTAACCAACAATTCAAAAGGGCTGCCTCATGCCTCCACAAAATACGGCCTCCCGCGAAAGGAGTACCTCGAGGTGGCAGGGGTGTGGCTTATTATGAAGAATAATTAGATCCAAAGACGGGAGGCTTGAAGATTTTTTTATGGACAAGAAGTCTCGACGCTCCCAATGAAAGTTTTTAAAAATATTTTCATTTCCACATTTTGATTATTTTACAAAATCGTTTTTGCAGATTTGTATTATCAATCTCTAGACAAGCGACTTGAAAAATGATTGGAGGATTTTTGTAACGAAGATTTGCCAAAAGAAATTCCAGTAATTAAAAAATAACCATTTTTGATCCATTCCATGGTGTTGAAGTTTACATCGTTGGGTTGCAACGAAAATTCCTCTCGATTTTCTGTGTTTCTTTATTTTTATTATTATCCAAAATCTGTTTTCGCAGTTTTTGATTAAAGATTCTTAATGAAAATCCTCAGAAATGTTTCGGTAATTTTCGTAGCTTAAGTATTCAAAAAAAAATACGGAGCAGCGAAAAAAATATTTAATTGCGTTCCATGGATGCAAACTTCAATACCATTGCATTCCAACTATGCTAACTTCGATCTATTACGCATCGACAGTTGTTTGTTCAGTTCTTTTCGTAATTTGCACTTAGATGAATGTGGCAACAAATACGATATTGAAATTTGTACCGTTGGAATGCAACGAAATATTTTGTTCCTTCAATTGCAAATTTTTTTTTTTGCCAGTTCAACATTACGAAAACCTTTTATTGAGATCCTCGTTAGAGACGTACAATCAAACCTTACTGAAAAATCTTTTGGGTTACGATAGAAATGAAGAAAAGGGAAATAATAGAGAACCTCTGTTGCATTCCGATGATGCAAAATTCAACAGCATGCATCAAATAGAGCGAGGTGTTCCAGCGATTTATAAGATGGAAACTATATCGGAATGAGGCTTACCAAATGTTTCTACGTGATTTGCGCAGTCTGCGAGCAGAGGACTCGTGCAGTGAAGCTTGCATCATTGAAGCGCAACATACATTCTTCCCATTTTAATTTGCTTATTTTCATTGTTATACAAAATCTGTTTTGGCATCTTTATATTGCAGATCTCTAGATAATTATCTTAGAAATAGATTGATGAATTTCTATGCGCAAAATTTGCCAAAGGAAATTGAAGCGATTTGGGAATATTCATTTTGATGGCGTTCCAATTATGCAAACTTCAACGTAGTGCGGTACATTGCGCGGTGTTAAAGTTTGCATTTTTGGGATGTACCCAAAACTTTTTCCTTTTTCATTTTCTCAAGTTTATTACTATTTAAAATGTTTTTTTTCACATTCATATCGTATGCTGTTGAAGTTTGCATAGTTGGAATGCGACCAAGATTTGTTGAAATATTTTTGTTAACTCATTGTGATTATTATACAGAGCTGTACTTGGCAGATTTAAATTGTAGGTCTCTGAACAAGCATTTAAAAGAATGGCTGCGACATTTTTGTGAATAGACTCTGCCACGAGAAATTTTAGGAATTCAGAAAAATTCATTTTCAATGGTATTGAAGTTTGCATAGTTAGAACGCAACGAAAGTTCTGTTTCATATTTATATTTCCTTATGTTTATTATTCCACAAAATATTTTTTTGTGGATTTATGTTGTAGACCACTGAATAAGTATCCCATAAAATGGTTGAGCGAATTTTGTGGGCAAAATCATGGCGTTGAAGTTTGCATCGTTGAAATGCTACGATTTTTTTTCCTTCGTGTTTCATGTTTCCGTTTTCCATTGCCATGGAAAGCTTTTTTTTGCACATTGAGGTTGTCTCTAATAAAAATAGGTCAAAACGTTGGAGTGATTTGCATAGCCTAAATCTTTCTAAAAATTTGACCAGGTGAAAATTATTAAGTTTCCTCGCATTCCAATGATGCAATTTAGCGTCATGCAAAATCTACCAAAAGAAATCGAAGCAGTACGTAAATATAAAGTTTCATTCCATCCCAACGATTTTCAATTTCCCAAGTTTAATTGCATTCCAACGATGCAAATTTTAATCTCATTAGATTGCAGACCCCCAAAAACGCATAGCGAAAAATGATTGAGGGATTTCCGTACGCAAAGTCTTCGAACAATAGCTTAAGCTGTTGAAGAAAATAAATGTTCAACAAACGCTGTTTTGGATTCTCTAGAAAATTTGAATATTTGAATTGCAACTTGCGCATCTTCACTTCGCTACCTCCCATGCATAGGCTGCAGCACTCGGTACTGTGGTGTTTATTGTTGTGGAGATGTCGCGCACTCCATGTTTATGAGAATTTTCGTGGCTGTTACGCATATGGAAAAGTGGGAAAACTCAGGGAATTCCTTTTCTCCTGAAATAATCAGAGATCTTTGAAAATTCTTCGGAATTCTGAAAATTTTGCGGAATTTTTTCCGAATTTACTTTTTGCAAGCATTACGAAAAATAAAACCGACTAGAAAAAAAGAAACTAAAAAGTATAAAAATAAATATTTTTGTATATTTTTAATATTTATATTATTTTTCATTATATACAAAAAAAAGTTATGTCAGTGCCAAATATTGAAAATTTCCAAAACTAAAAACTGATTTACATCAACGCTCTATATATTTGCATTCGATTTGTCGATACACAACCACACAATTATTATTGTAGATAAGCGTTTACATTTATTTTTTATTTATTGACGCCGACATGAAAATTTCTGTCTATAATAAAGAATATATTCTGTATTTGATTTTAATGTATTTTTTTTACCTTACAGCACTCAAATAATTCTTCGAATTTCAGTTTTTTTTTTAAATTTAATTGAATATATTCAACAATTTCGGATATTTGATTTTAAAAAAATTATGGAAAACCTGGAAAAGTCAGGGAATTTCTCAGTCAATAATGCATAACAACCATGGTATTGGAGTTTGCATTGGTGGAATGCAACGAAACTTTTTTTCCGTATGGCCCAATTTTTGTGGCGCACTCAGGCTACAAATGTCACTGAAATGTTTTTCAAGATCTTTATTAAAATCCATAACCTAAAACTGCAAAAAAAGGTAGTAACAAAAATAAAGAAATGAAAAAAAAAGAAGAATTTTCGTTGCGTTCCAACGATGCAAACTTCAACATCATTAACCATGACCTTGCACCAAACAGAACCGTAATAATCGCCACGTTCTGCGTGCGTTTGCAGTTCTGGGCCAAAGAACTCCGACGATATCACGCATATCGCAGGATCAAATCAAGGATATCGGAGGCGTCGTAGAGTTGGAATGCTCGGTGCAGTACGGACAGGAGTTTCCAGTTCTCTGGATAAAGATCAACGGCGGGGATCAAGTGCCTATATCGACCCAGACGACGCTGATTCTTCGCGACAGCAGATATTCCCTTCGTTACGACACCGCGTTGTCCACTTACACCCTAACGATCAAGGACATACAGGAAACCGACTCGGGCTATTATCAGTGTCAGGTGGTCATATCGTTGAACAACAAGATATCGGGACAGGTCGAGCTTCTCGTGCGCAGACCGCCCTACATCAGCGACAATTCGACACGTTCGCAAGTCAAAACGGAGGGTCAAGAGGTCGAGCTCGAGTGTTACGCCGGAGGCTTCCCACCGCCCAAGATCTTATGGCGTCGCGAGAATAACGCGATTCTGCCAACCGGCGGCTCCATATACCGGTGAGTCACCCAACCGTTTGATCTTTCATTCATTCCAACACGATTACAATTGCCATGACATCATTTTCTTTTTCTTCCTCGTAGGACGATGAGTAATCATTTGTTTTGCATGCCAAGTTTCTTTACGAATTTCTTTCTTACCAGCCAGTGTGATAAGATTCAATTGCGGCTAAAGTCAAAGAACTTTTTGTTACGAAATAAAGTGAGCTTCGTTTGAGATTCAACGTTTACAGACATTTTGTTTATTCCATTTTTCATAAGTATTTTGGTACAAGATTTCAGTCACTGATTTAGAAACGTGTAACCGAATCGTGGACTTCTTTTTTACGTACTGAGGTGATGTGAGATATGGGAGGAAGAGAGATGGCAGTACTGACTTGATGGTGGTGAAGTTTGCATTGTTGGAACACAGCGAAAGCTCTTCTTTATATTTTCTTTATTTTTATTATTATAGAACTTTTTTTTATTGATTTATATTGTAGACAGCTAAATAAATATCTTGAAACATAGTCGAGGGATTATTGTAGCTAAAATCTGCCAAAAGGATAAAGGGCTGCTGTGACACGCCGAAAATCAGGTTTAATTGAAAACATTAATTTTGAACGAATTAGTAAGGTGATTGAAAAATCGTTTGCACATTAATTTCTATTTGTATTAACAAAGTTGTGTACAAAATTTCATTAAAAAATATTGATAATTGAAGAAGTTATAACCAATCACGTGAGGGCTCAACGGTGTCATTGATTTTGGCCACCAGATTAATCTGACACAAAAGAAAGTTTTTTTTCCCTCTTTAACAGATAATATTGGCTCAAATTTTATTCATCGTGTTTCAATACAAAAAAATTTGAACTTTTTTCCCGATTTTTCTAGGAAAAGTGACATCTTTAATATTAATAACTAATAAAAGAAAATGTCAAGAAGAAAAACGTCAGCCATGAATAAACTCTTAGTACACTGAATAAGTGTACCTTTCTGAAAGGTGAAACGGTGACTTCTATCTACCTTTCTAAACGGTGAAATTTTAATCAAAGTCTAAAAAATGGTGAATAAATTTTCGTTGGCCGCCGTGCGCAGCATTACTCTACTGGAATGAGAAAAAAAAACAACGGGAAGAGTTTCAACAATTGAGGAAATCGGTTTTCACGTTTTCTTCAACTACAACTTTGTTTTCACAGTGGCAACGTCCTGAAGATAACGTCGGTGCGCAAGGAAGATCGCGGCACGTATTACTGCGTCGCCGAGAACGGTGTGGGTCGTGGATCGAAGCGTAACATAAATTTGGAAGTTGAGTTCGCGCCGGTCATCACGGCACCTCGCCCGCGTCTCGGCCAGGCCCTTCAGTACGACATGGACCTCGAGTGCCACGTCGAGGCTTATCCACCGCCGGCGATAACATGGCACAAGGATGACGTTCAACTCTCGAACAATCAGCACTACAGCATATCGAATTTTGCGACCGCCGACGAGTATACCGACACGACGATTCGTATCATCACTATTGAGAAGAGACAGTACGGACAATACGTGTGCAAAGCGCAAAACAAGCTTGGAGTCGCCGAGACCAAGGTGGAACTTTTTGGTAAGAAAATCGATCAACGTTCGAACGTCAGATCGATGAGTACAACGATCGCAAGCACTTTTTTTTCTCTTAAGGGGTTTGCGCAAGCTTGGGCCCCAAAAGCAGGTCGATGTTTAATATCCTTCTCTAATGAGGATGATGATGAGGTTGGAATTTTACACACAATTAATACAGTCTTGTTGAGTTTGAGTTTTTTTATTGACAAGTAGTGATAAACAATGAAGTCATTGTTTAAGGAGTTAGGCTACTGTGACGACGCGAAGATTAGAGTAGTTGAAAAATTAAATTTGAAGGAATAAGTAAGATTGAAAAATCGTTTGGACATTTATTTTTATGTACATTCACAAAGCTGTGTACCAAATTCCATGGAAGAATGTTAATAATTAAAGTTGTAAACAATCTCGCGAAGGACCTCTGAACGTGAAGGGCTCAACGGTTTACTCGATTTTGGCCACCCAATTAATCTAGAACAAACAATGGAGTTTTTTTTTCTCAAAATACTATAAGCGCAACAATTAAAGGATCGCTCATTTTTCGCCAAAATGTTGACCATATTTGAACAGCGATATTTCAGTAGAAAATAACGATAGAAAAATATTTCAACGGGTAAAAAATATGAAGAAAAAGAATAACAAAAATGTTTAATCAAAATTTTTATAAAAATACACACATTTTTAAAGTGCTTCAAACGGCAATTGGCAGCGGGGCGGTTCGCCTCATAATTTGGTTATAACTCGGTCAATTGTTGGACTTTTGACGAGATCTTTGTTGCTCATTGAAGTTCTCTGCAATTGAAGACTCTGTGCTACAAAACTGTGCCGAAAAAATAGTATTTTTGGGATTCGACGCTTACGCAGGCCCCTTAAGACGAAATGCCACGCGTTCCTGCCGATAACGGAAGAGTTTTTAGAGTTTTAGAGGTTTTATTTAGAGTTTTCGGTGCTTTTTTTAAAAACTACCCGATCGAATGACTAAATATTAACAGTCCACCTCCAATTGCTGGAGGAAGAACAAACACCCCTGTCGAATTAGCGTGATTTTGATTTAAAAAAAGTGCAATTTTACTTAGCAAAGGAAACTGTATTTGGAACATCCTAATAAGTGATATTTTAGTTAACGTGATCTTTTTTTTTACGTAAATCCAAGAGCATCGCGTGTCAGCCCAGAAACACGAATTTTCACAAAATTCCGCGACGTCGGTTCGTCTCGATGTCTGTTCTTTTTTCAAGTTGACGCACGTGTCACTGGGCTGATGCCGCTTCATGGCACACGGGCTCTGACTTTAAAGATATCTGGCGTAGATTAGGCACGTTTTGCTTTCTATCGAATCTCTGATTAGGGGTAGTGGACAAGATCGCGATCGGCGTTACGTCAAAAAGCTTTTCACCATTTTGATGGTCAGAAAAATACTTCAAAATAAGTAATATTATCTTGGGAAAATTGTCTGCGAAGAAATGGTCGATTTGGAACGATTTAAAGCAAGTCTGCTTGACACTGGTAATCTTGCAGCTTGCAATTTTAGTTAGAAATGCCCATAACATCCTGACCATTGGGAAATGGTGATTGAAAAATCTCTCGTCCGAAGTACTCGTTTCTTATATTTAAGGTAGTCCTATCGCCAGGCTTCCATAGGATTTTTATGAGCTTCACTAAATATATTAATAATCGTCTCTGTAAAATTTCAGGGTCGGCTATCGACCTAATTACAGAGAAAAAATATTAAAATTGCGTATTTTTATGAAGGAATTCCGAGACGACATACAAAAACCCAATTTCCGGTCGCTACAAAAGTGTATATAATAGTGGGAATCCGTCAGATTCTTCAAAATAATCAGATTTACATACTTAACACTTGTAGTAATCCAGTGCTGTCAGAAAAATTACGCTTATTGACCTAATTTTTATGTAATATCAAGTTTAATTTGAACTTCCGGTATTGGATTTATTACCACTTGCTACGATAAAGAGACGTGACAGCAAGGCAACAGTTGACTGTAGTCCTAACCTCATCTCACTCATTCGAATTTCCACACATATTTCATTTTTAACCGACATATTTCGCCGACACAAATTTTCCACGCTTTTTACCAGTCGTGGCCCGAATACGATGCTTTATATTTCCCGCACTTGACATTGTTTTGACAGATCGACGTTGAAAAGCATGGAGGTTAAACTCGCCTGGTTGAGTAAAAAGAGACGGAGATAGAACCAATATTGCCAAATATCAAACCTAGAAATACTGCGCGAATCATTGGAATAACTATTTTTTCATTTTTCTAATTAAATGTGAACATTTATTAAACAGTGTACACATGGAAAATTTAGTTATTACAATTTTTTTTGCATATGTTAAAAATATAAATTGTACAAGTCTCAAGTATGATCAGTGGTATGACTAGTGTGAAGCGATAGGACTACCTTAAGGGAGGACACCACGGTGACGGATCGAAAAAACGTATTTTTTTCCAAATTTTTTTCGTCTACTAAATAATTTTTTTGGGATTTGGAAAAAGGCATGTTATTAAACATACATTGAACTTAATTCGTGTCAATTTTGATGATTTTTTTAATTGACAACGTTATTGAGGCATAATAGAGCCTGTATAAAAAATGTGACCCGGTCGGAACGATAACTCGACAATAATTGGTCTGAAAAATAAAAATATTTTTTTTATGATCGTTAGAAATGTAGTCCTCGCTGTATATAGCCGTTTTTTCGAGAAAAAAAAACCACAAAATGGCGGGAGGTAAAAAAAAGTGTAATTTTGGTGAAATGTTTACTTACATTCGGGGGCCTAAAAAAGACAAAATTTCAAACGAAAAAAGGGCTACGTACAACGGTAGCTACTACAATTACGAAAAACTTGGTTTTTTTAATTGAAAATCGGACAATCGTAGAGGTATGAGTCCAGCCAGGGCGAGAAATGTTATTCCGAGAAAAACGCGATTGTCAGTTTTAGTATACGTAAATCGTTGCGGTACCTGCTCTCACTAAATCGTCTGTAACATGGTCAATATTCAATATTTTAACTTTAAAACCTTTCACATATTCTTGAATATTTATACTTTGCGAAAATGCAAAACGAATCGATTTTTCTACCCGTCACAGTGGTGTCCCATCTTGAAAGAAACGGTAGAATTTATTCTCTTGTTCGTAGTCCCGTTTGTAGAACGTAATTTTATGTTTGCATGCCAAATTTACGTTTCGGCAACTTGACTGAGGCCGTCGTGTTCGATATTGGCTTGAAGACAATGGCGCTCAAATTCCGAATTCGTTTGTAGTCCATTTTCGAAATATCTATACGTATAAAATACTACCTGGCTCGCTGACTCAGAGATCATCCCCCGGGACCTGAAATGTCGAAATTTTGGAAAGGCATCTCCTTAAAGCCTTGATTGAACATGCCCTGAGAAAGAATTTTCCGAAATTCAACCCTCAAGGAGACGGAAATTCTATGCTTTTTCGGTAATTATTAGATCCCGAAGCACGAAGATTGGCAGAAATACTCTTTGCTGAAATCTATTGGACGCGTGGAAGACTGCATTTCGAGTTTTACTTTTTGAACGGGTGAAAATGGTAAAAGGTTCAAAGATGGTAAAGTTCGGGTGCACCCGCGCGCCGCGCGGATATTCGGCTACTCACGGTACACGTTTCTTTTCTTTTCCGATAAACAAAGTTTCTTGCACCTCACATACTAACGTATTACTCACGTATTAACGAAAAACCAAATTTTCGCGATCGCCAGGGTAGAAAACTGGTATACCGTAATACCGAGAGTTGGTAAAAGGAGAGTCCTATGTTTCCCAGATTTACCGTCATTTCACGAGAAATGACGGTAAACAAGACCTTTCGCGACTCTAAAAATACATAATTTTATTCTCGTTTATAAGAAGAAAAAATACTCTGGCAAACTCTGGTGGCAATGTGACAGATCAACCATCAAAGTCACCGAAAATCACTGCAAACAATTTCACTTTTCCGAAACGTTGACTGCCAAAGCTAATTGCATAGAAATTTTGTTGGTCGACGTTATCCTTCGGGTTGAAATTCCGAACTTTGAATGCTCCGACGGTTTAAAATTCCCAATTTTAATGGTCCGAAATTCCAGATGGGGCCGGTTTGAGATTCCGAACTTTGAATGGTCAGAACGCTCAAAATTCCGAAAGAATAGTACCCCGAAAGATCAAGACTCCGAAAGAATTTTACACGAAAGACCAAAACTCCGAAAATCTTACCACCGTGAAAATAATTCGGCTATGGAAGTTTTAAAAGTTTCAAAATTTTCAATAAATTATTTCAAGAATTTTTTATTTATTACGAAGTGGTTTTGCGTCCATTTTGAAATTTGTCTAGACAATGTTATACGTTCTACATCATTTACAGCTAACTGTGTAGACTTTTGCTGGCATGATCTTGACATGCTGGTTAAAATTCCGAACTTTGAATGCGCCGACGGTTTAAAATTCCTAATTTTAATGTTCCGGAATCACAAGGTTCGTCAAGATTATGCCAGCGAAAGTCTACATAGTTGACTGTGAATGATGTAGAACGTATAACATAGCCTAGACAAATTTCAAAATTTACGTAAAATCCTTTCTTAATCGAAAAAAAATTCTTGAAACAATTCGTCGATTTATTGAAAAATTTAAAACTTTTAAAACTTCCATAGCCGAATTCATTTGACGGTGTTCAGATTTCCGGAGTTTTGGTCTTTCGGGTGAAATTCTTTCGGAGTTTTGAGCGTTCTGACATTCAAAGTTCGGAATTTCAACCCGGCCCCATTCGTAGTAACAATTAAGTTCGTTATTCGCGGTAGTCCGTCGATGAGGTTGATCAGTGTTAGGGGGCTACATCTACCTAGAGGCCCGAAAAAAATGGCCCAATTTCGATTTTTTTTTCTGGGAAACGGTTGGTGAAGCAGAAACACATTTTTTTAAACTCAAAGGTACATATTTTGAGAGCCTTAAAAAAAATCACCAAGAATACAGAAAAACACCGAAAACATGCCGGCAGACGGTGAATTTTCTTCGGGACGTTTTTCGGTGGACACTAGCTTAAACGGTCCATCCGAAATCTAAAAACCAAAGGGGTTATTCAAGTTAACGATAAATACGAGTCGTTGACGATTGTCGATTTTTACAATCATCTTATTTAACAACGTGGCGACGAATTGAAACTCGAGCATACAAAATTTATGAAAAAAAGTCGTCATTTTTACGTAACTATTGAAAAATTAAGATCGTTTTTGAGAAAGTGAGATCGCCAACGACCTTTAAGGGGTTACGTGGGTTACTTTTTTCAAAAAGTAACCCACGTAACCCCTTAAAGGTCCCTTAAAGGGTATTTTATTCAAAATGTTAAGCACATGAAAGAGCAACATTTCAACAATATTTTTTTTTATTCATCCAAAAATTTGGGAAATTCAGCCGGTGGGATCTGGTTTTCGGAGACCCCTAAAAAAGTGTCTTTCTGGTGGTCAGGTTAACTCATGATAGTTTTATCTAAAATTAGAAAACCAAATTTGTTCTGTTAGTAGATAAGTATAGCTCGTGATTGAACGAAGGATTTTTTTTTTAATTGAAATTTGAATTTTTGGCAGAGTTGTATGCAAAATAGTTCAATTTTGGGTACAATTTACACTACGTATAGCCTTGTAAAATTAGTTGTAATCGAAAAACAACCGTCGTTCAATCACTAGTCAATGCTATTTTGAAGAAGGGTGCAACATTTGAATAAGATCGGTGCATTGGTTTTTGGGAAATCGTGTCCACCGACTTAAAAAATAGTGTTTTGAGAAAAGTGCGATTACCTGCGTCGCTCCCGGCCGGTCTTTCCTAACGGCGGGAATTCCCAAAGGCTCTCTCTCTCCTAGACTTTTACTCCGATTGACTTAAAACTTTGGGAAGAATATTCTAGACATATTGTACTATTACATAATACATATTTTTAATCGATTTTTTTACATTTTCAAACCCACGTAACCCTTGAAATGTTTCTCATCGCATCTCCTGTAAATTTGGAAACAATTGATTAAGTGCCTCTCGAGATATGTCCACCGACTTGAAAACAGTGTTTCGAGAAAAACGCGTTTAAAGTTTGAAGTATGGTGCTGCTGTCGCCCGGCCGACTTTTAGAGCAGCTCATTTAATTTTAGGAATATTTCAATGAAATTTTCCGGGAATATAGCTAAAAGGTGATACTGTCGAATAAAAATATTTTTGGAAAATGCAATTTTTTGACTCCCCTAGGTAGATGTAGCCCGTTAATTCGTAATGAATGTTCCGTACTTCCATAATTTTACACGAGACTGAAGTTTGCATCGTTGAAATGCAATGAAAATTCACTTTCCTCAATGCCTCAAATTCCTCTCGGCAGAGTCCGCCCACAAAAATGTCTCAAGCATTTTTTAAGGGGCTATACCAGTGTGAACGCTGAAAATTTGGGCGATTTTCGGGAATTTTTTGGAAGAAAAGTACTCAATTAAATGTTTCGGAAAATTAAGAATATATTTGGCTATATTTGACCTATATTACATAATTTTTTCATCGAAAAATATTGAGATCCAAGCGACTTATGCGCTGCCTTCGGAGGCGCCAAAAAAAAATTTCCTCCACTGCTGACGTGATTGAAACTGGAAGATATTTCCTGTACAATGACGTAGGATTTTCGAAAAATATCAAAATCTAACAAAATGGCGTAGTTATGAAAAAAGTCTGTTTTCTTGCCTATAAAATGGTCGTTTTTTTCAATGCCAAATCGTCAATTCTCATCCAATCAAAAATATCCCACGTCATTATAGAGTAAATATATTCAAGAGTACTCAGTTCAAATTTCAAGTCAATTGGATAATTGCTCTTTGAGTTACAATGTCAGCAAATTTAAAAAATTTCATTCCGAGCAAAAGGCGTTTAAAGATTTAACTATCGATTTTTGCAAGATAAAATGATATTTACCATAAAAACTGCTAATCAGCTATACCTGGCCCATATATGAACCCTCCTCTTCCTCGAATAATGCCTGCTGAGAGGCTGAAGCTTTTCACACTGGTATACCCCCTTAAGATGCTTATTCAGCGACGTACGATCTAAACCTGCCAAAAAGATTTCGTACGATAATCAAAACAAGTTAATACCGAGAAAAAAAACATCTTTGCGTTCCAACGCTGAAAATTTCGCGTAATGTCGTACATGATCGAAGGTCGTTGAACTTTTATATATTTTGTATGTCAATGATCGAATTGCATTATCGGCGTGTATCTCGTTACGTAGATGGCATGTTTCTAGATGTGTTTGCTTGTATGTTTTCGCAGAAACGATTATTCCGGTTTGTCCGCCCGCTTGCGGTCAAGCTCACTACGCAGCCGGCGCGCTTCCAGTATCTTCGGGCCTGTTGATTGCCTTTTTCTTATTAATCACGGCGATCCTAAGGTAAGCGTGGATTGTCGATGTATGTTCGTATTTCTTCTTTTTTTTGTCTCGTTTCGTTGATCGCCCAGTATCGTAGAACGCGCAAAAACGGCGTTAGATCGAGAAAAAAAAAAAACACCCGAAAATTACATCATACGCGGACGGAGCTTGGTGAATAAAAAATTTCGTTTTATTTTACAGAAATTCCAACACCAAATATTAATTATCCCAGGGTACTCTGGGCAGCGGGATATCGTTGCGCACCGACCAGTTGGCTCCACGTACTTTTAAGTATCTCCATTGTTGCTATATCGTCGGTACAACGAGGCGGCTCGATCGGCATCATTTAGATCGTGTGTAGCGCAACGAGGACGTAACATCGGTAGGAATTTTCATCGAGTTCGTTGCGACGTAGCGAGTAATTTAACAATGTAGAAATCCTCGTCGCCATCGCGTAGTACGCGAGCGTTCCACCGAGAGCTATTTTAAGCGCAGGGATCATTGCACTTAGATTCGCATGAAAAACTTGCAATTGTAGGCGAGCGTTGAGGGGGAGATAACTCTAGGCGAGGCAAAAATGAGTGATTTTCATTATTTATTTTTTTTAAAGGAAAGATTTCTTTACCATTTTCGAAACTCAGGGTATGTTTTATTACTAGTTTTGACTGGTACGTGGATTTTTTATTAATTTTACAAAATGGCGGAGGTATGGCACGGTCTTCTGAGCGTCGGCGGTACTAATCTGTAAAAAAACGAACCAAGGTTTTTCTTTCATTCACACTCGTATGCAGAATGTGAACTAAGAAAAAGTGAGAAATGTTGAAAATCGATAAAATGGTTAGCTTCGAAACAAAGATTGAATTTTGTCGAAAAAAATGGCTACATTTTGGCATAAAAATACTTCTTTTTTTTAAATTTCGGGTCACGTTTTAGACAATGGTCGTGTTCGTTCGGTCTCATCATTTTGATGCGAACAAGTGCGCATGCGCGTAACGATGCGCTCGTTTCATTGCGCAGTTGCGCGTTGCGCTTCATTATGCGCATGCGCCCTTGTTCGTATCAGAATGAGACCCAACGAACACGACCAATGAGGTTAGAAACATTTATACCGAATTCCAGCAGAATCGGTCATTAGTTTTTTGAGCTATAGGTCACGCCAGTCTAAAAAATGCAGTTTCGAAGACCGCGCCAGACCTCCGGCATTTTTAACCCGTCACCGTGGGTAAATTTTACCCAGACCTAACTTTGGGTCTATATATCTATGGGTCCTAGTTTCAATGAAATGTCGGCCCTCCAGGAGGCGAGGGTTTGAAGCGCCACTATTTTTGCCCTAGAAGTACCATGTCTGACGAGCATCCTGTTCAAATTTTACTTGAAAATGTCGAAAATTCAAAAATTTATTATTTTTTTTACTGAAAATGTGTATTTTTTTACATGACCTATTAACGATTTTTTAACATGTTGTCATTTGAATTTTGACATACCGACTTTTCACACGTGTTCTAGAATGTTCAAGGTATTTTCTAGTATTTTTCAATACCGATCGGACTGATAGTTTTCGGACAGCAACCATTTGGAACTTGGCCGGGTGAATTTTACCCGTGCCCACTATGTTATTCTACCGAAGTGTGACCACGGAGGGTTAAAGATCATTTTTTTTAATACCATGTAACAGCCAAAAGTCGTGTAGTAGAGCGTCTATAATACGGACGTCAAAAATCCAAATTCGATTTTGCCGAAAAATCGCGTGAAGTGAATATTTGTTTAAGGCGTCGATACGACTGTACAATTCGCCGTGCGACACGGAAAAGCGTGCAAATTGCTCCTCTCTACCGTCAGAGTGAATTATGACTGATTTTAACGAGTTTTTTTACGTTTAAGACGTCTACCGGCCCTTCTATGGGTACCTTGCGAAACTCCGGACAATTTGATAATCCCAACGGGGTCCGGTCACAATTAATCCGGATTATCGACGTTCCACTGTAATAAAACATACCCTAAATCTCGAAAATGGTAAAAAAAGTTTGTCTTTTCAAGGGATCATCACGGTGTAACGGGTCGAAGTATAGCTGACTTTCGCGATTTTTTTTCGATGGTTAAAATACACTAGTCTGATTTTTTATGTCAAATCAAAGCACTCATGAAGGACAGAAAATAAATTTTGAAACGTTTATTTTTTTTTTTACGTTTGAAAATGACTTCGCAAAAAAAGAAGTCCTTACAGTCCTGTGTTAATATTATCTGGAACAAAATTTGTGAGAAGATTATTTATCAGTATCAAAGCCGCTATGTTGCTATGGAGGTTTTTTAAAATCAAAATTCACAAAATGGCGGCGGGTTGAAAAAAAAAATATCGAATTTAGCCTATTTTTTCGACAATTTTCGTTAAAAAAAATATGAAGATTTAAAAAAATGTCTTGAAAACTCTTCCTTGAGAGTGTACAGCGTTTTGAAAAACATTTCGAGAAAAAACGCGTTTAAAGTTCCAAGTGTGCACGCCGCTGCTCGAATCGCTTAGCGACCGAAATTATTCGAATTTCGCCCCAAAACTTGGCCAGCATATTTATAACCGTCTATACTATCGAATGATCCAACAAAAAACCATTTTTTGCAAATTTTCCACGGTGATGATCCCGTACAAAAAAAAAAAAAAAACATGAAAATCAGCAAATTTTTTCCTCGCCTAAAGGTATCTCCCTCCTTAAGTGCAACGGAGGATCATTGCACTCGGATTGGCACGGAAGATTTGCAATTTTAGTCGAGCGTTAAATTCGCCGGTTCAGTTTGACTGACCCGACGAGCTAGAACAAACGGGGCAAAGAAAACGAGCGAGTAGAAGTTATCCGAGACTTTTGGTAAGGTCCTAAGGATGGCTCTTATGCGATCGCGACGGCCGCGAATCTCTTTAGCCCGAACGAAGAATCTTGCGTGATCAATGGACACACACTTGGTTCCAACTTGACAGATGAAAAGAAGACTCAGCGAAAACCTGAGAGGGACGCATTTTACAAGCAGAGCAAACATTTCCACAAGAGAGATCTTCTCTCGCGATATTCATTACGATCGTAAGATTGACACGGGGAAAAATTGTACCGAACTATATTGGGATACGATCTGACTTTTTTTTTCTCGTAAATATGCCTTGTCCTTGTCGCGCGTGCTACTGCATTTAGTATTGCGCTCGAGGGGTTACGAGTGAGGCACGAATACAAAAATACGGGGCCATTAGATCTAGGATGATAAACAATGGGTGTACGATAATTTAACCGTAAAGAATCGATAGTTTCTTTGTTTTTTGTTTCTCGTAAGTACCTTTACCATATCGTCGGGTTTAGCACGACTTGAAAAATTGTTAACGTACACATTTCTAATATTTACAACGTAGGGGGAGGGAGTGGAAAAAGGTTGTTTGCGTCGCAATACGCAGGAACATATCTCGGAAGAATCTCTTTTTTGTTTAATACCTTAATATAACGAATATATCTGTATACGGAGTGACGAAATCTCGGTAGAATTTTTTTTATATCGATCTTTTTACCCAACTTTGCAATTTTATAATCGACTGACGTGTGCAGTGAATTTTGACAATAAAATTGAATCGAGAGAAATGAAATATTTACCAGCGCTTGTTTCACTTTTCTTGTGTGAGATTTCCGGCTGTTTACCGCGACGAGGCATCTACCTGCTGCGTTTCGTTGCAACGGCATCTTGACCTCTCACGCGGCCTCTTAAGGCGAAGTGTCGCACCGACCGAGCGACCGTGAGCGACGGAGAGGGATTCCTGAATTGCAGATTCCCAGTGGGCTCCGAGACGCGACTTTTTTACGACGTTTCGGAAAAAAGAAAAGTTACTTCCGCTCTGCTTAAAGGCGAACGTCTGTCTCTACGTTTTCACGAAGTGTCAGCCGTGCAGGGGACAACTTGGCTGCGGAATTTTTAACGACACGTGCCCTTAAGGGATTTAGCTACTGAGGCGACCCGAAAATCAGGATTGTTTGGGGAAATTAAGGTTGTTATGGGGTTGAGGCCTTGGGCCACAGTAACGGGTATAGAATCATGTGCGAATTTAACCATTTTTTTCGTATGAAAAAGTGATTCGCTCGTGAAATTAATTACACATCTATTTATATGAATATCAAGCTGTTAGAAATTTTTTTTTCGTGTACAAAATGGCCGACCACTCGAAACTTCTCGAAACACCTTTTTTCCAATTGGCGTGACAAATAACTTCAACAATTTTCACTCGATTTACTTCAAATTCAGAAGTTACGTTCCTAATTGCATTTCGCAGAAAAGTACGCACGGAATTTTTGATTGATCGAAAACTTTTCATTTTATGAGCAGTTTATGAGCAGTTATAACGAAATTTTTCACTGAAAATTCATTTCTTAAGTTCAAATACCTACAACTTTTGAATAAAACAATATTTTTTAAATTCCGTACGTACGTCTCTAGGTATTCTAATGTAGATTGACGAGAATTTTTGTTTTTTGTTCTGGGTAAAAAATTGTGGATGCTAAATGTCACGCCGCGGAGCACCTAAAAAAAGATAACGAAAGAAAATATTAGTAGTCGGTCATTTTGTACATCGAAAACAAAAAATATATTTTCTCTAACAGCTTGATATTCATACTAAATAGATGTGTAATTAATTTTATGAGTCAAGCACTTTTTCATGCGAAAAAAATTGTTAAATTCGCACATGATTTTATACCCGTTACTGGGGCCTAACCCCTTAACGGTATCTTCCCCCCTCAATGCACGAAAGCCTGTTTCATCAATGCATAAAAATCTGTTCTTTTCCCCGCTCCATCCGCGATTCTCCACGATAAACCGTATCAAGATTCTCCACCCTTTTCCATCTTCGTATCACAGTATTTCGCAAGGCTATCGCGTAGGCATTTCCGTACGTACTTCTCTGCGAAATGCAATTACGAACATAACTTTCAAATTTGAAGTAAATCGGGTGAAAATCGTTGGAGTTATTTGTCACGCCAGTTGGAAAAAACTGTTTCGAGAAGTTTCGAGTAGTCGGCCATTCGAAAAAAATATATATATATATATTTTCTAACAGCTTGATATACTAAATAGATCTGTAATTAATTTTATGAGTGAATCACTTTTTCATTTAAAAAAATTGTTAAATTCGCACATGATTTTATACCCGTTAATGTGGCCTAAGGCCTTAAGTCAACATGTTACCACCGAGCTGAATTTTTTTTCTGGGCCTTTAAAATCTCTTTGCTGATCATCCTGTGCTGTTTGAATACGATCCACAGTACGGTTTTTTAGAAAACAATCGGCAAGTCGACGTATTGCGTGGGCTAATTACATTACGCTTATGGAAAACTCCGGATCATTTTTCAGTACATTATTAATATCTGCTAAGTGAATGTTACCAGGGAGCTGGAAAAATAGGTACGGTTCGACTAATTATCGGACTAACCGTTGGTACCGTGAAAATGAGGATTCACAGCAGAGATGTCAGGCGGCCATCCAGAAATCCTTGTGCCAAGCTCGCTAAAAGCTGGTACTAGAGACGAAAAGCTAGTACGCCCATGATCCGCCGCGGCGCTGCCAACGCTAATATAAGCCATGTCGACAATCGCACCCCAGAGCCAAAAATTATATCTTAGTGTCTCATGCCGTTACTAGAGGGCAGTAATCACCGGACGAAAAAAAGTACCTTTTTATGCGAGATTTGAAAGAAAATGTGACGTTCATATTATTTCTTTCTGATGTTATATCGCATTTTTGATGCACAATGTAAAGTATATTGAAAAAAAGTAATAAATGATTCTTATTGAAGATTTTTATCTGAAACGAGGGTTCGGTAACTTGAGCAAAGACCAGAAAAATTGTCAAAATTGGACACATTTAGAACCCGGAAAAATATTTTCATACTGATGACAGTATTTTACAAATCTTACGTAGAAGTTAAAAAAAAATTCAAAACAAACAGATTCTTGGCATAAATGTTTTTCAATGTCTTTATTCCAAGCTTTATTTTTTTCTGTTTCTATTTGTCATAACCATATGACAGCGTAATAAAATGTTCGTTTTTCATTCAATATTATTCATTGGGGGTTTTTAAATGCAAATTATTTCTTTTAATGTCAGTGAAATGATCGAGCGATACTTCTTTTGCTGCCGTATTTATTCTCGTAAGCCATATGATATAATGAATAAGTAATGTAATCGTTGCTTTTATCGACGGGTATAACAAATTATTAAAATATTAATTTAAGAAACCGAACTTAATAAATCTAGACTTTTTTATGGAGTAATTTTCTCCACTAATATTGGCATTACTGTCGCTTAACGGCTAATCTTGGTATTTTTGCGTACAAGGGCAGAATCATCTTGGTACATGGTACGTGATCCTAAAAACTAGTATGTTTACCAAGAAGTTGGCACGCCTGACATCCCTGATTCACAGTGCCGTTATAAAATTATTAATGTTTTTGATAGCGAATTTGTGCGAGAATCAAGCACACAAAATATTAGACTGTGCAACCATGGCAACGTCGTAGACGGCACAAATGCTACCTAACTTATCGGTATTCGGTAATCATGCCCGAGAACCTCAAACTACTCGGTCAGGATAATTAACAACGAATATTATTGGTACTTATTCTCTTGATTAGTAATAATTACTTAACATTAATTTGACAACTATGTTCAGAAATTATACATTTCTAGACATTTCTAGGCAAAGCCAAAATAACGCGGATTTTTTTTCATATATAATTTTTTTTAGAATATCGGAGAATTATTCAAGTTTTTGATTTCTTCGAGATTATAGACATCTTTAGTAAACACTTTTTCTTTCCAGCGGGATTTTTTTTACTCGGGCCGATATTCATTTTTGACGGCTCCTTGGGCCGATTGAGGTTACGAACGGGGCGCATGTGTCTTTAACTTCGCCACACTTCTGCCAACCTGGGCATTATGATATGCCACGATTTACTACGTTGACAATTCGTTTCGCGTTAATTGAGCGAGAAAAAGTTATAGAAAATAATTATACAAAGTAATGAAAACACTTAATGTAATCACCGAATGTTCAAAAATGCATATTTTTACAAATAGATGTCGAAAAATAGTTCGAAAACGTGCGTTTAATATGACGATTATTTGAAAGCTAAAAGTTGGTAACAGTCAATCGGCTCCGTGCGTAAGCATAGGGCGCTCCCCTCGTACTTCACCCCCGACGGCTAAACCCCATAACAACCTTAAGTTTCGAAGAATAAGTAAGATGACTGCAAAATTGTTTGGCCACTCGGTTGCATGGACATTGACAAAGTTGTGTGCCGAATTACGTTGAAAAATACATGACTGTTACGCATATGGAAAACCGGGAAAACTTAGGCATTTTTTTCCTCCTGGAATAATCAGAAAAAAGTCGGGCAATTTTGAAAATTCTTCGGAACTTTTGAAAAATTTACTTTTTGCAAGAATTACGAAGAATGAAACTGACTTGAAAAAAAACTGAAAAGTATAAAAATAGATATTTTTGTATATTCTTAATATATTAATTAGTCTTTGTTATAGAAAAAAGGGTAATTATGCACAAGTGGGGCACCACCCCAATTCACAGAAAAAGCCTCCCCGAATACAAAGCCGACGAGAAATCGCGGCGGCATAAAAAGTTATGAGCTTTTGAAGTTCTCGGAAATACGTAATAAAATACGGCATTTTAATAGAAAAAAACTGTGTCACCATATAAAATGAAAATGAAAATTTATGGTGTGGAAAATCACTTTATTTATACAAAAAAAATCATAAAATAAAAAGCCACAATTATTTATATGAAAAAAGTGCCAAAAGTTCTATGATAAAGAAAATGAAATGAGGACGCAAAGCATAGTTTGACATCAAGTGAAACAAAATCACGGCGTCATTTGTAGAGAAGTGAAGTGTCCCAAGTGCGGCGGATTGGCGACGATAAACGCAAATAATTTAACGTGTCGTTGCAACAGAAGATAGACGCTAAAAAAGGAAAAGAAGATAACTAAAAAATATGCAATTTCAAACAATCTTTGAGGGGCTTTACCAGTGTGAACGCTGAAAATTTGGGAGATTTTCGGGAATTTTTTGGAAGAAACGTGCTCAATTCAATGTTTCGGGAAATTAAGAATATATTTGACTATATTTGGCCTATATTACATAATTTTTTCATAGAAAAATATTGAGATCCAAGCTACTTACGCGCTGCTTTCCGAGACGCCGAAAAAAAAGTTCCTCCACTGCTGACGGAATTCCGGCCGATTGAGTAGCTGAAACCGAAAAAGGAAAAAATGTCGTTAAACTGGAAGGTATTTCCTGTACAATGACGTCGGATTTTGGAATAATATCAAAGTCTAACAAAATGGCGTAGTTATGATAAAAAGTCTGTTTTCTTGCCTATAAAATGGCCGTTTTTTTCAATGTCCAATCGTCAATTTCCACCCAATCAAAAGTATCCTACGTCATTGTAGACTAAATATATTCGAGAGTACTTAGTTGAAATTTCAAGTCAATCGGATAATTGCTCTCTGAGTTACAATGAAAAATTGAAAAATCTCATTTCGAGAAAAACGCGTCTAAGGATTTAACTATCGATTTTTGAAAGATAAAATGATATTTATATAAATGATATAAATGATAATGATATTCTTGAAAGTAAAAACTTTCGAACAAGGCAAAAGAAAGTCGATTTTTTTAAAGTGTCACACTGGTATAGCCCATTAAGAACTAATACTTGGTGTAGAAATGCACATTTGGCTCCGAAAAAAGTTTGGGTTTGGGTTTGTTTGGATATTAATGTTTAAGAACTAATACTTGGTTTGGAAATATACACATTGGACTTCGAAAAAATGTTTGTAGCAGTGCCGTATTTTATTACGTGTTTCCGGGAACTTCAAGACCCCATAAATTATGGAATTAATGAAAAACATCAGCGTCCCCCGCCGGAATATCATTAGTGGTGACCAATTAAGGCGTTACCCCCACTTGTAGCGCAAAAAAGGCCTTTGTCATGAATTTTTTTAAAGAAAACTACAAAACTTTTTTAATCGATCAATATATCATCTTAAAGAACACATCTTGAAGAACTTTCAGTAATTTTTTTATTGAAAAATATTACATTGTTTAGTGGCAAATGGCCGTCAATGAAATAATGTTTTTATATACACGGTTTGCGGTGACCAACATTGCGGCGAAGTGGATCATCTGAAAAAAAAATGCGGATGGATTTAGTCAAATATAAGTATAAACTAGTCTTTAATCGAAGGATTTTAAAAAATATTCATTTTTCACAAAATGGCGGACAGTCAAAGTTATAGTTCGATTTTAACGAAAAAAACGGCCGTTTTTTGGCTATAAAACGGCAATTTTTTTCGAAAAAAAAATCGAACGATTAAAGACTACATTTTTATGTATTAAATAAGCCTGCAAAATTTCAAGAAGATCGGTTCATTAGTGTTCGAGTAATCTTGGTCACCGACTTCAGAAATTCCATTTTGAGAAAAACGCGTTTAAAGTTTCTCTTTCAACGCTCTTTCAACGCGGATTCTTCTCTTTCAACGCTCATATTTCAGTCAATTTTGTTCGGATCGACTTGAAATTTTCAGGACATATTCTCAGATACTTATACTTGGAAAAAATGCAATAAAAAAAATCGATTTTTTCAAAATCGCAAGTGTGGGTAACCCCTTAAAGCAGTTTATGCTAAAAAAGAAATTTGACATTGACATTGGGGTGGTGCCCCACTAATGCATAATTCCCCAAAAAAGGTTATGTCGAGGAGGCGTCGAACTGAGTGTCTGAAAAAATAGTCATATTTATAATGACAAAATAGAAGTCCTTTCGTGTGAACCAACAAAAATGTTTGAAGAAGTACTAAGCAAGTGGAAGGAGTAAAGGAGTACTTCAACTTTTTTACTAAATTTTCTACGAATAAACTTTTTATTTTGATGAATTGAGTAATCAATTTTTATACTTTTCAAGATTCACACAATGGGTATTGATAAGTAGAATATGCTGTAAAAAATTGAAAGCGATTGGAACATTGTTTCGTTGGTTTGAACCGGCTTTGAAGTTAGCGATACGAATCGCCGCGCGGTGTCTGGTATAAATATTATATTGTATTTAATAGCAGCCTGCACCCCGTGTGGGGCCTTCCTCAGCATGCCGTCTCCATGCCGGATTTAATTGTTGAAACAATGAAATTCCCCATGGCGTGCACTGGTCATCTGCCTACTTCGAAGAAAATAAACATCGGACGCTCCAAATACTGTCAGTTCGTCATTTAATTGAAACTCTTAATTCTAGAAAGCTTAAACTATTTTTAGAAGTTCAGTCGAGAAAAAAATTGATTTTTTTTACGCGTATAAGGCCTTAAGGAGGTTAGAACGAGCCAGTTGAGTCAAATGACGGTTTATGAATTTTTTTGTCAATGAACCTCAAAAAAATGCATAGGAGATATAGATTTATACTGTAGATGCTAATTTTGTATAAAATATACATTTGAAACGCAAAATTATGAATTTTTATAACTTTAGTATGTAAATAAGAAAAACTTTTGTGTTACTACCAACTTAAAGAAGTATAACATTTTCCACGATTATTATTAAAAAAACGGCGTCAGCGAATGTTTTATACAACTCAGAATGGAATTTTGAGTCATTTATAATTATGCGTATTTATATTTATGTCACACGGAAAAAAATAAATAGTACAAAATACAGGGGCTACACTCGAGCCAGTGCACAGCGATATTTACTGAAACGCAGTGCTCAAAGTAAATTATTACAGTTTCCATACTGTCCTCTTTGGACTCGAACCGCTCTACTGTATCTTTTACTGGAACACACAGTCCAAAATACAGTGTAGTGGAAAGTAAATGTTGACAGTTCAACACTCTAATATAAATTTAACAAAACTTGTAATTTGACAGTTGGTTAATCTGTATTATGTACAATGAATGTGCCAGTTATGTCGACAGAGTTTATGTAGACACACAAAAAAAAGTTTATTCATAAAAGAAGTTTGAAAAAAATGTGTAGAAAGTGTAAAAAAATCGGTCACATACACAAGAACGTACCTTTTTGTAAATAATTCTCTCTTTTTTTATAATTTTTTGAATTATGTCGCACAAATTTCAACGTTCGCATCCTATCGACCACGCACTACTAACTGGCAATCCTTTGTGTCCTGGCCACGTGCCTCACCCCACTCGCGAGACAAATCCTAATTAGACAAGAACGTAGCTTAAGGGGTTACCCCCACTTGCGATATTGAAAAAATCGATTTTTTTTATTGCATTTTTTTGAAGTATAAGTATCTGAGAATATGTCCTGAAAATTTCAAGTCGATCCGAACAAAATTGACTGAGATATGAGCGTTGAAAGTGAAGAATCCGCGTTGAAAGAGAAACTTTAAACGCGTTTTTCTCAAAATGGCATTTCTGAAGTCGGTGACCAAGATTACTCGAACACTAATGAACCGATCTTCTTGAAATTTTGCAGGCTTATTTAATACATAAAAATGTAGTCTTTAATCGTTAAATTTTTTTTTCGAAAAAAATGGCCGTTTTATAGCCAAAAAACGGCCGTTTTTTTTTCGTTAAAATCGAACCATTAACTTTGACTGTCCGCCATTTTGTGAAAAATGAATATTTTTTAAAATCCTTCGATTAAAGACTAGTTTATACTTATATTTGACTAAATCCATCCGCATTTTTTTCTTCAGTTGATTCACTTCGCCGCAATGTTGGTCACCGCAAACCGTGTATATAAAAACATTATTTCATTGACGGCCATTTGCCACTAAACAATGTAATATTTTTCAATAAAAAAATTACTGAAAGTTCTTCAAGATGTGTTCTTTAAGATGGTATATTGATCGATTAAAAAAGTTTTGTAGTTTTTTTTTTAATTCATGAAAAAGGCCCTTTTTGCGCTACAAGTGGGGGTAACGTCTTAAAAAAAATTTTCTCTTTCTTTATAATTTCTTGAATTCTGTCGCACAAATTTCGATGTCCGCGTACCATCAACCACGCACTACTAACTGGCAATCCTTTGTGTCCTGGCCTCGTGCCTCATTTGCTTATAGTATAACAATCAGTGATCGCATTTAAATTCTACCGTTGAATATTTTTACTGAAATCACTCATGTATTCACACTATCAAACTGCAAATAAACCAGTGTAACTGTAAAAATCTCAGAGTGCGCAGATAACGTCACGAACGGGCGAAAGAAGAGTAAAACTACCGTGCCACACTGTACAATTTAATGAATCACTCTCTACTCAATACAGTGTACACTGTAACCCTTGCACTTTACGTACAGTATAAAAATCAGTGACCTCATTCAAATTTTACTGTTGAATACATTTACTGACATCACTGATTTATTCACAATACTAAACTGTAAATAAATTAGTGTAACTGTAAAAATCTCAGAGTGCACAGATAACGTCACGAACTGTCGAAAGAAGAGTAAAACTACCGTGCCACACTGTACAATTTAATGAATCACTCTCTACTCAATACAGTGTACACTGTAACCCTTGCAGTTTGCGTACAGTATAAAAATCAGTGATCTCATGTAAATTTTGCAGTTGAATATTTTTACTGAAATCACTCATGTATTCACAATATCAAACTGCAAATAAACCAGTGTAACTGTAAAAATCTCAGTGTGTACAGGAAAATTCGTCATTTTTGTAGGACAGGATTTACATTACTCTGTTTGACTGGAAAATGAAATATGGCACCCTGTTTTTTATGCTGTTTATACTGTGATTTTCGCTGTTTCTTTTTTTCCGTGCGCGAGATGATTTATTATTGCCATTAATTAATATTAAGTGTTGCCGAAATACGGCAACTTCGCGGGCATTGAGGTCGGCAGCAATGCTCTCCATTCGCCAGCCAAGATTCGTAATCTTTCATCAAAACTTGATGGTTCCATATTGAATATATATGGTTTACGGTGGGCAAGATTACGATTTTTTCGAAATGTTTACAAAGGTTTAGTTTGCGTTAATCCGTTGTAAAAAATGGTTGATCATGGTGCTAAATGGCACCATAAACAGAAGAAAGACACACCCGAACATTCAGTCTACAATAAACAATCGACCATCAATCGATAGGTGTACGAGTTGATCCCATGAGGTAAGATGATCATTTTCAATACCCGGGAAAAAATGTTCATGTCTGAGTGGATATGTTCATATGTGTTTCAGATATTGTCATACATGTACAAGATATATTTATATCTGACATTTTACAGTATCATATATGATTAGGTCTTATCATATTCCACATCACATATGCATATAGAAGATCATATCTGATCAAATACAGTATCTGGCCTGACCATATTTGAACTCATATCTGTTTATATCTGGCTAAGTACCAAGGCGAGTTGGTACCGTGAATTCGTATCTGAACATACATGATGTGATATGTGACCGTATCTGTTCGTATAAGATCATATCCGATCAAATACGGTACCAGACTCCGCTATATAGATCTCATATATGTTTTTATCTGGTCAGGTACCAAGGCGAGTTGGCAGCGTGAAACCATATCTGAACATATATGATGTGATATATGAGCAGGCACGTTCATATAAAATTTTATCCCATCAGATACGATACCAAACCTGGAAAATATACGAAGTCTTATACACTCATACCTCATTGTATATGTAGTTCAGTTGTTCACACATGAAAAGATCTGAATATATGAAACGATATATGAGGATATGAGACGATATCCGATCAGATATGGCACCTCACCTGACTGTATTATATGTGATCATGTGAGTTATTATAATATTGTTAATTATTAACACATCAAGTGATGACGTGTTAATAACCCCGCTCTATATATGTAAACATATTAATATCTTCGTGACTGCACTAACAAGATTTGATCTGTCTCAACAGGGTAAGATTTGCTCTGATATAGTCGGAGTCATACCTGGTCTGATAGTTCAGATAAACTATGATTCTATGATATGGGCAGGTCTATTGTTCATAGATGTCCAGGTCTACTGGGATCCACGGTATTTTATTCTTATACGGACAGACAGATCTGGTCCAATAAGATTAGATTTGCCTGACATGTTCAGATCTGGCCCAATAAAATCAGATCTACCTGACATGATCAGATCTGGCCCAATAAAATCAGATCTGGTCCAACAAGATCAGATCTTGCCTGGGGATTGGATCTGGTCAGACCTGCTGCGATATGGACGGGTCTGCTCTAAAAATTATAAAAATGGCTCTGATATGATCATACATGCTCAGATATAAGCATACACGATCTGTCATGACACTACATGAACAGATATGGCCATTTTTCTTGTTCGGTCATATCTGATTCTACAGATATGATTCAGAGATGAACTTTTTTTCCCGGGTAGCGACGAAATTATTAACGATGTCTAATGGTATTCTTTGGTAAAACATAGCGCCCGGCACCCCGCCGCGTTAGTCAATTCATAATGATGGTTCGAGTAATGCATTTTTTTTTATGAAAAAATAATTAAATTGTAAGCTGTTGATTTTAGGCAAGGTTGACTTTAAGCTTAGCTAACTTTCATTGTATACTGTCATATGCAATCATTCTTGAGTTTGTGGCTTTATAATATGCTCTATTTGGGTTCTGATTGGCGTAGTAACAGTGGAATACTTATAGGTTATGTTACCAAGCAATGAATGAAACGTTGAGTTTGGCACAAGACGATTCCTAGGGATCATCTTGCACACAAATAACGTACCTACTTCATTTTTGTTAAATAGATTGTCTATGTTCAAACTACACTACTAATGTATAATTGATCTCACAAATAATAATTGATATAGAGGCCAATTGTAAATATTTTTAAAGATACAAGGCCAAATGCAGAGAAGCGATTGATATTTGGTATTGATATTTCCTCCTATTGAAAACTTTGAAGCGAGTTTTCTCCAGATTTCATTTTCACGATTTTTCCAAATTGGCTTATATGAAAATCTCTTCTGAGTGAATAAAAAAGTAATTTTAAATTATTTTTATAGCACGTTAAAGTGTTTTTCAAGACATTTTTTATCAAACCTGACAAAACTTATTTCACGATTTTTTCAGCTTTTTCTTACTTCACCCAGAAAAAAATATATCACAATTGAACATTTCATTGGTTTATTTGGTTCAGTCAAGAATTACGAGCTGAATCTTTCCCGCCGATTGAGGACTGCAGTGGCAAGACGCAGATAGAATAGGCTGATAAATCTGCGGTCATTTATTGTTTCATGTTGAAACATTTTTTTATACATTTCACATATACCTGAAAAGATACCTCAATGTTTACTAGGCGCACTTGTTTTTTTCCTTCTAAAAAAAATCCCGAAAAAACGCTTTCTTGGACCTTCTAATGCAGGCTCCTTAAGACTGGCTGCAGAATACTGGTTTAGTTTAAGGGGTTAAGCCACTCTAGAGGCCGAAAAAATAGGCTTTTTGGCGATTTTTGTTTCAGAAAAACTACAAAATAAATCGAGATTACAAAAAAGGGTGTTTATCATACATATCAGTGACTGTATACAATAATTTTTTGAAGCGATTAATCTCAAAATGGCGGCTGTGCAGCATTTATCTCGATACTGCATTTTTTAAGTTAACCAGAAACATAACTCAGACAATTTTCAACCGATTCACTTGAAATGTTGAATATATCTTGAAAAATACATTGTCTATGGAAGTACGTAGGATTTTTTTTATATTGCATATTTCATTTGTTACACAACAATTATCTGACGAAATGTTTCACTTTCCAAAAATTTGCCTAAAAAATCGTCAAATAATCGTTAATAATAAATGAAATATGCAATATAAAAAAAAATCCTACGTACTTCCATAGACAATGTATTTTTCAAGAAACGTTCAATATTTCAAGTGAATCGGTTGAAAATTGTCTGAGTTATGTTTCCGGCCAACTTAAAAAATGCAGTTTTGAGATAAACGCTGCACAGTCGCCATTTTGAGATTAATCGCTTCAAAAAAATGAATGTATACAGTCAATGATATGTATGATAAACACCCTTTTTTGTATCTCGATTTATTTTGTAGTTTTTCTGAAAAAAAAGCCTCTAGAGTGGCCTAACCCCTTAATTCCACTTGGGTTAGATAAACCTTATAACTGAAAGGTAATTTAACTTGTAAGTTCGGTTGACGTTTTATACCTATGATTAATATATATAAAGGTTTTGTAAACTCGAATTTCATTTATATTTACCTAATTTCTCCAAAATAATCAAAAAAATCCCAAAATGGGGGCAAGATGGTCCGGGGGATCATTTTGTCCATACTTTAGAGATCATCTTGAACACCGGGGTATCCAAGGTGATCCTTACATAAGGCTTAAAAAAGGAAATCTTTTTACTAAATATTTCGAATATGGTAAACGTAAGATAGATAAATATGGCAATAGTAAACGCTTTCAGATCTTGATTATGTTGAACATCTTTGAAATTACGAGCATTCTCCCTTAGGGCTATCATCTCGTACACCTTTCCCCCAAGTGCCATTTCCCAGCACTGCGAGAAAAGTGTCAAACTCTCGTCTTCCAACCTGTCCAAACGAAGACCAGCGAAGCCCATCGCGAATTTCGGTACGGCCCTTCGTCTACGTAAAACGACAAAGGCCCCGGCGGTTCAAGGTGTAAATGATCCTGGCACAATCGTCTTCGTTACCGTGGTGGTAAAGGGAAGGTGTTTGTGACATCGAAACCCTGAATGAACTGCGTGGCGAAAAAATATGGGAGACCCGTAGGGAAAGTAGCCAGGGGCCAAGGGCGTCTGTATAAAAGTCTTTCAAAAACGCCTCCGCGGTACGATCCTCTTTCCAGCCTGCGTAAGGACACGGATCCTTCGGGCTCCAAGAAACGCGCGCAATAAATCTTCTCTACGTTTCTCGTCGAGTTTTTCTTTATTCCAGGGGGGGAGGGGACAAAGGGAGTCGCATTACAATGAGTACTAAAGGTTTCGGCGTACAGGTGTTTCGAGGCTCCGGTACACTCGTAGACACACCGTTCCAATGCCAAAAACAAGGCGCAATCGAACATTTCACGAGGTAAGAAAAACTGTGTAAAGGATCCTCGAAAAATACTTCGAGATGGACAATGCGAAGGGACGCGGAAAGAACAAACGGAGTAAAGATACTCTCGCACAATGACTGATGGGCGATATCCGTGACTTTGGCTATTCAGCAAAAATGCATAGACGATGAATACGGTTAGTTTCTCAGCCTCCCAGTCACGCTGTGCAATGCCGCAGAACGCAGAGATACCTATGAAAAGGTCAATGCAGGGATAATAACGCGATTTACAACGTATACGCGTGAAAAATTGTCTTGAGGTTTTTTTTTTGTTACATGCTTTTATTTAACTTCACTTTCTGTGAGATGCAAAACGGAATATCGATATTTCACCCACCTCCCGACTGCTTACAAGGAACATCACTTTGGTGTCCTCCGATTTTGTTGAAACTTTTTTATGTGAAAGAGTATCAAAAACTAAGAGATACGTATTTTTTTTTATCGGTGGAAAAACGGTTTTAAGGGGTGATACGCACCCTCGAAAATAGGGGTGTTTTTCGTCGATAACGTTATGGTTCTTATCTTTAATGTATAATAGACAAGAAAATAAAAGTTGCAATGTGACATTTTTTTATATCTCGTACCGTTAAAACGTTATCGACGAAAAGCGAAAATCATCCCCATTTTTGACGGTGCATTTCACCACTTAAAATCCTTTTTTCGACGATGTGTAAAACGTCTTTGAGTCTAATTGTCTAATTAAACTCTGATTGTCTAATTAATATGTCTAACAGTCTAAGTATCTTTACACTTGTCTAAAAGCAGTGCAATGAACGAAAAAGTCTCTAAGTATATAAGTCTAAGAATCTTTCCACATGTCTAAATACAGTGCACTGAATCAAGAAGACTCTAAGTCTGAGTCTACAAGTCTGAGTATCTAAGTCTAAATATCTTTACACTTGTCTAAATGCAGTGCACCGAATGAAAAAGACTCTGCATTTAGACAAGTGCAAAGATACTTAGACTGTTAGCAAACTAATTAGACCAAGCTCTAAATCGTGTCTAAATTAGTGCACAATTATAATTTAGCCATGTGTAAAGGGGCATTTGGACTCAAAAATGTTCAAGGAATCTTTCCTATAAAAATAATCACAAAAATCAGCTATTTTTTCCTCGCTTAAGGGGTAAGGCCACAGTAGAATTTTCAAAAAATCGATAGTTTTTTCGCTAAAACGGTGCTTTGTGATGACAAAAATAAGTTACTATTCGATTTATAGCAAGGACATTTTTTTTCACCGACTTTGAGCGTATAACGTAAGCCCAACTCTGGCACGCCCATAAGGATACTTAAAACTTTAAACGCGTTTTTCTCGACACAGCTTTATTCCAATTGGCGTGACAAATAACTTCACCAATTTTCACTCGGTTTCATTCAAATTAAAAAGTTATGTTCCTAATTGCATTTCGCAGAGAAGTACGTACGGAATTTCTGATAAATCGAAAACTTTTCATTTTATGAGCAGTTCAACACGAAATATTTCACTGAAAATTCATTCAAATACCTACAACTCAATTCAAATACCTACAAGTTTTGTATAAAACAATATTTTTTAAATTCCGTACGTACTTCTCTTGGTATTTTCATGTAGATTGACGAAAACTTTTGTTTTTTGTTCTCGGTAAAAAATTGTGGATGGTAAACGTCACGCCGCGGAGCGCCTAAAAAAAAGATGGTATATATTCGGAAATGTCACTCCTGTCAGAATCGAGCTGATTTTTTTGGTGTGTTTTCTTGCAGTTCAAAAACATCATATTTAATATTATTATGACAGCGCATCAACAAAAACAATGTCAACAAATATTTTTTTAAAGGTTTTGTAAAGATCACGTCGTCCGAATTTTGCGATATTACGACGAGCATCGCGCCATATTCTTTCAATATTTCGTGTATATGCTCCCGAATCTGGATCGATCCAAACAAACAAATAAAAACCCAAACAAACCCAAAAACATTTTGCGCCGTTAAAATATAACTTAATATAAAGTTTTATAATCATAAAGAATTGATAAAAAAAAATTACAGCCTCTTTTTAGCGGGAGTGACACTCCCGAATATTTACCAAAAAGATAACAAAAGAAAATATTAGTAGTAGGCCAATTTGTACATCGAAAAAAAAAATTCCAACAGCTTGATATTCATACTAAATAGATGTGTAATTAATTTTATGAGTAAATCACTTTTTCATACGAAAAAAAATTGTTAAATTCGCACATGACTGCATAGCCATTACTGTGGCCCAACCCCTTAGGGTATCTTCTCCCTCAATGCACGAAAGCCTGCTTCATCAATGCATTAAGGGAAGGGTAGGGGTTTCAGCGTGAAAAAAAAACACTTTTTTTGCGAATTTTTTTCATCTATATGGATAGAGTAAATTTATTGAAACCTTTTGTACATTGTCAAGTGTCATTTCAAGAACATTCCGTGAAATTTGTACGCGAAAATATCCACAAACAAGCCGGTGACAAAGCTTTTCCAAGAACGCCTTGGGAAAAACACGATATGCGGTGTTCACTGTATCTCAGCGAGAACTTATCTGAAATCAAGTACCATTAAAATTTAGTCAAAGTATCATCAAATCCTCCCCCAACGGTCTTTGATAATTTTTTTTCATTTCTAAATTTTTTCTTGTCATGTAAAGTGAAAAGTGCTATTTTTCACGAAAAATTCCGCCATTTTGGGTGTGGAAAACCCCCCCAATGTAAAAAAATCTCAAACTAACCATTGGGGGGAGGTATTTTATATGTAGAAAGTGCGTACCAAGTTTGAAATGAATCGGTCATGTAGTTTTCAAATGGCAGTGAACACGGACTTTGAAAAAGTGGTTTCGAGAAAAACGCGGCACCGGCTTGTTTGTGGATATTTTCGCGTACAAATTTCACGGAATGTTCTTGAAATGACACTTAAGGCAGTAGTCTGCTTTACAGGCATCAAAAAATCGCTTTGAAGAAGAGGAAGGATTATTGTATGGCCCGGGGATAGCTGATTAACATCTAATTAGTGTAAGTATCCAAAAACTTATATTTTTTTGGACCGAATACTTTAAAGCCCGTTTTCTCGAGTTTTCATTTTCACAAGTTTTAGAAAACGGTGCCGGCGATAGCAAAAACAATATATGTCCGATCGAAAAAAATCAAAGTGATCTAGCTTCGGTATTAAATTATCTTCTATTTGAACTAAAAAATTTGGACAACAGTACTATTTAAATTACTTGTTTTGCAACTTAAAGTGAATTTTTTTTTTCAAAAAAGTGATTTTTTTTTCAAACTTCGAAAAAATTTGGAATTTCATCATTTCTTCGGTATTTTTTTAGTTCATATAGAAAAGGAACTTATAAAAACTAAAAAAAAATTTGCTTCGACTGCTTCAGATGCATCGCACGACCTCCATCACCGGCACCGATTTACAAGTGCAGACTCCAGGCGCCCCAGAAAAATCGTTACAACTTTGAAAAATTTCAATATTTTTTAATAATAAATATTGTTTTTTAAAGCTTGAATATAATACACTATCGTCTCAAAATTTCGTTTACCGCAATCATTTCCTTCCCTTTCGAAAAAATTGCTGAAAAAACGCGTTTTTTTCGGCTTCTAAAGCAGACTACTGCCTTAACAATGTACAAAAGGTTTCGATAAATTTACTCTATCCATATGGATGAAAAAAAATCGCAAAAAAGTGTTTTTTTCTTCACGCCGAAACCCCTACCCTCCCCTTGAACTCGGTTCTTTTTCCCGCTCCATCCGCGATTCTCCGCAATAAACCGTATCAAGATCCTCCACCTTTTTCCATCTCCGTATCAAAGTATTTCGCAAGGCTATCGCGTGGGCATTTCCTTACGCGCGTGCGACGCGTATTAGAATTCCGAACGTACGCAGCCGTTCGCTCCGCGGAGCACCGAGGGAAAGTGGGACACGCGGCATTAACGGAGATTGCACCCGCGATCGCTAAGTGAATCAGGAGCGAGAGGCAAGTTCCGGAGTTCGCCTGGCTCCCTCTCGCTCTGTCAACACACATACACGAGGGTTACCACGCGACGCGAACTGTGCCAAAAATTCATTCATGCCCGCTTCCCTTGCCTCGGCGAGGCGAGGAAAGGCCGCGAACGAGGACGCGCGCCTCCCGGTGAACGTGGCGCGCTCGAGGCCGCGGATGAACGAGATCCGCGGAGGCTTCACGCGCGGGGGAGGGAGGCTTCGATTCACAAGATGAACCATCGAGGTCGTGCTCACAGTGGCACGGTGGCTCAACTTGTGTCTCGTACGATGCACACAAATGGGCGATAACACATTGATAACTCGACGGCAAGAGAGAGGAGGGGGCCTAAAGGGCGAAAAGGGTCTGAGGAGGGTCGGCTGGAAAAATCCGAGAGCCGAAGTGCTTTTCCGGTGCAGCCGAGATACCTCACACTAACGCCGCGGAAATAAGCCGTGAATGACGTCATAGCCCACCCCTCGATGTCGTTCATTCAACCCCTGGGACAATCTGGGTCACCGGAGCATCCACTCCCATTCACCGCAGCCTCCATTCCGATGTCTCCCACACACGCACCCTACGGGACCGTGCGCGCGACACCGGCGACATCACGATATTTCTGCCGCCTCAATTTGACCATTGGATTATGAAATACAGCCGAAAAAAATACGAAAAACAAGAATGACTTTTTTCGTTTTGAGCCTTAGTTTTGGATTTACAGCGCTTCGAAGAGAAAACATGTATCTTTCCGATTTTCGATGTAAATCGAATTTTCCGCGTGTGTTACATTGTCCCGTCGTACTTTGCCGTTGACTGAAGGCCTCAGGCCAAAATCATGTGCGAATTTAACTATTTTTTTCGTTTGAAAAAGTGATTCACTCGTAAAATTAATTACACATCTATTTAGTATGAATATCAAGCTGTTAGAAAAAATATATATTTTTTTTTCGATGTACAAAATGGCCGACTACTCGAAACTTCTCGAAACAGCTTTTTTCCAATTGGCGTGACAAATAACTTCAACAATTTTCACTCGATTTACTTCAAATTTAAAAGTTACGTTCCTAATTGCATTTCGCAGAGAAGTACGCACGGAATTTCTGATTAGTCGAAAACTTTTCATTTTATGAGCAGTTTATGAGCAGTTATAACGAAATTTTTCACTGAAAATTCATTTCTTAAGTTCAAATACCTACAACTTTTGAATAAAACAATATTTTTTAAATTCCGTACGTACTTCTCTAGATATTCTAATGTAGATTTACGAGAATTTTTGTTTTTTGTTCTAGGTAAAAAATTGTGGATGCTAAATGTCACGCCGCGGGGCGCCTAAAAAAAGATAACGAAAGAAAATATTAGTAGTCGGCCATTTTGCACATCGAAAAAAATATATATTTTTTTTAAGAGCTTGATATTCGTACTAAATAGATGTGTAATTAATTTGACGAGTGAATCACTTGTTCATACGAACAAAAATTGTTAAATTCGCACATGATTTTATACCCGTTACTGTGGCCTAGGGCCTTAACGAAGTTGGCTGCAGATCATTAGCGTTATCCAGAATACACCACGTGGAGGTTGTTTGGGCTTGTTTGGGTTTGTTTGGTCTCTTCTTTCTCTAAAAGATAAAAAGAAATTCCGTTCGCTTAGTTAGAGGGAGCGGGCAATCGTTACCCACGTAGGAATTGACGATGAAAAAAGGGCTCATCAAGCTCTGAAACAAGGCTCACATTTTTCAATTCAGGCTGAGCACCAGCCTGATTTCAGGCCTAGCTGAAAGCCTGAATGATAACGCGGTTTCAGGCTGTTGCACACAGGCTTGACCAAAGGCTGGTAAAAAAGCCTGTACTAAGCCTGAACCGACGAAACAACAAGGTTCAAAACGAGCCTTAATGAAGCCTTCACGAGCATTTATGACCAGGCTTATCCCAAACTCTTCTCGGGGCTATATGAGGCCTGTTTTTTAGTTTTCTATATTCTACATTGGGATAAATTTAATAAATTTGTAAAGAATTCATTTTATTTATTATATATATTTATTATTCATTATATTATTTGTTATAAAATATATATAAAATATTTTAAACACAATACTTTATTTTATTTATTGTTTATGGGACACGTAATAAACAGAGTGTACGCAAACCCCAGAGAGTGAGTATATACGAAATGTGTATGTGACGAGAAAAAAACTTTTTTGTGTACCTCACGAATATCGATAAGAGAATATGTTTAAATGTTCTGAGCTGCCTCCTTCGCTTTCGTTTTTCGTGCCTTCGCACCCGACAAGTTTATTGCTAATTTTTTTTTCATACAAGTACAGAAAAAATATGATTTAAAATTTATTTTATTTTATCACAACCTGAAACAAGCCTGCATCCTCTTACTCCTTATTTCTCTCGCGTCCCACATTCATCAGGCCGCATCGGGCGTATTATAACTAATCATTCGTTAAATGTTCTGTATAATTCGTGATATGTCCTGTAAAATAATTCGTAAAGATAAGATGAGTAAAAGATAAGTGAAAGATAATAAAAGATAAGTAAAAGATAATTCATAAAATCTCCTGTATCTTCTAAAGGAAGGCAAAATCGCGATTTTTTTATTCTTAAAAAAGTGTTTCTTTTGGTCCAAATATCAATAATCCATGGTCGAATTAAGGCACCAGAGATATCGTAATCGTGCCGCGACACCTATCGACTGATTGACCTGTCAATTTTATTAACCTTTTCTTGACACACTGGGTCATTTTGACCCGGATGCATTTGAAATAAATTACTCACTTGCCCAAAATTGAAAGTTTTCGATAATTTTTTACAATTCGATTTTATATGTTCCGAATTTTCATTATGCAGGCATATTGAGAAATGGTTCAAGGGTATCCCGGTTTTTTTTTTCAATAAAAACTGACCTAAGGGTTGTCAAGGGTAGGTGGATGGCGGACTATGCGGGTCAAATTGACCCAGTGTGTCAAAGCCGTGGCTAAATATAAGTGTGTCAAGGAAAGGTCAACCCTACGTCAGTCATGGAAGGGTCAACCCTACGTCGTCAACCCTACGTTTATACACTGGGTCATTTTGACCCAAACGAATTTTTAGTAAAGACTCACATTTCTTGATATCTCTGCATAATTAAAATTCGGAAAGAATCAACGTAAATCATTTTAACAAATTATCGAAAACCTTCAATTTGAAGTGTTTTTGATCATTTGAAAATTTTACGAAAGTTAAGATTTCGATAATGAAATTGAAAGTTTTCGATGATTTTTTTTAACGATTCAATTTGAGGCTTTCCGCATTTTAATTATGCAGCCGTATTGATAAATGTTTGAAAGGGATCCCTGATGTTTTTTCAATAAAAACCGACCAAAGGGTTGTCAGTGGCAGGGGGATGACGTGCCATCCTGGTCGAATTGGCCCAGTGTGGCGAAATCGTGGCCAAATATAAGTGTGTCAACGAAGGGCGGGCCGGGCTTTTCACCGATTAATGATAGGGGCTGCTGATTTTTTGGCCGGGGATACGTCCGATAAGAGTGCCACTTTGGGGTTGCAATAGGCGAGGTACGTCTTTTACGAGGGAAAAAAAATTAAACGGTGGGCAATTTAGCACTGGGTTTTAGGAAAAAGTGTCAATTTGGCGGTAGTCAATGTCGCTTGCTGGCGGTAACTGAGCTCATTGGAGATAAACGTCCAGCGGAATTCGCGATGCTCCATGAGAAAACGTGGAAAATTGACTAGGCTTCAAAGGGTCATGCCTAGTTGTAAGAGTCGAAAAATTACTTTTCTCAAAAGCAGTATGTTTTGACAGTATATCGTGTTATAAATGTTCCCTGAAAATTTCAAGGTGATCGGATCAAAATTCACAGATTTTTAGGCTATGTTGACGCCTTCGGAACGCTCGGAGCGTTGTTCGAAACTTAAAACCCTTTTTTGCTCGAAAGAACGTTTTCAATGTCTGAGAGCAAAATATCTCGAAAACTACTGCATCGATCTTTCCAAAGATTTGTGGAGCTTATTCTAGATGTAAAAGTATAGTATTTGATCGGAGGATTTTTGTTCGATGTTTACTTTTGATTTGATGAACGAAAAGTTCCCATTTTTTCAACAAAAAAAATCACGACGTTCACCTTGAACAAGCGAACTTTTTCTAAATTTTGTGTTTCGAAAATTCCTTAGATTAAGTAAAGATACACTGATATACTAACGAAATCTGTTTGATTTTTTGATATTAGATAACCTGGTTCAGAAGAGCATTGCTCATGGTCAAAGAAGTTTTCGAGAAGTGCTTCCAGAGTATCGGCTCCTAATTATCGATCGAGTATCGATCCCTAATTCAATATTTTATCACAAAAAAATCACAGAGTGTTCTTTAGATAATACTTTTTCAAACGCCTAATTTTTGTAGAAATTTATCATCACGATTTTCTGAAAAAAAAAATCCCAATTATTCGCAACTAATTAATCCCAATTATCCCCATTATTTTTTTAATTTTTCAGGCAGTAAGTAAATAAATGTCCAATGGTTTCAAGGAATATTTTTTACGGATGTTTTTTTAATTTTTAGTACCTGTTCAGCTTGCTATTGCATACGAAGTCTGGATAGTTACACTCCAGGAGAATGATTTTCATACTCAAAATACAGAAAAAAAAAGAATAACGACGATTTTTCGGCCAAATCTGTTTTGTGGGAAGATTTCGAAATATTTCAAACAGTTGTATTCCAAAAAAACCTATATAATGCTTCATTTACAAAAATCATTTCTAATGCTTTCAAACGTTTCGCAACTGTTGTGCGATCAACTCCTGATGATTCTGCAAGTTCAGCTAGCGTCTGACATGAGTCCTCATGAAGTACTGCCTCCAATTCAACACATCAAAATCATTCTTTTTGAAGCGTCTAAACCAATCTCTGCGTGTTGTTTCCCACAGAGCATGGCCGTCGTAAGTATCAACGAAATTCCATATGCTTCAACTGCAGATTTCTTTTGAATAAAGTCGCAGTGTAGTAAAATTCCCCGCAAATACTCTTTTTTCGACACGAAATTTGACATGTTCAACACTATGAAAAAAAAAGTTGTTTACACTTCGGCGAAATGACATACACTGAATTTCAAGCCTGCTTATAGGGTGTCAGAAAATGACCAGACATTGTCATTTATCAATAAAACGTATTATTTATTTGAAAAGTATGACTATTTTTATTTTAATATAAGGTACAAACATGGAGGTTATGTGTGGAACACAATATCCGATAAATGACCGCCTCATCCCTGCAAACATTCACTCTTTTGACGAAATTTTCAATAACTTTTTGGCATAATTGCCAAAATATCAATCGGCCGGAACTTTTTTTAGCGTTCCGTAGGCAGCTCATAAGTCGCTAGGATCTTAATATTTTTCTATGAAAAAATTATGTAATATAGGCCAAATATAGCCAAATATATTCTCAATTTTCCGAAACATTTAACTGAGAACTTTTCTTCCAAAAAATTCTCGAAAATCACCCAAATTTTCAGCGTTCACACTGGTATAGCCCCTTAAGGGGAGATATACACCTAGATGGTCGAAAAAATCGATTCAGAAGCTATGAACATTCCGTCGACCGTAGAAGACCTACACTATGGGCCTGGTGTCGATGATTCCATGTAAGTTGACAAATTTCATGATTTATTCATTCCCAAATTTTCAAACGCGTTTTTCTCAAAACCACGTTTTTCAAATCGGTACCCAAAATGTCTCGAAAACCAATGAACCGATTGCCTTGAGGTTTTTTGTGGTTATTCTATACACCATTATCTAATCCTTGACATAGGATTTTTTTTCCGTTACTTAGTTTTTGTTTTATAGGCAAAATAATAACTAATTTTTGGCCCAAAAATCACTATTTATGTTCAAACGTCCGCCATTTTGTCATAAATCGATATTTTCAAAATCGGGTATGACAAGTACTAGATTTTAGTATCCAATTTAATAATCTTTTTGGTTTTTTTGTCAGATGATTTTTGAAGAAACGCCAGTGGGTACCGTATACGCAGATTTTTTTACGACGCTCCAACGATCATACAATATCCTTGTATATTTTTGATATTTTTAAATAAAGAAAATTTAACATATTTTTGAATGTATATAATTTTAGATAATTAAGCCCCCAATCCGAAATTTCAAATAGTTTTCCATGAAAAAAATCACAAAAATGACCTTTTTCGGCTCCTAGGTGTATATCTCCCCTCAAAACTCCAACGAGAGCACTCTGCTCGCACACACCGTTTAGTAACTAGACTCATGATTCATCCAACCCCACACCAACCCCTTGCCCGTAGTTCCGCCACCTATGCTTTTACCTCGCAACGGGTTCATCCCGCAACGGACAACACAAAAGTGCATATTTTTCAAATCGGTCTGTAGTATACTCCACATTATAAAAGAGGCTGCGCCTGGTTCTTGCAGGCATCTACTCCCCCAAATAGGAATCCTAGTACCAGAGCCATAGTCTGCCCGGACAATACAAACCGACGGAATATCCGTGGCATTCCGGAAACGGGCATTTGACCCGACGCTTTTTCTTTATTCCCAAAAGGTTCCTTCATTGTCCGGAGGTCTGGTCTTTTCGAAAACTCAGCGTGAGCTCGCACCCTCGTAGCCTGTACGGAGCGACTTCGCTCCAGTCGTCTCGAAGAAAGAGAAAAGACTCTCGCTGGGGGAACGCGACGACGGTATCCTCTTTTCTCGGCTCGGCACACGCAGGTATAGGCGCAGACAGCGGGCCGTCTCTCCTTTCGGTATACGACTTCCTTACCGGATGAGGCTTATCTGCATTAAGACCGGAAGTGTACACACATACGGCGGGGCAACGCTGACGAGGGATACACGGAGTACACACGCCGCGGAAGTAGAATAAACGTCGTGAGCTCGAGAAAGGAAAAACGAGGGTTCGGGCCACGAGGGATTTCCTGCAGTAAACTTCCTGCCACTGGGAATTATGCATGCTGATTCGATTGCTCGTGTATTAATTCAACGACTCACAAGACCGCGAAGAACGCTTATTTATACGGCAAGTTGGACTCTTTGTACGGCAACTCGTCACTCTTCAACTTCCGGCATCGTTGTCGAGAGAAAACGCGTGAATCGATGGTCGAAAAAATCCAATTTGATTCCACGAGTAGTACAGTCGTGCTGTATATTGGAACCTAGTTTGCCTGAGAATCGGGGTGCAGGGTTTTTTGGGGGATGAAGGGGGTGGGGGTGGATTAATGCCAGAGTACGACCCCCACGAGGTCGGCGCCGGGAGACAAAATGTTCAGAAAAATCCGGGCTTCATTTTTGTCCGCAGCGCCGAAGTCGTGGAAGTTCATCTTGGGGATGAAAAAGTGGGGTGAAATTTTGAAAAATCAGTTTTAATTCGATAAGTCTTTAGGAAAAATTCATTCAATTCATTCAATTTTGGTTCGAGTGGGAACATCGTAGCCCTTGAAAAGACACGTCAATGGAGTATCTGATCTTCCTTCTGCGATAATATCTCCAACCCCAAAAAAATTGTTGAAATATTTAAAAAAATGTTTGTTGAATAACTTAAGCGGCTATATCAGTGTGACACTTTAAAAAAATCGATTTTTTTGCCTTTTTCGACAGGATATGCTTTCAAGAAAATCCTGTAAAAATTTCAATGCCGCATCTCTAATCATTTTAACGCGTTTTTCTCGAAATGAGATTTTTCAAATTTGCTGACACTATAACTCAAAGAGCAATTATCCGATTGACTTGAAATTGAACTGAGACTCTTCAATATATTTACTCTACAATGACATAGGATGTTTTTGATTGGATGAAAATTGACGATTTGGCATTGAAACAAACGACTACGCCATTTTGTTAGATTTTGATATTTTTCGAAAATCCTTCCAGTACCTTCCGAAGTACCTTCCAGTTTACCGATATTTTTTCCTTTTTCGGTATTAGCTACTCAATCGGCCGGAATCATGTCAGCAGTTGAGGGACTTTTTTTTTTGCCGCCTCGGAACACAGCGCATAAGTCGCTTGGATCTCAATATTTTTCTATGAAAAAATTATGTAATATAGGTCAATTATAGCCAAATATATTCTTAATTTTCCGAAACATTTAATTGAGTACTTTTCTTCCAAAAAATTCCTGAAAATCACCCAATTTTTCAGCGGTCACACTGGTATAGTCCCTTGAAAACAAGTAATTTTTCGGGGATGGTTTATAGGTACGAAATGTAGAGAATAATTTTCTTCATATTTTGTTTCTATGGACCACCCTTGAATTTTGCTTTTTCCAACCCCTCTCGGAGGTTGAAAATTCAAAATGAAATTCTGGGAAAACCGCACGAATCACCTGTCAAAAAACTGGCCTTCTTCTAATTTTTTTTCCGATTACGGTGTTTTTCAGCGACAGCACGAGTGTACTGCAACGTAATGTTGTTTTTCACTTTCCAATGGTTTTCGTTTCATCTGAATGCGTCAATGCGCAATCCCGAGGTCTCGTGAGTTGCGCTTATCTTCAGCGATTTTAGTAATTGCTCTGCACTCGGGAGTTTGCTCGGAGATAGGCTCATCAGTTGGAGATAGACGTCGTAATTACGCTCCTTTAAGGGTTTACATCCCCCATGGAAATTTATATACGCAAAAATATACTGCAAATTTATTTCATTAATAATTGTAATATATGTGAAATGTATGACATATATTGAAAATATATGTTGCATATATGTGCCAAATTCTAATTTTCGTAACGTTTTTATACATGAGATGTATATGCGTGGTATTACTGTATATCAATGTATCATATATCAATGATATATGTAGCATTTACCCTGCATATATACCACATATATTTACCATATATGTTGCATACACACTGCGTACATACCACATATATACTGCATAAATGGTACATATATGCCACGTATATACAGATATGCGACGCATATCTGTATATAGTGTTTGTATGTAATAGCGTACTTTAACTGTAAGTTAAGTTTTTTTAAGTTTAAGTTTTGAGTTTTATTAAGTTTAACTGTAATAGTGTACACAGCATATATTTTTTGTCAGGAATATGTATAAAAAATGTATGCGTCATATATGACGCATAAATGACACATATATGAGTCATATATGACGCATACATTTTTTATATATTTTTCTGACAAAAAATAGATTGAAAATATATCGAAAATATATGCGTCGTATATGCCTCATATATGCATCATATATAGTGTTTATACGTAGCATATATGTTTTGGTCAGAAAAATATATCGAAAATATATGGGTCATATATGCGTCATATATATTTGGTGCATATATACTGAATATATACGTATTATTCTATTTTTCGTCACTATATATGCGACCGATATATATATATGTACCATATATTTTCTGCATATATTTTACATACATAAATTTCCATGGGGGATCACTATAAACGTCTAAAATTAAATGATTTTTGGCAATTCCGTTTTGGGTGGAAGGACAAGTCAGAGGCTAAATATATTCAAGGATGTTATTAGTCACATCTTCAAGTGAACAAAAAAAATGTATATTAAAACATTATACAAAATGATGACATGTTGGATTTGAGACGCTTAAATTCAACATGCCTATACATGACGCTTTGCGCTCTGCGGCAGTATAACTGACGCAAATTTGAATGTGGAAAAAAATATGAACATTTCTATCAATTTACATGCGTATAGCTAGAGAAATTCGTAGGGGATTGTGAAAATATGTTTTTTTGTGTAATTGGCAAGCATTCGAAGTAAAAACTCAATTTTCGATATAAAAAAGGACAATCATTTGTTAATAACTAATGTTATGATTAACTTATGGAAAATCCCGTACGTATTTCTCTTCAGAATGTTATTTTGAAGACGTGCTCGAAATTTTGATTGAATAGAATCAAAATTGTTGGAGTTATGCTGCGTGCCGGTTTGAAAAATTGTATTCGGAGAGAAACGGTCGACGTCTCGCACACAGGCCAGCCACTGCCACCGCAGGCCCACACGGGCCTGCAAACCTTTGTTTTACAGGTACCAAACTTTTTTCCCCCTTATTCTAGATGATTCAAAGCATCTCTTGAGCGAATTTTAGAAAAATTGATTTTTCGACAATTCTACAGTATACCCCTTGAAGAGGTCGGAGCGATCCAGTTGAGTCAAATGACGATTTGGGAATTTTTTTTCAATGAACCTCAAAAAAATGCATATCAGGTATAGATTTATTCTATAATTGCTAATTTCTCATAAAATATATAATTAAAGGGCAAAAGTATGCATTTTTAGATTTTTATTACGTAAATAAGAAAGACTTTTGTGTTACTACTAACTTGAAAAAATATAACATTATCGATGATTATTATGAAAAAAAACTGCGTCGCCGAATTTTTTTTAGAACTCAGAACGAAATTTTGAGTGATTTATATTTATGTCACGAGATTGTTTATTATTACCATCAATTACGGCAATGCTCTTCATTCGCCAGCCAAAATTCGTAATCTTTTATCAAATCTTGATGGTTCAATATTGAATATATATGGTTTAGGTTGGGCAAGATGGGGTTTTTTTTCCTAAAGGTTTACAAAGGTTTAGTTTGCGTTAATCCGTTGGTAGAAATGGTTGGTCTTAGTGCTAAATAGCCAAAAAATGTTTTACTATATTATTCTTTATTTTTTATTACATAACTTGTCTGCTTATGATTTGTTATGCCATATTTATAATTTTTAGTGCATTTAACTTTTCTGCTTATGTTTTTTATGCATTTTTATTCATTTATTTTGCTTCTTTCTCTCTGCTTTGTAACCCTTTCTTATTTATTAAGAAAAACCGCATGCGCCCTCTCTCTCTCTCTCTCTCTCTCTCTCTCTCTCTCTCTCTCTTTACTTCACTCTCCACTTCGATTATCAATTTTAATCTTTGATCTCTATTGCTCTTCTGACTATGGTTTTTCCGACGTTATGGTATGTTGTTTGTTTTTATTTTTTATTCAATCGATTTTTGGCTTATGATTGTTTATGCTATTTTTGAAATTTTCGATGTAGATAGCTTTTCTCCTTACGTTTTGTTACCTTATTTGTTTATTCATATACCTGCTCTTCAAAAATGAAAAAACCTGACCCTCTCTTATTTACTTTCATTTAATTATTGTTTATTTTCATACTTTTAGTCTTGTTCTATATATATATATATATATATATATATATATATACATTTTTTAATTTATTTAGCTTCTTTCTCTATGCGTGTTACTCTTTTTTATTTGCTTTAATTTTATTATTGTTTATTCTTATACTTTCATTCTTGTTATTCATATGTATCTTGTTGCCTAAAGGTTTGTACAAAGGCATGTAATAAACCATCAATCAATCAATCAATCAATCAATCTCTCTCCACTCGTCACCTATACAAGTGATTCACACGTGACGAAGGCACGTGCGTTGCTGCTGTCGCTCTTGGACGGCCACTTTGACAACTGTCGCTCGAACGCGTTTCCTGATCGTGTCAGATCGCATTATTGTTTATTCAAATTGAACAATCAGTGAAAAAAATCTCAAAAAAGCTTCCTCCCTGAGGATGCGAAAGGACACTTATCCTCGTTTATACTTTCAGTAGCACGCTTGTTATAATTATTTCATCTCCAGTAATAAAAACTACACTGAAAAAACAGTTTATTTATAGTAAAGAAATACATTTGGTTGGCACTGTTATTCAAATATCCATTAACTGTTACAAAGTTTGTTAGTCGTTAAGAAATATTCGTATTCTCATAACAAAATATTATAGCCATAGTATGTCTTTGAGAGGAATAATTTATTTGATCACTTTTATTTCTCTCGACTCAGTAGATGTTTATGGTCATCGACTAACGTGTTGAAATTGTAAAATGATAATACAGTTAAATGGAGTAGATATTTGTTCACAATTAATATCTTGAGATTTGGGGTTGTTAACGTATAGTTGCCGCGACTATCCTGTGTTCAATGCCAATGGACATGTCACAACAATTAACTGATCTTCATTCAAAACGACTATATTGGCTACATTTGAGCCAAGAGTCACACAGTTGACGCGACAACTTCTCTATTTAACGCGAATAAGAATTTATTAACTATCTATGAATCAGTATTTAAGGGGTAAGGCCACAGTAGAATTTAAAAAAAATCGATTTTTTTCTCGCTAAAACGGTGCTTTATCGCCATAAGAATAAGTTACTATTCGATTTATAGCAAGAACCTTTTTTTTTCCACCGACTCTGAGCGTATACCGTAAGCCCACCTCTGTCACGGCCATAGAGTACCTAAAAATTTAAACGCGTTTTTCTCGAATTGGCGTGACAAATAACTTCAACAATTTTCACTCGATTCACTTCAAATTTGAAAGTTATGTTCCTCATTGCATTTCGCAGAGAAGTACGTACGGAATTTCTGATTAATTGAAAACTTTTCATTTTACGAGCAGTTTTATACGAAATTTTTCACTGAAAATTCATTCAAGTACCTACATCTCAATTCGAATACCTACAACTTGGGAATAAAACAATATTTTTTCAATTCCGTACGTACTTCTCTAGGTATTCTTATGTAGATTGACGAGACTTTGTTTTTTGATCTAGGTAAAAAATTGGGGGTGTTAAGGGGTTACCCCCACTTGCGATTTTGAAAAAATCGATTTTTTTTATTGCATTTTTTTGAAGTATAAGTATCTGAGAATATGTCCTGAAAATTTCAAGTCGATCCGAACAAAATTGACTGAGATATGAGCGTTGAAAGAGAAACTTTAAACGCGTTTTTCTCAAAATGGCATTTCTGAAGTCGGTGACCAAGATTACTCGAACACTAATGAACCGATCTTCTTGAAATTTTGCAAGCTTATTTAATACATCAAAATGTAGTCTTTAATCGTTCGATTTTTTTTTCGAAAAAAATGGCCGTTTTATAGCCAAAAAACGGCCGTTTTTTTTCGTTAAAATCGAACCATTAACTTTGACTGTCCGCCATTGTGTGAAAAATGAATATTTTTTAAAATCCTTCGATTAAAGACTAGTTTACCATTTGTTAATAGTTTTACCATTTGTTAATAGTTAACAAATCTTGGTACGTAGAAATATATTGCCTTCTCAGTGTACATTCAGTAAATGACAAAGAATGTACTGTATAAATTTGAATCAACTGGTAATATTTCGTCAATTGTCCCGAAGCTTCTTAATGCTGATAAAAATTTGCCGCGAAAACAATATTTCTTGTAAAAAAGAGTGCAGTCTCCAAAATATCTGAAGTCGGAAAGAGCTTGGGGCCAATTGGACCCCGTGTGTACTTTGGAGATCGCTGGTAAGGTGCGCACACTCGAAGGGTTAAAGAATGCATTCGGGCACGTCAAAGTCGCGGGAAAGGGGTAACAGGACGACGATGACCCAGTTCAGGTACGATACGTTGTACCCCTAGCTGGTCGGGCAGCCTAGGTGAATGGTTTGGCCCTCGACGTCACTGCTCGAAGAACTAGGTCGCGGGATCGCTATCCCCATAAGCAGCCCCTGGTATCCCAGCAACCCCGGTCAAGGCACCTGTATCTGTACCAAGCCTCCCCTTCGCCCTTCCATCACCCACCTCGCAAGCAACGTTCCAAATATTTCCTATGCCTACAGATTGCTCGTTCGTCGTCCTTGCTCGCACAGCGCGCATCCACGTTTGCAACTTTTTCTAAATTTACTCGTTGTAACGCGCTCCTAAATATAGGACCTCGTGAATATTTACGAGACAGACGATACCTTCATAACCCATCTATAACTCAAGAGGGGAGGAAAACCTTCGGCCGAGGAACAAATTTGCTGAGTTTCTAATTTGTTTTTTAAGAAAAGATTTCTTCACTATTTTTGAGACTTAGGGTATGCTTTATCGATACTTTTGGCTGTTACATGGTATTTTTTATCAATCTTTAAAAATGGCGGAAGTGTGACACGGTGACGTATCAGTAAAAAATAATCGACCGATTCTGATGAAATTTGGTATGAGTCTGTCTAATCTTATTGGCTAAAATGTGACTCTAGAAGTTTTGGAGAATTTAAAAAAAAAGTATTTTTTTATTGAAAAATGTAGGAATTTTTTTTCTCGAAAAATTCAATCTTTTTGTTTCAAAGCGAACCATTTCATCGATTTTCAACATTTCTCACTTTTTATTGGTTCATATTCTGCGTATGAGTGTTAATATAAGAAAAAATTTGCTTGGTTTTTTTCCTATTTATCCTGCCGACACTATGTGTCACGCCGTCTGACAACATCCACCGTAACCCGTTTAAGGGATCGTCACAGTGTGCCCGCCCGACAGGGGGTGGAATTTTTTAGGTGGATAGGATAAGCTAATCGGTCTAATTTTTTTTACAAATTAAAGCACCGATAAAGAATAAAAAATGATTTTTTAAATTTCTTTATTTATTGTTTTCATTTGCGGAAAATTGCGTGGAAAGAAATGGTGTCCCATGGTGGCCAGGATTGCAGCCGCAAATTTTATCTGAAATAAATTTTTTTAAAATGATTATTAATTTGTAGGAAAGCCGCTATGTTCCAATCGACGTTTATTTTTAGTGAAATTTGAAAAAATGGCCGTGGTTTAAACAAAAAGTATCAAACTTATCCTTTTTTCGTCAGTTTTTCGTGAAAAAAATACGACGATTTTTAAAAAAAGCTTCCATAGCAACATAAGGGACGACGTGAAGAATGTTCTGTTAAAATTTCAAACGGGTAGCTTGAAAACTCTTTGAGAGTGGTCACCGTTTTTAAAAACACCATTCCGAAAAAAACGCGTTTAAAGTTCGGAGTGCGGGACTCACGCTCCAATCACTTTTTTTAAGAAAGGCTGTAGCGATCGAAATAATTCGAATTTCGATCTAAAAATTGGACAGAACTTACTTTCATATCGTACTTTCATACGTACTTTCATAACCCAAACCACTTTTGTTTGACATATTGTTCGATAAAATTATGAGCTTCTGAATTAATCAATTTTATAAATATTTTTTAACATTTTTAGACATTTTCTCGGGGGCGATTGCAAAATTATTGTCGCCATTTGATTCAGCGTTGTCCAATTACCCTGTGATCAATTTTGCGTATTTATACCTAAAAAGTGCTTACTTTCGAAACGTTTACTGGACTGGGAAAAGCCTTCCACCTGCGGCAATAAAGATTGAAAAAAGAAAATACTCCTCGGGGCAGGTTTCCATTGGCAATGGGAGTTTCATGATCAAGAATTTCATTGTATTTAAAAGAAAATTTAAAAAAACGCTCTAACCACCAAATAGGGATGTTTCCAGTAACCAAGAATTCAAAAAATATTGTTTTGAGGTGATAGCTTATAATTAAAGTAACGCTCGGAAGTGCCTATTCTATTTTGGTGAAAATTTTAGATAAATTTAGATAAATAAATTGTAAAATAATATCTATAAGTCGCGTGACAAAAAACACCAATCAGAGCGCACGACGTCACACTTGGCAAAACACGAACGAGTCGACGCTCTAAGCATACTGCTTATGCTAGTAAAATTACTGTTTACTTTGTCTTAAAATACAATTTGTGAGATTTCTCGATTGATTTTGAATTTTACTCGAACTGCAATAATAGAGACTGGATTCGCGAAGGCAAATAGTTCGAATTTGCCTAGGATTGACTGCATAATGGTGGCCAATTTCTTTACGAAAAACGACTTCTGCTCTGCAGAATTCAGAAACGTGAAGACTTCCATGCAAGTATCCTAAAGAATTGTAATTTGTGCAACAAGTAATGTATTAATAATATTACTAACTCGGTAATAATTCGAACAAATTTTCGAGGTTATATTTCGTTTTACAAATAGTTTTCTTTTATTTAATTGCAGGTATTCAAGACAGTCGTACGGTAATGAATAGAATTTAGAATTCATCCTCGAACGTATTAGTTCTGAAATGTTTGTTATTGTTTCTGTTTAGCGACCCGTATTTTGCAGAGAATGACGTCACGCGCCGCCAAATGACAGATGTGGGTGTTTTGGCGCGTATTTTTAAGCGGATGAATTAAAACGCGATTGTTGAAGAATTTGCTGCATGTAAATGCATGAAATAAAACATTTTGTGCCATATTATATATATATATGTGAACAATTTCTAACACTTTCCCAAAAATAGGCAACATCCCTATTGACGTCTGACAAGGAACATCCCTCAGGTGACACCCTTCGATTTTGTTGAAATTTGGTTATGTTATAAAGCACCGAAAAATAAGCGATACGTATTTTTTTATCGGCGGAAAAACGGGTTTAAGGGCTGAAACGCACCCTCAAAAATGGGGGTGTTTTTCGTCAATAACGTTTTATCGGTACGAGATATAAAAAAATGTCAAATTGCAACAATGTTTATTTGTTTGTGCACTATACATTGGAGATGAGAACGATAACGTTATCGACGAAAAACACCCCTATTTTCGAGGCTTCGTTACACCCCTTAAAACCGTTTTTCCGCCGATAAAAAAAATACGTATCGCTTACTTTTCGGTGCTTTATAACATATCAAAATTTCAACAAAATCGAATTATTAAAAAAGTATTCGTCGATAAAATTTATTGACAATCGTATCGCGATACTATCTACGTGAGTCGGGCTGAAAGGTCGAACGGCGGGGTTGAACGAGGACAGCCTGCTCTCGCGTGAAAGGAGAGCAAGGACGTTGCGAACGGTCTATCGGCGAGGGTGGGATCGGAGGGGAAGCAGGCAAAGGGTGGAGCGCGTCATGAACGGAAAGCGGAAGTGGCCGAGCCGCCGGTGAGGGCGGCTCAATGAAAGAGCTACCCCTCGCTGCCAGCAGATGTACGAATGGGTGGAACGCTTTCATTGAAGAATTTCTCCGAGTTCTCGGAGAACGATCAACGATGCGTGTGCGCGGTAGTAGGCTCGCTGCTTAACTTATTTCAAAACGGCTCCTAAACGCATCTGCACATGCACACTCACAAATATCAACGGGTTGTATCGAAACAAAAACAAAAATCAACGCGTATCCCTTTAGACAATGGTATTTCGTGAGTTCCAACGTATAGCCTCGCGGGTTTTTACGTATTACCCTGTCCAATTGAACCCTTTTCCATCAGTCCTCTTCCGCACTCCAATAATCTAATCTAACCTAAAGTCTTAAGGGGGGTGATACCTTTAGGTGAGGGAAAAATGGCTGGATTACGGGGTTACCCCCACTCGCGATTTTGAAAAAATCCATTTTTTTATTGCATTTTTTTAAGTATAAGTATCTGAGAATATGTCCTGAAAATTTCAAGTCGATCCGAACAAAATTGACTGAGATATAAGCGTTGAAAGAGCGTTGAAAGAGAAACTTTAAACGCGTTTTTCTCAAAATGGCATTTCTGAAGTCGGTGACCAAGATTACTCGAACACTAATGAACCGATCTTCTTGAAATTTTGCAGGCTTATTTAATACATAAAAATGTAGTCTTTAATCGTTCGATTTTTTTTTAAATGGCCGTTTTATGGCCAAAAAACGGCCGTTTTTTTCGTTAAAATCGAACCATCAACTTTGACTGTCCGCCATTTTGTGAAAAATGAATATTTTTTAAAATCCTTCGATTAAAGACTAGTTTATACTTATATTTGACTAAATCCATCCGCATTTTTTTTTTCAGATGATCCACTTCGCCGCAAAGTTGGTCACCGCAAACCGTGTATTTAAAAACATTATTTCATTGACGGCCATTTGCCACTAAACAATGTAATATTTTTCAATAACAAAATTACTGAAAGTTCTTCAAGATGTGTTCTTTAAGATGGTATATTGATCGATTAAAAAAGTTTTGTAGTTTTCTTTAAAACAATTCATGAAAAAGGCCTTTTTTGGGCTACAAATGGGGGTAACGCCTTAAAACCGAATCGCCACGAGGATCTTGACGCACGTGAGAGTGATCTTGAACTCCCCCCCCCCCCCCCCCCCCCTGTATGAGCAAAGCCTAGCTCGCTTGACAAATCGAATTATTTCGAGATTCAAACCTCACCTTCCACACACCACACAAAGACTATTCTATGAGGCTTCCCCTTAAATATTTGCAAACGAATGCGGGCTTGAAGCATACATTTGAATATACAGTGAATCTCGAAAGCGGAAACACAATTGACGAATTGGACAAACATTTTAATTCGTTCTGATATACAAATTGGTTCAGTGAAAATGTTATCCAAGGCCGCCGGATGCCCGTGCTCTGTATTATAAACATCGGTATATTGCGCGCATACACATACAGAGGCGCGCCGCGAAATGAACGGAAGTCGATCCGGCCGGCGAGGAAGTAAATTCTACTGTACCACAAACGTGCCACGGTGACATTCCCATTCATTAAATACTTGAATCATGCAGGCTTCCATTGATGTACGTACACTCACGTTGCGTATATATGTATTTATATTCGTTCGGGACGTATAGTTAGATATAGTGTTTATGAATCATTACGGATTTTGCTGATTTGTACGGGCACCTTGAAAACAAGTATTACACAAAATTGATGAATCACAATAATCGGACATTCTTGTCACGTCTACCTTTTGTGTTTGGCCTAGAGAGTAGAAAAAGAATAATCACGTTACCAGTTCGTATCAACCAGAAAAGATTTTTTTTTTCTCGTAATCGTCAATTTTTTTAGATCACTCGAAATTTTTTGAGCATCATTGTCGGAGATCTTTGCGAAAAATTTAAAAAAAAATCATAATGGAGGAATATTTGCTAAAGTGAATGAATAATAATGAAGATAAAAGTGAAAAAAAATAATGAATAATGATGGAGATAAGTGTGAAAAAATATATAAATAATAATGGGGATAAATTTGCGAAAACTAAGATTTTGGATAACTTTTTTTATCAATCGCTAAATTACAGTTTGTCTGACAAGGGACAATAAGTAATTGGGAGAGGTTAATTTTGGATAACAATCAAAATAAAGAAGAATATCCGTTGGTATCGAACGATGCAGACTCTATCTTTGCTGTCTATCTTTCTTTGCTGATTTGTACGAGCGCCTTGATAAAAATATAACACAAAATTGATGAATCACAATAATCAGACATTGTTGTCACGTCCACCTTTTGTGCCTACCGTGGAGCGTAGAAAAGGAATAATCACATTACCTGTTTGTATCAACCTGAATGTGAACAATGAACAGTGCTGTAGTTTGCATCGTTGGAGCGAAAATATTTTTTTTTCGTATTCCCCAATTTTTTGTGGCAGAATTAAGACTTTATAGATCGCTCGAAATCGGCTGAGGATCATTATCAAGGATTTTTGTGAAAAAATAAATAAATAAATAATTATATTATAAATAAATTAAATTATAATATCTTGTTTTTTTTCACATTTATGTCCATTATTATTTTTTGTTTTTTTTTCACATTTATCTCCGTCATTATTCATTTATTTTTGTAAATTTTCCTGTGTTATTATAAATGTTCCTCTATTATTTGCAAAAAAATTGCAAAAATAGATGGATAATAATGGAGATAAATGTGCAAAAATAAATGAATAATGATGGAGATAAATGTGAAAAAAAAACAAATAAATAATAATGGAAATAAATGTACAAAAAAACAAGATTTTGGATAATTTTTTTTAAATTAACCGCTATATTACAATTTGTCTGATCAGCGACAATAAGTAATTGGGCAGTATTTAATTTGTGATAATAATGGAAAAAAAGAACGACGCAGACTGTAGGAAGATCGAGAAAGCACTCAAGATTGAATTTCGAAGCGCCACTTTTCGAAATAGCCGATGACCACATAACGTCAAGAAATTTTCTAAAACATCGCATTAGAGGATTGGGATTTAATGCGATGTTAGCGTAACAAACGTGGCAGGTAAGTGATGACTTCCTAAATGTCTTCATTAGTGTACATATCTATGCCCTGCCGAGGTGTCAAATTTCGAGGGAGTACGTTCGAAGCATCGTCGAATTGAAATTTGAGTGACCGTCGAGTGTCCTTTTTTTCCTCGGTGCTAGGGAGGCACCGGGATGACCGAAGAAAATTTGGAAAGACGCAGCTATGCGACCTACGCTCGGGTGTACGACGAGAGGATGCACATACAGGGTGGCCCGAAAAGTGACGTCCAAAAGGAACATCTAGATATCCGTTCGAATCATGCGCATACATTTTCTACAATCTTTTTTAGTTTTCGAGAAAAAAGCATTTTTTTAATGTTCACTTATGTGTATGTACTTTCCTCGCGATTCTTTTTACTTGCAACATCATTATGAAGTGCACTGTTGAGCATCAAATGAACGACCAACGTCGTAATACTCACGTAAATGCCTCAGATTTTGATCAATAGTTCAAAAAATAATTCGAGATCAGTCACTAAAGTGCAGCTGATAAAAAAATACTTATACCAGTCTAAATGACTCCCAATTGCCTTTAAAAACTTTTAACGAGGAACATCACTGAAGTGTTCGCCTTCGATTTACTTGAAACTCATATTTGTGATAAAGCATTGAAAACTATTAGACACGTATTTTTTTATGGGCGGAAAAACAGGTTTAAGGGGGAAAACCACCCTTCAAAGAAAGGCGTGTCATCCCTTAATTTAATTTTTTTTTTCAATACTATTCAATACAATAAAATAACAAATTTTCAATTTTTTTCAATTTTTTCAATTTTTTCAATAGTGGCTTTTCATCGTTTTACATTAGAAGAATTTTGGTTTTTGTTTGGTTCGAATCATGCGCATATATTTTCAACAATCTTTTCTAGTTTTCGAAAAAAACGCATTTTTAAAATTTTCGATTGTTTGTATGTACTTCACTCGCCATTTTTTTTAACTTGCATCATCATTATGAAGTGCACTGTTGAGCATCAAATAAATTACCAACTAAACACTAACGCAAATGCTTTAGATTTTGGTCAACATAAAAAAAAATTGATTTGAGTTAAATCACTAAAGTTCAGATGATAAAAAAATACTTATACCAGTGTAAATGACTGCCAATTGCCTTCAAAAACTTCTAACGAGGAACATCACTAAAGTGTCCGCCTTCGATTTTGTTGAAACTCATATTTGCGATAAAAGATAAAACATTATCAGACACGTAGTTTTTCATCGGCTGAAAAACAGTTTCAAGTCTAACCCCACAAGCAGTCCACCGATCTGAATGAAACAAAAACCAAAATTTTTCCAATGTAAAACGATAAAAAATTAACTGTAGACGAATTGGAAAAAAATTAAATTGAGAGATGAGACGCCTTTTTATGAGGGGTGGTTTCCCACCTTAAACCCGTTTTTCGCCGATAAAAAAAAATACGTGTCCAATAGTTTTCAATGCTTCGTCACATATATGAGGTTCAACAAAATAAAAAGCGGACTGGACACTTAAATGATGTTCCTCTGCACTGCTGTTCCTCTGATGTTCCATACACAAAAGAGAAAGCGATAAAAACGTCTGCTACTAGAAAAATCGAAAGAAAAAAATTAATTTTTTTTTCTCAAAAAGTAAAAATGATCGTAGAACATACATGGGGGCGATTCGACTAGGTATTGATACGAGGCATCAAGTACTAAAAGACGCGAATTTTTGTTTTTAATGCTTATTGGTACGAGGCATATACTACTGGAAAACTTGAAACATAAATTTAAATGCTTTTTTCTCGAAAACTAAATGCACACGCGTGCTCGAAAACTGGGGAAGGAATACGTATTGATATCGATATCGATTAAAAAATGCTTTTTTTCTCGAAAACTAAACAGGCTCGTAGAACATGCATGGCAGGTATTAATACGAGGCTTCTAGTGCTAAAAACTCGGAAAAAATAATTTGAAAAAAATGTGTATTGACATTGATACGAGTTATCAATACCTAGACAGCTCAAAAAAAAAAAATTTTATTCTTTTTTCGCGAAAATAAAACAAGATCGTGGGGATGATTGACATTGCGTATTGACGTATTGAAAAAATGCGTATTGACATTGATACGAGTTATCAATAACTAGACAGCTCGAGAAAAAAAATTTAATTCTTTTTTCGCGAAAATTAAACAAACATACGTGGGGATGATTCGCCTAGGCAGTGATACGAGGCATCCACTACTAGAAAACTCGATTTTTTTAAATATTATAATGCGTATTAATACGAAGCATCTACTAGGTATTAGGTACTAGGAAACTTGAAAAAAAAAATTAAAAAAAAATATTTTTTCTCGAAAACTAAAAGCACACGAGTGGCCTAAATGTCAGGAAAAAATATGTATTGACATTGATACGAGGCATCTACTACCAGAAAAATCGAAAATAATTTTAAAAAGCTTTCCTCTCGAAAAGTAAAAAGATCGTGGAACATACATGGGGATAATTTGCCTAGGATTGATACGAGGCATCTACTACTAGAAAACTCGAAAAGAAATCAAAAATGTTTTTTTCTCAAAAACTAAAAGCACAGGAGTGTTCGAAAACTCGAAAAAATGCGTGTCGATATTGCTACGAAGCATCTACTGCAAGAAAAACCGAGAAAAAAAATGTTCAATGCTTTTTTCTCGAAAACAAAAAAAAAATCGTCGAACATACGTAGGGACGATTCGCCTAGGTATTGATACGAAGCATCTACTACGAGAAAACTCGAAAAAAATGAAAAAAAAAAGAAAAAAAAATTCTCTAAAACTAAAAACACAAAAGTGCTCGAAAACTCTGGAAAAAATACATATTGATTTTAATACGAGTCATTTACTACTAAAAAAATTGGAAATAATTTAAAAATGCTTTCGTCTCAAAAACTAAAAAGACACGCGTGCTCGAAAGCTCGGAAAAAAATACATATTGATATTGATACGAGTCATCTACTACTAAAAAACTCGAAAAATAAAAATAAAAAACGCTTTGTTTCTGGAAAACGAGAAAAAAATCGTAGGACATACATGGGGATGATTCAGCCAGATATCGAAACAGCATTGGGATTTTTCTATCGTACGTCACTTCTCGGGCCACCCTGTACATACATACGCGCCGAGCGAGGCTCGTTCGAAGTTCGAGTGCCGAAGGAAATTTATACTCGGCTATAACGTTAACCCAACTGAGTGGGTCCAGTTTCACGCCAACCTGTCGGCCTATGGATATATGGCGCGTATACCGGGTCTGAAACGGAAGTAACGGCTCGAGACTACTACGCAGTGTTATATACATATAGCTGCAACACAGGATGCCCCGTGGGTAACGAAAAACCGGATGAACCCTTAATACAAATGCTCCGGTCGGGTCCTAAAGTCGTTGGCGCATCCCCCCCTCCCCCCTTACCGCTCCATATGGAAATCCATGGTATGTCGTGATGTATTCGGAACATCAACGGGTGGTCTCTCCTAATACGCTTGTATATAGATATATGCATGGTTCCTCACCGAGTCGGAGCCACTTGAGAACGAAAGGGCGTAACTTGCGACTGCATCGTTGACGCAGGCTTCATAGATGGGGAATCGAGATCCTTTTTGAATCGATGAATAATTCGTTGAAAAGTGTGCTCTTTGATTATTAAATCGCCGCTGAATCGTTCTTTACATGCTACGGATTATTCACATGGCTGTGAATATACCCAACGATAAAATGGAATAAAAAATTTCGCGTAAATTTGGTAGATTTAGACATTTTTACATTTGCGCTGAAAAGTCGCGGCTACGAAAATTCTTCTGCTTTCACTTTGTTTTAAGGTTCGACCTTAAGGAATCGTGACAGTGTGAAATGATCAAAAAATCAATATTGATCGTAAGTAGACAGTTTATATGAAAATTCCGCACTCGAAATATTAAACGCGTTTTTCTCGAAATGTCGTTTTTGAAAACGGTGTACACTCTCAAAGAAAGAATTTTCAAGCTATACGTCTCAAATTTTGACACAACATTCTTCACGATATTCTTTAGGGGGCATCCATTAATTACGTGAGGTGATTTTGGCGATTTTTCGACCCCCCCCCCCTCCCCCTGGTGAGATGTCGTGAGATTTTGCTCGACCCCCTCCCCCCTCCCCTAATCTCACGTGAGATTTTTCAAAATGCATACGTTCACGGAAAATAAATTGTAGTAGAAGTAACTGCGGTTGTAGTACCATTTACTCCACCATGTAAAGTAGTAGAGACTCTCCCTACGCGATAAAAATTACGTGATTACTAAAATTACTAAAATTACGTGATATTTGCCGAAGCCCCCCTCTCCCCCACGTGAGATTGGGTGCGATTTCGCTCGACCCCCTCCCCCCCCCTAAACGCCTCACGTAATTAATGGACGCCCACTTATGTTGCTATGGAAGCTTTTCTTTTTAATCTTCATTTCTTTCTTAACCGTAAGAAGAAAACCGTAGAAAAAATAGGCGAAATTCGATCCTATTTTTTCAAACCACCGCCGTTATGTCAATTTCGATTTTAAGAAATCCTCCATGGCAAGATAGCGGCTTTCATACTGATTAAGGCCTTAGGCCACAGTAACAGGTATAAAATCATGTGCGAATTTAACAATTTTTTTTGGTATGAAAAGGGCATTCACTCATAAAATAAATTACACATATATTTAGTATGAATATCAAGCTCTTAGAATTTTTTTGTATGTACGAAATGGCCGACTACTATTTTCTTTTGTTATCTTTTTTTAGGCGCTCCGCGGCGTGACGTTTAGCATTCACAATTTTTTACCTAGAATAAATAACAAAAATTCTCGTCAATTTACATTAGGATATCTAGAGAAGTACGTACGGCATTTAAAAAATATTGTTTTATTTAGAAGTGGTAGGAATTTGAACTTAAGGGGGGATTGTCTTTTTTTTCGCAAAATTTACCGCTTTTTGGGAATTTTTTTGTGAAGAAAGTATACAACGGCAAACTTGTGAAACTTGGCATATAGTTTTATTGATCTGTTTACTACATACAAAAAAATTTTTAAACAATTTCATCAAAAAATCCCCCCTTAAACGCGTTTTTCTCGAAACAGCTTTTTCACAACTGGTGTGCACGATTTCTCAAAAACTATTCAACCGATTGCCTTCAAATTTGGACAGAATGCTCAGCTGACATCCTTTTATCGTTTGGTGAAGCAAAAAAGTAATACGTTTAATAGTATTTTATTTATAACAAAAAATCGATCAATTTTTTTCGAAGAATCGATACTTCAAGTTCAAAACGTCACCAAATCGTCAATTTTTTTTTCCCCTTCATCGAACGATAGCTATATGTGTCTAAAGTAAAATGCTTTTTGGGTTTTTGTTGCAGGATGAACGTGAAGGCTGTAATCGTGCACACCATCAAAAAAGGACCATCGCGCGTCGAGGGGGGTGGGAGGCGAATTTTTTGATGAAATTGTTTAAAAAATTTTTTTGTATGTAGTAAACAGATCAATAAAACTATATGCCAAGTTTCACAAGTTTTCCGTTGTATACTTTCTTCACAAAAAAATTCCCAAAAAGCGGTAAATTTTGCGAAAAAAAAAGACAATCCCCCCTTAAGAAATGAATTTTCAGTGAAAAATTTCGTTATAACTGCTCATAAACTGCTCATAAAATAAAAAAGTTTTCGATTAATCAGAAATTCCGTACGTACTTCTCTGCGAAATGGAATTATGAACATAACTTTTAAATTTGAAGTGAATCGAGTGAAAATCGTTGAGGTTATTTGTCACGCCAATTGGAAAAAAGCTGTTTCGAGAAGTTTCAAGTAGTCGGCCATTTTGTGCGTCGAAAAAAAAAATTCTAACAGCTTGCTATTCATACTAAATAGATGTGGAATTAATTTTATAAGTGAATCACTTTTTTATACGAAAAAAAATTGTTAAATTCGCACATGATTTTATACCCGTTACTGTGGCCTAACGCCTTAAGAAAGCCAAAACGCCAAATTTTTTATTCTTGAAAATCTCATTATTTCCGTTCAAATATTAAGAATCAACAGTCAACACTTGGCGCTCCGGATATCGTACTATATCCCGATTTTCATTTAAAGAAAAACATAAAACCAGGTTTTGCTTATTTTAGGACTCCGTAAAATACATAGTGTACGAAAAGGGTTCCGTCGCCAAAAAAGTTTGAGAACCACTGGTCTAGACGAAAACATAAAAAAAAATTAATCTTGGATTGTGGCTAACGCTCCAACCTCTTTAGAAGACTGTTAACGAACCATCCCAATGAACCATCCCATAACTGCCGATTGATCGATGAATAATGCAACGATCAGTTGGATACATGGGAGCCAAGGGCGTTTTATGGTTGCGGGACATCCGCGACCTTTGCAAAGACGAGAATTCGAGCCTCACAATCGCCTGTATACAGGAATATCTTGATGCAAATTGCAATTACGCATTCCAATAAGGCAATCGCTCGCGATGTACGGTCATTGATTTCAACCACGTAAACGCCCACGCGCGCGGTACTCGATGATGCCGCGTCGATTGATGCATTTGTGTCGGATCGGCGGACTGTGACGAAAGCTCGCGGCCCACCGACGTAATTCGCGCACGCCTGTGTACATCTGTATCACATACCGATGCACATGCAACGTTACACGTCTAATCGAGCTGTCTCCGCATGGCCCTCGACATTTTCCTTTTCCCTCATTTTCGTCCCCCCTGGGAACGTTTGTGTAAAGACATGGCGAAGAAATATTTGTCGGTAATTACCGGATTTTTTTTTTCCAAATTGGTCACACGGTAGAGGTCTGATGGGTGTTTTCGAACCACGCCGAGATAATATGGGAAAACAACCACCATAGGCTGGAATTACGATCTTCATTAGTATTCCCCAGCAGCTTGGGGGAAACGCATTTTTAGGGAAATTACATGGCTGCGTACTGGGTCGTATATCCGTTTTTTGTTGAGGTGGGAGCCTGAATTAGAAGGTCCGCTTTTTTAAGGAATTTTTTTAGAAGGGAAAAAAACAAGTGAGCTCAGTAAACATTGAGGTATCTTTTAATGTATAAAACAATTTTTTAACATGATACAATAAATGACTGCAGATTTATAAGTCTATTCCATGCAGTCCCCAATCTGCGGGAATGATGCAACTTGTATTTTTTTATGGAAACAAAAAAACCAATAAAATTTTCAATTGCCATATACTTTTCTTCTGGGTGAACTAAGAAAAAATCGTAAAATTGTAACTTTTGTCAGGTTAAAAAAAATGTGTTGAAAAAAACACTTTAACGTGATATAATAATGAATTAACGGGTTACCCCCACTTGCGATTTTGAAAAAATCGATTTTTTTTATTGCATTTTTTTGAAGTATAAGTATCTGAGAATATGTCCTGAAAATTTCAAGTCGATCCGAACAAAATTGACTGAGATATGAGCGTTGAAAGAGAAGAATCCGCGTTGAAAGAGCGTTGAAAGAGAAACTTTAAACGCGTTTTTCTCAAAATGGCATTTCTGAAGTCGGTGACCAAGATTACTCGAACACTAATGAACCGATCTTCTTGAAATTTTGCAGGCTTATTTAATACATCAAAATGTAGTCTTTAATCGTTCGATTTTTTTTCGAAAAAAAATGGCCGTTTTGTAGCCAAAAAACGGCCGTTTTTTCGTTAAAATCGAACCATTAACTTTGACTGTCCGCCATTTTGTGAAAAATGAATATTTTTTAAAATCCTTCAATTAAAGACTGGTTTATACTTATATTTGACTAAATCCATCCGCATTTTTTTTTCAGATGATCCACTTCGCCGCAATGTTGGTCACCGCAAACCGTGTATATAAAAACATTATTTCATTGACGGCCATTTGCCACTAAACAATGTAATATTTTTCAATAAAAAAATTACTGAAAGTTCTTCAAGATGTGTTCTTTAAGATGGTATATTGATCGATTAAAAAGTTTTGTAGTTTTCTTTAAAAAAATTCATGAAAAAGGCCTTTCTTTTGTGGGGTCGTTACAAGTGGGGGTAACGCCTTAAAAATACTTTTTCAACGACTCTTTACATTCACTTAGAAGAGATTTTCATACTGAAGAGAATAAACTTTGGTTTGATTCAATAGGTCGTTTAGTTTTTTTGCTATCACGCCCGCCAATTTGGAAAAATCGTGAAAATAAAAACTGGAGAAGACGCGCGCCAAAATTTTCAATAGAAGGAAATATCAATATCAAATATCAATCGTTTTTCTGCTTTTGGCCTTGTATTTTCGAAAATATTTACAATTGGCCTCTGTAACTTTGTAGATATATTCTTGGATAGTTTATCTATCGATTTAAGCAATGAAAAAAACGATTTTTCGCATCTTCTAATTCAGGCTTCGGCCTTAAGGACACCACTGCAGAATTTTCAAAAAATTATCTCTTTTATTGGCTTAAAAGATGCTTTGAACCATCTAGAATAAGGGAAAAAAAGTTTGGTACCTGTAAAAAAAAGGTCCGCTGGCCCGTGTGCGAGGCGTCGACCGTTCTTCTCGGAACACAACTTTTCAAAACGGCACGCAGCATAACTCCCACAATTTTCAGTCTATTCACTCCAAATGTTCACATCCTTAAAATAAGATTCCGAAGAGAAATACATACGGGATTTCCCATGAGTTGATTAAACATTATTTATTAACAAACGATTATCATTTTTCCTGTCGAAAATTTAGTTTCTACTTTAAATGCTTGCCAATTACACAAAAATTAATATTTTCAAAATCCCCTACGTATTTCTCTAGCTAGACGCATGTATATGAATAGGATTTTTTAAAATTGTTTTTCCAATTCAAATTTAAGTCAGTTATACTGCGTGCCGCCGTCTCAAATTCAACATGCCTCGCGAGAATGGCTCCAGCGTCGTCATTTTGTATGATTTCTTAATATAATTTTTTTTTGTTCATTTGAAGATATGACTAATAACATCCTTGAATATTCTAATACCTCACTTGTCCTTCCACGCAAAAAAACCGCTCAATTTTAGACGTTTACAGTGGCGTTACCCCTTAATTCGAAAATAAAGCCGTTACTGTTATTAAGGGGCTATACCAGTGTGACACTTTTAAAAAATCGATTTTTTTTTGTTGCCGTTTTCGACAGTTTATACATTCAAGAATATCATTATCATTTATATCAATATCATTTTATCTTGCAAAAATCGATAGTTAAATCTTTGAACTTAAAAAAATCTTTAAAGTAGGATATTTTTGATTGGATGAAAATTGACGATTTGGCATTGAAAAAAACGACCATTTTATAGTCAAGAAAACAGCCTTTTTTCATAACTACGCCATTTTGTCAGATTTTGATATTTTTCGAAAATCCTACGTCATTGTACAGGACATATCTTCCAGTTTAACGACATTTTCTTCCTTTTTCGGTTTCAGCTACTCAACCGGCCGGAATAATGTCAGCAGTGGAGGAACTTGTTTTTGGCGCCCCCGAAGGCAGCGCATAAGCCGCTTGGATTTCAATATTTTTCTATGAAAAAATTATGTGATACAGGTCATATATAGCCAAATCTATTCTTAATTTTCCAAAACATTTAATTGAGGACTTTTCTTCCAAAAAATTCCCGAAAATCACGCAAATTTTCAGCGTTGACACCGGTATAGCCCCTTAACGATATATGGGTGACTCTCCCGGAATGATCATTTTGCATATACCCTGACATTTTTTTATTAGGACGTTGAATAAGTTCTCGCTGTTTTCCAACTGATGTAAAAGAGTATTTGCGGGGAATTTTACTGCACTACTCTATTAAAAAAGAATCCGCAGCTGAAGCACACAGAATTCTTGATGAGACTTACGGCGACCATACTCTGTCGGAAACAACACGCAGAGATTGACTTATTGGTGTTGAATTGGAGGCATTACTTCATGAAGACTTATGTCAGACGCTAGCCGAACCTGCAGAATCATTAGGAGTTGATCACACAACAGTTGCGAAACACTTGAAAGCATTAGGAATTATTTTAAAAAATAAAGCATCAATTTTCACGCAAAAAATGTCCTAATAATAGATGCTATTGGATTACTTTGTAGATTTTTTTTCATACAACGGTCTGCAATATTTCTAAATCTCCCTACAAAACAAAATTGGCAGAAAATCGTCGTTATCCGTTTTCTTCTGTATTCCGAGTACGGAAATCATTTCTCTTGAGTGTAACTATCCAGCCTTCATATAGACTAGTAAGCTGAAGAGGTACTGAGAATTCTTGAACATCAGGAAAAAACATTCCTTGACACCATTGAACATTTTTTCAATACCTCCCGAAAAATTAAAAAAAAAATAACGATCACAGGTATCTCGCAATAAATAACGAAATTTTTAAACCGTTCTCTCAATCATTCCTCTGGAGAGCTGTAAATCATTTCATATATTGTGTGGCGGTTCACCCATATATATATACCCATATATATATATATACATGGTGGCCCGAAAAGCGACGTCCAATCGGAAAATCTTGCTGCCTCGTATCGATACCTTTTTCAATCACCTTAATCTATGTTTTACGATCCTTTTTATGATGTTGAAGTTTCCAACGTTGGAACACAACGGAAGTGTTTTTTTACATTTTATCCTCCTTATTTCTATTATTATAGAAGATCTTTTTTACAGATTTATATTTCAGACCGCTTAATACATATTTAAAAAAATGGTTGAGGAATTTTTGTTGGCAAAGTATGCCAGAAGAAATTGAAGGAATTGAAGGATATTCATTTTCACTGCATTCCAACGATGCAAATTGCAACCGCATTTTTTTTTTAGTTTTTAGAGAAAGAAAGAATTTTTTTATCCTTTTCCTTTCAGTCTGTATTTCCCTTGCGATTTTTTTTACTTGTGTTATCTTTATAAAGTGCACTGATAAGCAATCAATGAATAACCAACTGAACAGTAATGTAAATGCTATAGATTTTTATCAGAAGTTAACAAAAAAGTTTGAGAGGATCAGCCACTAGTGTTCAGATGATAAAAAAAATTCTTAGACTATAGTCTAAATGACTCTCAATTGCTCAAAAAAGTTTCTAAGAGGAAAGTACATGCACAACAAAAAAAACCCATGCTACTAGAAAACCCGGAAAAAATTAATAAGTGATTTTTTCGTCGAAAATTAAAAAAGATCGTAGAACAAACATGGAGGTTTTGAATAGGTATTGACACTGGGCGTGTAAACGTTTCTTTCGGACGTCACTTTTCGAGCCTCCTTGTATTTGTAATTAATGATTCCTCGTCAATTTCAATATCTAACCTTTATAACTACGTCTGACCATTTGTCAACCCTCCAGTACCACAATCATTTATACATTGTTTCTTTTCTAATTAATTTAGCAATATGCTTTCAATATAGTTCTGATTTAACGACGAGAGTCATTGTAAAATCTAAGCGTCGCTCTACGGTTTATATGTATTTTTTTTCGTGATTTGAGAGTCCTATAAATATGCACTGTACGAGGAATGTTATTTTTTTAATGAACATTTCACAATCTATTTTGTAAAATGTCTTTGAACGATGCGTGTATATATACAGAACAGCTCAAAAGTGTTCGATCACTTTTCATAAGTGCAACATCTTTCGATCACTTCGGATAATTGCAAGATTATATTCAAATAATATAATTCATTTGATAGACCTCTATGGTATCGTCGTTGCAATTTTGTTGTTCAAAATACATCTCTTTTATAACGAAACTCTATTAATTACGATTAAATTATACATTTTGTGGCTTTATATAAAATTTTGCAATTATTCAAAGTGATTGGAAACTTTTGTTTTTTTTTCGTGATTTAAAAGTCCTGTAAATATGAATTGTACAAGGAATGTTGTTTTTTTGGTGAATATTTCCGAATCTATTTTTTTATGTTTTTAAATGATGGATGTGTGTGTATACACAGTCGAGCCTCGATATAACGAAATCCTTGATACAACATCTTTGATACAACAACATAATAATATACATTGTGCTAACTGCTTGTAAAAATAATTGCTAATTGCTTGCAAAAATGGCTCTAATTTAAACCTTTCTTTCTTTAAAAAATATCCCTACATTTATAGTACTAATATATATTTTTTAAAGAACATGATCTCGATAGAACGAAACCTCGATTTAACGAAAACTCGATATAACAAACTTCCCTAGAGATTCGTCATATCGAGGTTCGACTGTATATATACATATCCATATATACAGTACCATATACCATCAAAAGTCTCCGATCACTTTAAATAATTGCAAAATTATATTTTAAAGAGCTACATAGTATTTTCGTTGCAATTTTGTTGGTCAAAATACTTTTTCTCCATAATAAAACACCATTGTCTACGATTAAATTATACATTTTGTATCTTTGTATCAGATTTCGCAATTATTCAAAGTGATCGATATCTTTTGACTCGTACTGTAGGTATACATGCATATACATATGCACCCATACATGCACACGAGCAGTACATAAAATATTTTAGTCCGCGAATTCTAAGTAGGGAATTTTTTTCTTAACCGGAAGTTGGCTTGCACAATAATTAAACCTTTGCAGCCTCGTCTGTTTCCGGCAAACGGTTTCACGTTTCCGGTCGATCTGAGCCAATACATCCTAGGCGCAAGCAGAGAAAACTCCCCTGTCTATATCTGTCTCCCGTCTGTCGTCTCTCTGCATTTTTCTCTCGCTTAAACACACACTACATACATATATATATATGTATGCATATCAGTCATATATCCCGCTGATTTCCGCCTCTGGACATAACACTTAATCTGCTCTCTCGAAGCTCACGTAACCGCATTTGCCACTCTCTTGACTAGTGAGCGATCTAAAAATACCAGAAGAGAGAAAAAAAAACTTCGGTAGGCGTGACCGAGGTCTGAATGTCGTGTCCATCGAGATGTAATATGTATTTCCGGAGCTCGGTTATCATGTTGGAGCAGAAAAGAAAAACCGTGAGGGTGGCACACGGAGCGAGAACTTTCGATGAAAATATCAATCGTGGACGAGAGAAGAATGAAGGAGCGAAAGAAAAAAAAATAACACTTGTAGTACCGACTAGTGATTAGGATTGCGTGTAGTGAGAAAGTTTTTCTCGTAAGCTTCCGACCGATCGGAGCGAGAAAAAAAAACGTCGATTTTGACGAGACTTCCGATTGTGTAGTCTCTTTTTCTGATCCACGTATAGGGTGTCTCAGTAATGACCTGACATTTTAATTTATCAATAAAACGTATTATTTATTTGAAAAGCATGAATATTTTATTTCAATATAAGGTACAATATAAGGTCCGATGACGTCAAATCGCACGATCTTGGTGGCCAATAGGAAACCTTACGCAAAGCTCAGCGCAGATGGCGCCACGTAAGCATAACGCAAACAAAAGAATCTGTCAACGCGTGCGGTACATTTTCACGGTTTTTTGTACTAAAATGATACGAATGGACTTAATGGACAATAATTACGGATATTTGACTATATCGGAATTGAAAAATCGGTTTCTACTCTTTTCCTTCTCTGTTCATCCTTTAAAGTTTCTTTTTTGCTCCAAACAAACAGGGAAGGTATAACCCCTTTTGTCAATATTTTCCGGCTCAGTTTCATCCCCGTAAAGAATGAAAATGAGCTAGGTAAGTATCATGTAATAAAACAATACCAGAAGGTTAAAAAAATGCAAATATTTCAAATAGAATTTTTTAGGTTATGATGATTAGCTACTTTACAATATACTTTTAGAAGTAAATGGCGTCGAAAATATTATGTTTATACACTGAGCTGTAACAAATCCTTCATTTCTATAGTCTGCAGATCTAAAATGATCAGAATATAGCCTTGAATGTTTTGTGGCTGTAAAGTGCTTGCGACGTATCGCAATTTCCCATTGCTTGCGAAGTTTTTCGTTTTTAGGAAATAAATGAACGCCTTCGTTTCTGCATCCAATTGCACAACACTGATGCATTCTTCACAATTTATTCACGACAAACGGATTATTTGTAGAAAAATCTACAGTAGTCGTAGAAACACGGGCAAAACCAAAGAGAATCTCACTAAACGTCGTGTTCTGTTTACGTTATAACACAATGTCCCCTCTAGCGGCAGAAATTGGCAGTAAGGTTCCCTATTCACATCGCCGTGGCGCGAAATAACGCGACTATGAAACTCCGTCTGCAATAACTATGCAGTAACAATGCAGTAAATAACAATTTCTATGCGTTGCTCGATCGTGTAATTCTCCATGACTAAACCTCGATACTTTCTAATGCCTGTTGTCAAAGATTAGTACTCTATGTTCGCCACAAAAAAAATGGCGCGCAATTTAAATTGTCAGGTCATTTTGAGAAACGCGTTATTTGAGACTTTTCTAGTGTCTCGCTGATTGAATGGAGCATCGTCTGAATTTTGGTTTCGTTACTTCTCTGGCGGGCGTTATAAAACGTCCTCGGGGGAAAAATAAAACTGAGGCTCCGCCGATTTCATTGACGTTTGCGTTCAATTCACAGAACGCGTGGGCGTCTCCCTGTGACTCTCCCTGAGCACAAAATTGATATGTGTATATATATATATATATATATATATATATATATATATATATATATATATATATATATATATATATATATATATATATAAATTGCAAAAATACTATAAATAAATTATCAAACACCCACACACCCACATAAATATCATTTAAAAGTCAGACACATTTGTTGATCTCGTTTTCTCAGGCTTTGACATTTGCTTGCTCAATGAATACGATTACGAATATCTGACATTTGTTTTGGCCAATGAATACGATCGTAGCTTCAGAAAATAATAAAAGCGGAAAAAATCCAAATGAAATGTACAAAGCGTGGATGTTATGTAAAACAAATCTTATATTTAGCGATACCCGGTGTATGCGTGCCCAGCCACAATTTCCAGTGATGAGTCATATCCGCACGATAATCCGGTTATCGTTAGGGGTTACGCTGATACTCAGGGTCAATTTTTTTTCTGTTATTATATATATATGTTCTTAACGATAACGGCGTTGTTCAATATTATTATTGCCTGTGAAAAAATGAAGCCAACGTTTATCGACGCTTTTCGATGAGGGGCATACCGGAGGATTTTTTATGGTATTGAAGTTTGCATAAGGGGAACGCAACGGATTTTTTCCTAATTTTTTTTAAATATTGTTTTTCGCCACTGCCCAATTTTTTTTGGCACATTTGGACTATAAATGTCACTAAAATATTACTGAAGATCGTTATTAGAAATTATCTAAAACGGCCTAGAAAAAGTTCAGATAGTAATAAAAATGGAGAAATAAAAAAATAAAGATGGATTTTCGTTGCATTACAACTTCAATACCATGGTTTTTTTAGACATCAAAAGTAGAGAAATGTGATTATTATTGTTTTTTTTCCTTGTTGTTATTGAGATCACTGAGTATGATCAACGTGATGAAGGATGAAAGAAAAAATCCTTCGGCTTATAGAAAAATATTGAGCTACTCGAGTTTAAATGGAATTTTGACATTTTACAAATCGAAAGGCGAGGCGACGGTGCCGCCAGCATATTCGAAATCTAAATACAAAAAGAGGTTGAACTAGGAAACTGGATGTTGTTTTATTTGTTTATTGATGACAAATGGAATGTCGAAATTTCAAAGATATCCCCTTCCTTCCGGAAACTGCGCTACGAATGCAAAGCTATCCATTAATTTTCTATTATTTTTCAAATCCGGATGGAGATTCCTTAAGGGGCTATACCAGTGTGACACTTTGAAAAAATCGATTTTTTTGCCCTTTTCGACAGTTTATACTTTCAAGAATATCATGATCATTTATATCATTTATATCAATATCATTTTATGTTGCAAAAATCGATAGTTAAATCCTTAAACGCATTTTTCTCGAAATGAGATTTTTCAAATTTGCTGACATTTTAACTCAAAGAGCAATTATGCGATTGACTTGAAATTTGAACTGAGTACTCTTGGATATGTTTACTCTACAATGACGTAGGATATTTTTGATTGGATGAAAATTGACAATTTGGCATTGGAAAAACGACCATTTTATAGGCAAGAAAACATACGTTTTTTTTCATAACGACGCCATTTTGTTAGATTTTGATATTTTTCGAAAATCGTACGTCATTGTACAGGAAATACCTTCGAGTTTAACGACATTTTTTCCTTTTTCGGTTTCAGTTACTCAATCGGCCGGAATCATGTCAGCAGTGGAGGAACTTTTTTTTGCGCCTCCAACTGCAGCGCATAAGTCGCTTGGATCTCAATATTTTTCTATGAAGAAATTATGCAATATAGGTCAAATATAGCCAAATATATTTTTAATTTTCCGAAACATTTAATTGAGTACTTTTCTTCCAAAAAATTCCCGAAAATCACCCAAATTTTCAGCGTTCACACTGGTATATCACCTTAAGGGCTTACACCTAGTTAAAGTTTTTTTTAAATATCGATTTTTGGCTGTCGACGCATTCTCAAAATGTAGCGTTTCAAAAATATTTTCTGACGATTTCAAGTCGATCCGTTCAAAATTCAAGTAGTTATGGGCGTCCATAGGTAGCCGTACTTTAAATGCCTTTTTCTCAAAATGACTTTTTCAAGATAGGTTTCACAATATCTCAAAAATCTCTTTACCAATCGCCTCCAAATTTGACAGGCTTCTTTTACATAACAAAAAGCAGCCATTGAACAAAGGAATTTTTTTTCGAGACGTAGTTTTTGTTATCAACGAAAATAGAGCGTTTTTCACCAAAAATCGATACTTTTACATTTGACTGCGGCCATTTTTTCAAAAATCGATATTTTATCGAATCCTCCGCCCAAGCACGAGATAATATCGTGCAAAAATGAAATACATTTGATTTTTGACTTTCGGATGATTTGTTTCCAAGCAGCAGTGTTCACCGCGAAGGACGTTTTTCAAACCATCGTGTCCACCAAATTTATAAATATTATTCAATACAAAAATTGTAGAAGATACTTCAAACCATACTCCTCAATGTAGAAAAAAAATGTTAAACCTGCACAAGTCTTTTCCAGAAAAAAGTCACGAAAAGTCCTCTTTTTTTCACAGCTTCAAAACACTTTCCCTTTCAAATCGCAATATCATCATTTCTCACACAAATCAAATCTTCGTAAATAGCTTTTTGTATTTTCGAGGAATACATGCATTCTTTCCCCACCTGTCCTTTGTATAAAAATAATTGATTAACATTTTTAATTCACCACCGTGAATGACAGTTTAAAAAATTGTCAACCTGATTTACCAAATATTAATTGATGACAAGTTACTTAAACTTGCCACCTAGAGAGTGAATTTACCCCGTAAATCTTGAGGCTCGAGTCAGAAAGCTCAAGTTCTGCATCGATTTTTTTCACCCAATAATGTTGTTTGGTGAATTCAAGTTTTCTTTCCTTAGACACACCCTAATATTTACATTATATATTTTATCCGCACAATTGTTCCCTGATTTTTTATCCCCCGGTGAAATATACTTCGATATAAAACAATAACAAACATGGTAGTAATAATATAAGAAATGGTAATAAATAAAAAGTAATGCGATCAATGACCAAAGGAAGAATGGAAATCGTATTCAACGTGAATCAGGTTGACGAAATATACTATGGGTGTAAATGTATACACACACCTACGCACACACACACACACACTCCTACACACACACACACACACACACACACACACACACACACACACACACACGCACGCACGCACGCACACACACACACACACACACACACACACACACGCACGCACGCACGCCCACACACACACACACACACACACACACACACACACACACACACACACAGGCGCGCGCGCGCGCGCGCACACACACACACACACACACACACACACACACACATATATATATATATATATATTCTCGGTTTATAGTAGCTGCGTGTATCGATTGGGGAAGCGGTCTGCCAACTAGACTAGCCTACATTCGACCCCTTCCTCACTGCTCTGCTCGTCGCGGTTCTCGTTCACTGTTCTAGCTGTCAGGGGTGAACCTCTCTCGTTCCCTCAACCTCTTTCGCCCTCTCTCTTTATCCTGGCATCCCCGCGAATGCCGACTTGAACGACCGATCCCCATTCAACATTTTCAACCCCCTCTCGATTTCCTCGGTCACCTGCCCTACCACCCTCGACTTTCGCACTGCCGCAGCAGCCTCATTCACGAGAACTGGAAAAACATGGCAACGTCTTCACCAACACCGTGCCGGCGACGGGGTCTCGACACGCACACGATCGCCAAAAAAGTTATACTTCGAACGGTCTGTATGTGAGAAGACAATTGGGCCAACCTCGGATGCGTCAAGGACGTCGAGACTACCCCCAATTCTTCAGGGATTTTTTTCCAAATTGAGGATGTTTTTTTTTAGCGGGTATCAATTTTTGCCTGATTATTCTATCTGTACGATTGATTGGGTTAGCGAGGTCCGGAGTTATGTGTACTTGCAATTTAAGGGGGGAGATACCTTTGGGTGAGGGAAACATTATGATTTTTGTGATTTTTTTGAAGGGAAGATTTCTTCACGATTTTTGAGATTTGGGATATGTTTTATTGCTACTTTTGGCTGTTACATGGTATTTTGAAAATTAATCTGTAATACTGCAACTGGCACAGTCTTCTAAACGGGTTGCGGCGGATGTTGTCAGACGGCGTGACACGTAGCGTCGGCGGGATTAATCTGAAAAAATATGAACGAAGATTTTTCTTTCATTAATACTCATACGGAGAATATGAACCAAGAAAAAGTGAGAAATATTGAAAATCGATGAAATGGTAGGCTTTGAAACAAAAAGATTGAATATTTCGGAAAAATGGCTACATTTTGCAACAAAAAAAGACTTGTTTAAATTTTTATAAACATTTAGGATCATGTTTTAGATATAGCATTAATAATAAGGTTAGAAATATTTATACCAAATTTCATTAGTATCGGTCGATTAGTTTTTTAGCTATACGCCACGCCAGTTTTCAAAATGCAGCTTCAAACACCGTGCGATGCCTCCGCAATTTTTGAAGATTAATAGAATAAAAAAATACCATGTATCAGCCAAAAATAGTAATAAAACATAACCTAAGACGCAAAAATGGTGAAGAAATCTTTTCTTTAAAAAAAAATAATGAAGATCAGCAAAAAATTTCGTCGCCTAAAGGAGTTATCTCAAAGATATCTTCCCCCTAACCTTCCGATGACACACTGGGTCATAGTGAGCCGGACGGATTTTTCAATAAAATGCTCACTTTTTCATAATCGATTTTTTTTGTGATTTTTCACAATGATTCGGTTTTATATAAGGTTAGGAATATTTATAACAAATTTAATCAGAATCGATGGATTAGTTTTTTAGCCCCACGGGAGTTTTGAAAGTGCAGTTTAGAAAACCGTGCCCTACCTCGGCCATTTTTAAGCCAGTAGTCTGGTCTAGAGCGAGATTTTTGACGTCATTTTTGGGTTGGAATAACTTTTAAACCGTTGAAGTTCTCTTGATGAAATTTTATATAAGTATTTATTGTTCCTTTGAGAAAGTATCTACATTTAAAAAAATATATTTTAAATATTTTCATCGAGTTTTTTATTTTTTTACAACATCGTCCGCCGAAAAACGCCTCAATCTGCGTCCACTCTGGATGATGTTGTATGCATCTAAAAAAAAAAAATATATATTCTCAATCTGTACGAGTATTCTGAGCACTGGTAGCAGAATTAGTACTCAAAATATTTCTGTTACAAAATGGCGGCCTGTTAAACTTTGATTAACGATATTTCATACATTTTCGGGTATTCGACGAGTTACAAAATGTGGGCAAAATCATTGTTCGACTCAATTCTGCTACCAGTCCTCAGAAAGAGGCTACCGAAGGTATGTGCAAAATTTGAGCTCGATCGGTTATTTAGTTATCGAGATATCGTGGGCGCCGATTTGAAAAACATAGTTCTGAGATCAACGCGTTCAAAGTTTTGATACCGTTATATGAGGTTTGCGCGCGGCTTGCTTATAATTTCTATTACTCAGCTAATTTTTGAAATATCAATAATCGATTTTCACGAGCGTATTAAGAAAGGTCTAAGGAATGATAGAATGAAAAAAAAAACGATTTTGTCAAATTTCTAAACCAGACTACTAGCCTTAAAGATTAATTTAAAAAATAACCATGCAACAGTGCAAAAAGGGTGAAGAAATCTTTGCTGAAAAAAATCATTAATCTCCCCCTTAATTTTTGAGTTCATTCTCTCTTGATAGAACCAATTTCGTAATTTATCTCTGTGTTCATTTTCATCTTTCAATATATTCGTTCTCTCTCTATTATTTTATGCTAACATCACTGCCAAATTTATCGCTATAATTGAATTACAGCGTCATTTGACAAATCGACAAACAAAAATGCAAGGATTTTTCAAATTTTTCACAATTATCGTCCTAATTACACGAATTTACGAATGAATTTGGACGTCGTTAAGAATAATTTGGTAAAAACGAGGGTCTTTTCACGGTGCATGATTCAGTGTGGAATTTGATGATTTACGGCGATGACAGAGCGAAGAATGTCTACATCAGCGGCAGGGATCAGTCCTAACCATGTACATTTTTCTCCGCCAGGACAGACGACGTTTACCCACGAGATATCGAAACGGAAACTTAATGAACGTTTCCACGGTCAGAGACCCGCCTCCGCTAACTATACGTTTTTCGATGGGCCCTAGCTCGCTTTTATGAAAATTCCAGACCGTCTCACGCAACCATCCACACCGGAATCCGTCGAGACCATTGTCTCGACGGATCGAGCATATATGCGTAACGTGGAATTCCTCGACGAAAAACAAGATTATGGGATGGAAAACAATGATCAATATTACTATCTATGGCGTATGTGACATACCACGATCCTCCAAATACCTACGAAAAAATTCAATAACTCACTCAATGTTGAAAGCAATATTCGGCTTTTCTATTAAGAGGTTAGGCCACTCTGGAGGCCGAAAAAATTGGCTTTTTGGGGATTTTTTTTTCGGAAAAACTACAAAATAAATCGAGATTAAAAAAAGGGTGTTTATCATACATATCAGTGACTGTATACAATAATTTTTTTGAAGCGATTTATTTCAAAATGGCGGCTGTGCAGCGTTTTTGCGATGACGTCTCCGTTTTTCCAGGGTTCACGGCCGGACAAAGAGCTCCCGTAATTTTTTGATTAAAATGAGCCAATGAATTTTTTTCGATTATATATTATTATTATTATTATATTATTATTATTATTATATATTATATTATTATATATTATATTATATATTATATTACGATTATATATTATATTATTATTATTATTATATATTATATATTATCGATTATATAGATAAATTACGATTCGAGGACTGCTATAGAAGTACGTAGGATTTTTTTCGATATATTGATTTATGGCCAAATGGTGCACTTCTAAAGTGTAAAGTGAAAAATTTGCCTAAAAATCGTCAGATAATTGTTAACAACAAATTAACTATGCAATATAACAAAAAATCCTACGTACTTCCATAGACAATGTATTTTTCAATATATATTCAACATTTCAAGTGAATCGGTTGAAAATTGTCTGAGTTATGTTTCCGGCCAAATTAAAAAATGTAGTTCTGAGGTAAACGCTGTACAGTCGCCATTTTGAAGTTAATCGCTTCAAAAAAATTATTGTATACAGTCACTTATATGTATGATAAACACCCTATTTTGTAATCTCTATTTATTTTGTAGTTTTTCTGAAAAAAGATCCCAAAAAGCCTATTTTTTCGGCCTTTAGAGTGGCCTAAGGCCTTAATACAACAATATTTCAAATGAATTGACAAATATGTTCGGATACATGTAGAAAGACTACGATTTTAATTTCCCAAGATAAATAAAGCACATACCGTTCTGTAGATGAATAATCAAAATATATAACTCACCTGCGATTTATCGTAATTTTGGAAATAGCTGGAAAATAATTATACTACAGTTTTTCAACTGCCATACATGGAGTATCCTAAATATTACAATATATTTGAAACGCGTCGTCCAATTATTTTTTTGCTCCCGTTAAGGTGGAACACCACTGTGACGGGTGAAAAATCGATCTTTTTTTATTTTCCCGAAGTATATACAGTGGGTAAAAAAAGTATCGGAAAGCGAGCAGTTTATTTCAAATTGATCCGGGTCTAAATGACCCAGTGTGTCAACATAGGGTTAAGTGACATTTCTTGTTAGATGGAAGTCATTTATATACATATACAGTGGGTAAAAAAAAGTATTTGTACACGTCGTCTTTTTCAAATTATCCTTCTAAACAAATTAAATGCTTTATGAAGTTTCGGTCCTCGATAGCTTATCCTAAAAATACATGGTATCTGTTTACGAAAATCTTGGGAACAAACAAAAAAATGAAGCCAAATTGACAATAGTTTCGTGTGAGATGTGCAAATACTTTTTTACCCACTGTATGTTCTAGAATGAGTGAAAAAAAAATCAAGTCAAAAATTGAAAATCGGCCAAGTTACAGACGACTAGTGGGAGCAGATATTTTCACGAAACAACTTTTCTCGACTGGGCCGGAATCATAATTCTAACTATGATTGTCCGATTTTGGAAATCCAAAATTTCCGTTATTGAAATAGCTATCGGTGTGCGTGTCCGTTTTCTTTTAATTTGGCACTTTTTGAGACCTCGAATGTCAGTAAAAATTTCACAAAAATTACTCTTTTTTTAATTATACGGTGGCTATGTATTTTTCAAAAGTCTGGCGCGGAGATTTTGCGACCGAGCCAAACATGATTTTTAATGGTTGCTCAAGTCCGCTTCGAAAAAAATATAGCGTATTATTGTAACGATTAGTATGTGCCAGAAAAAAATGGAGCGTTCTGAAAAAAAATCATAATCATATTTTGTGTTCAGCAGAATAAAGATAATGAAATTCTGAACAGGAGAAACTTCCAAAAACTTTTTTTCCAAATAGTATATCATTCTTTTCATCTACTTCAAAATGCATCTTCGATCATTTTTTTCTCAACGATGGGATACCCAAAACCGCTTTTCAGGAGTGTTTCGTACGCGCAATTCAATTACCTCCATTCTGCTCTACTCAAAATGGAGTTTTCATTTTTTTCCAGATTGATAAATTTTTCGCTGGCAAATACTACCCATAAAAAAAATACGCTCTATTTTTTTAAAAAAAGACTTGAAAAACCATTGAAAATCATATCTTTCTCGGTCGCAGAATCTCCGCGTAAGACCCTTAAAAAACATGACCACATTTAACCCCCCCCCCCCCCCCACCATGTCTATACATAACCAATCCAAAGTAAACCCAAATTGATTGGATGACATGTTTTTTTTTTATATAAACGATTCGAAGTTTGATTTTGACCAGTAAAATCCACCTCACTGTTCGTAGAGTATACGACGACGTCTTCAGACCGTTAAGAATGTTCCGCCCAATTACCTGGAGTAGGTACTTGCTCGTTGACGACATATACTTACAAGAAACATCACTTAAGTGTCCGCCTTCGATTTTGTTGAAACTCATATATGTGATAAAGCATTGAAAACTATTAGACACGTATTTTTTTTATCAGTGAATAAACCGTTTTAAGAGAGGAAACCACGTCTCGATAAAAATGACCCAGTGTGTCAACATAGGGTTAAGTGACGTTTCTCGTTAGATGGAAAGCATTTAAATACATACAAGTGTGTGTGTGTGTGTGTGCGTGTCTGCGTACGTGTGTGCGTGTGTGCAGGGTGTCCTGTTATGAATGGATAATCCTGGAACTGTCGATAAGTTGGATCATGTCGTACTATATGCTGGAATTTCAGTTTAATAAAAGTCCCAACGTTTTCGAGATAAAAATCATCTGCTTTTGGTTTTTCGCATACCATTTCTACAAGTGATAACTTTTTTGACCCGATTTTTCAAAAAATACTCTTGGTTATTTGTTTTATCCAGAAAATTCTTCTTTTTAACCTCAAATGTTAAGGAAACTTTATGAAAAAATATCTTATGCAGAATTTTCATACAAACGAATTCGAAAATCTAACTTTGATAGCCTGCGGTGTAAAAAAATTGTACTACGCATAGCGTGCCAATTACTTCAAAAAGTTTCTTATTAATTGTCGATTCATATCATTTGTAGAAATGGTACGCGAAAAACCAAGAGCAGATGATTTTTTTTTTTTTTTTTTCAAAAAATAACATAAAGCCCAAAATCTCGAAAATCGTGGGACTTTTACTAAACTGAAATTCCAGCATACAGTAGGACATGATTTGACCTATCGACAGTTGCAGGATTATCCATTCATGACAGGACATCCTGTATCAATATTTACAGTTTCGGTTGTAAATAAAATTACTACGTTTATAGTAAGTGTTCAAAATGACGACCATCAGTATGAATGCAACATTGGATTCTTTTTTCGATTGATTGACTTGCAAGTTTTACAGCGACAGAACTTATTGATGCACAGGCTGTAATAATTCTTTGTTGGATGTCGCCAAGTGTAGTTGGTACTTCTTTGTACACTTTATCTTTCAATGTTCCCCATAGAAAGAAGTCTAAAGGTGTTAGGTAAGGTAAAATTGAAGGTTTCCCATTTGATTAACATTGGAACAAATGTTTTTCTCATTATTAGTGTTACCATTCCGCGAATTTTGATATCGCGATATTTTCCAATTGGGTTCTCATAGGAAATATGATACTTTACAATAAAGTTCTTTGAGCCATGTCCGTAAGTTCAACCGTTTCAGCGGTATCATTATTTCAAGTGAATATTGTATGAAAATATCTATTCAAACGGCTGTAACGCCTAAGCTATTAGATATATCGAAAAAAAATTCAAATAAGAACTATGTAGAGAAAGTAATTTGCTACAAAAAAGTCTTATAAGCCGAGCCCGTAAATTCAACTCTTTCTCAGCTATAGGTGGATGAAGTAAAATAAATAGATTTTTTTTGTTTTAAAAAAGATCTATTTATTTTACTTCATCCACCTAAGCTGAAAAAGAGTTGAATTTTCGGGCTCGGCTTATAAGACTTTTTTGTAGAAAATTACTTTCTCTACAAAGTTCTCATCTGAATTTTTTTCGATATATCTAATAGCTTAGGCGTTACGGCCGTTTGAATAGATATTTTGCACAATATTCACTTGAAATAATGATGCCGCTGAAACGGTTGAATTTACGGCCATGGCTCAATGAACTTTATTGTGGAGTATCATATTTCCTATGAGAACCCACTTGGAAAATATCGCGATATCAAAATTCGCGGAATGGTAACACTAATAATGAGAAAAACATTTTGTTCAATGTTAATCAAATGGGAAACCTTCAATTTTGATTCGCGACCCCTAAATATTTTTTGACAACACCCCCCTTTCACGAAAGTTCGTTTCTGGGTACCAACTAAAGGTTTTCGGGCACGATGGGTCAAAAAAAAGTTGCCCTGAAACGAATCACCCTAATATATAAAAATCACCCTTCATTGTATCATCCTTCCTTCATTCTATTGTCCTTGTACTGACAATAGTCATTACGAGGACGGTCCTGGACGTGGAATATGTTTAAAAAATCACCTGTCTCCATGAATACGTATACAAGTGCAAAATTTAGACCCACTCTCTGATGTAGATAGTGCGAAAAATAAAGGGGGAAAAAAGGGATAAAAAACTGAGAATACTGGAAGGGCGGCAGGGTACATTATCGAAAGCGGGAGTCTCGCGTACCGAGAGAGTGAGAGGGAGTGAAAGAGAGAGAGAGAGAGATAGATTGGTGTCACGAATGCGCGCGCGACTATCCCTCTCCACCCCAGGTACAACTGAATGCAGTTTGCCGTCCCTTTGCAATCCGTTCAGACGCCATTCAGATGCGTCCGATGCAGCTCAATCGGATACGAGATCATCACGATATATCGTTGTTACATTCGTGCTCTCTCGCGCTCATCTCGTTCATCATCTCCAAGTCGAAGCGTATATTTTCGTATTTCAAGATTGTCCGATCGAACGAACGAAAAAAATATATCGATATTGCAGAGCAATTGCGGATCGAACGAGGAAAAAAAACAATGAGCGACGTTATCGTCGCAACACGAACGAGCTGAGCTGCTTCGACGTCGGGAAAACTGCCCATCACCGAAACAACGACGTAAAAACGTAAGAGAAACAATTGTTTTTTTTCTTCCTTTATATTTATTCGACAGCCCTTTTGGGTGTTTTTTTTACTCAAATTTGGACACTAATTTTGAGTGTTTTCGTGTGGGTGAATTATCGTAATTCGTTCGATAGCCCCTTTGTACATTGGAGCCCCCTTAAGGCGTGACTCTTCAGCTGGGGAACTCGTGAAATGTGTGACGAAATAAAAAATTGTGGCAAAAGTGATCCGACGGGACGTTAATTATTTTTCAGTGCGATCATTCAGAGTCGGGCGATTTTCGTTTAATTTGTTTCCGGATACGTTGATATCAACGAGCTTAATTTCCTTTCCGACTGATTCGAGTTTATCAATGATTTATTCGTTCACCGCAATTTCGCGGGAGACACGTCACGTTATTTTTCGGACGACGATGGCATGTTCGAAAAAATTGATTCGCTAATTACACCGGCATGGCTGTTAGGCATGTGGCAAACAGGGAAAACTCAGGGATTTTTTTTCCTACTGGAATAATAAACAGGAAAATTCTCTGCAATTTTTCCAGAATTTACTTTTTGAAAGAATTAAGAAAAATGAAATCAAATGAAAGAAAACTGAAAAGTGTGAAAATAAGTATTTTTGTTTTTATATTATTCTTCGTGGTATACAAAAAAGATATGTCAGTGCCAAACATGGAGAATTTAAAAAACTAATTTACTCTGAAGCATTTGCATTCGATTTGTCGATACACGACCGTACTATTAGATTGTAGATAAGTGTTTATATTTATTTATTAATTATTGGCACTGAGATCAAAATTTCCGTTTATAATAAAGAACCAGTTCTGTATTTGGTTTCAATGTATTTTTTTTTAATTTATAGGGTTTGGATTATTTTTTTCGAATTTCAGTGTTTTAAAATTTTTCCTTAATATTTAACATTTTCATACATTCGATTCTAAAAAAATGATGTTCATTATTTGACCCCAATTCCGCTGGAATATTTGCAACACCTGTGTGGAAAACCTCGAAAAGTCAGGAAATTTCTGAGTCAATAATGCGTGACAACCATGACCAGAGATGCAACGATTGTTTGCGTCTATAATGCACATGATGATTTTTTTTTTCAATTAAAAAAAAGTAAATAAATACTACTATTTTGGGTTATTTTCTTCGAGAAAGAAGGGACAAAAATCGGTATTTGTATACGAAAGTGTTGCAAAATGATGAGTGCCTTTTGGAAAAGTCAGGAGTCATTGAAAATGTCCTTAATGCTTTAAAAAAAAACCACATCCTTATTATATGCATCTCCTTAAATTTTCGCTTTTGCAAAAGTCCAAATCCTGTGAAAATATCCGCGATCAACGCTTCTTTAGAAATGCCCAGGACCTTTGAAAAAGTCCCTAATTAATGATTTTACGAAACGTTACGATATTGCCGACATGTAATGCGCTTTAAATATTAAATTTACATTTAACTAAATCAATAAAAATTAATTGAATTAATCAAATGAAATTAATTTAATAAAATTTGATTAAATTAATAAAAACTAATTTGAACTAAACTTACCAATAGTTTGCTCCCAAGCTGAAATTTTCATTATTACATTCATCGCTATCCTACATCAAAATCATCAACATTCTTTAAACACTTTTCGCTTGCAATAATTTTGATTTTTTCCAAAATTCCCCTTAACCGTTTTAATTTTCGAAAATGGAATGCTAACTTTATATAGTTAGCATTCCATGGAATATAGTTCTATATACAGTTATATACATGGAATATAGTTCTATATATGGTTGGCATGGAATGCTAACTATATATAGTTAGCATTCCATTTTCGAAAATTAAAACGGTTAAGGGGAATTTTGGAAAAAATCAAAATTATTGCGAGCGAAAAGTGTTTAAAGAATGTTGATGGTTTTAATGTAGGATAGCGATGAATGTAATAATGAGAATTTCAGCTTGAGAGCAAACTATTGGTAAGTTTAGTTCAAATTAATTTTGATTAATTTAATCAAATTTGATTAAATTAATTGCATTTGATTAATTCAATTAAATTTTATTGATTTAGTTAAATGTAAATTTGATATTTAAAGCGCATTACATGTCGGCAATATCGTAACGTTTCGTAAAATCATTAATTAGGGACTTTTTCAAAGGTCCTGGGCAGTTCTATAGAACTGTTCCCACGAATGGTGACCACACAATCCAAATATCCGGACAAGATAATTTTCTCTAAAATTGGCGAGCATCCGTCGAAGGTTTGAATTTCCATGACGTTTTCATACATTTTCAGGATCGATCTGCAACGCGTGCCTTTACTTTTTTTTAGCCGAAATCATTTAAAAAAACGGCCGGGTGCAACCGTTCTAAAAAAAATTACCGCTACGCTGTTTTTTTCCTTCTCCATTCCCCTTTATTTTGCTTAATATCCGGCGAGCGTTCGTTAGGGTCTGCATTCGAGACGATATTCCGAGGAGGACGTTTCAGCAATGCCGCTCGCTATTGTGAAAGACCGCCGCAAGACAAGCTGGAAAACTATTGATTCCGTTCAATTATTAAATGATCCACTTCACTCTCACGATGGTCGAAGACATGCAACGCATCCGAGAGACAATTCGTGTCATCCCAAAACAGCGAATAATTCGCCAATATGTGAAACGTTCATCGCCGCATGAAGGATCATCGTAACATTGCCGAAAACAATGGCGATGACAAACGCAGCTTAATCGTAGAAATAATGAAAGCTGTGTAGTTCCTCCCATGGACGAGCATATGGCGATATTTAAAAAAAAAATCGAAAGTTCGATTACTCGTTTAATTTCTGTTTCCAAATTTGGCAGAAATTTTATTTATTATTGCTTCAGAAAGAAAGGCAAAAACCCAAACAATCATTTATTTTATTTTATTTTGTACTGGATAAAAAAAACGTGCATACGTAATTTTTTTCTTCGTAATTTAATTCCGATAATTTTTTGTTGATAATTTAAAATCGTTTTATAATTTTTTTGATGATTTGAAACTATTATTCGATTATTTCCACAATCTCTAATAATCGAATGACACTTTTGAATTTGGAAAAAAAAATAATTAGAGGGACTTGCCCAAAAAAAACCAAAATTAAAGTATGAAAAAAATTTATAAATGCACTTTTTTTAATACAGTGCAAAATGAAATAAAATATCAGACTAAATGAGCAGTTTTTTTCTTGAAACTATAACAAATAGAATTTCCGCTATATTGGCATAACATTTTTTAAGGATATAATCGAAAACTCGTTTTTTTTTTAAAGAATACAGTATAAAGAATAAAGTATTTAGAGATAGTGAGAATATTGTTTCCAGCTAAAAAAATAATAAATACTTTTATGTCCTCATCTCAAGTTTGCCCCAATATAAAATAACTAACGAGTATTGCCCGTCTACAGTGAAGCTCTGGAAACTCGACTATATGCCACATTAACAATGGCGCCTACGTGCTGCAAGGTATATCGCATGGATACTATGTACTGCTGTAGACACGAGACATAAAGAGGGCATGCAACGTGCAGCCGCCCTTCGTTGCCAGAGAAACGTGTCATCGTGTTTCGTCCACCCCCGCGTTGCACCGCGTGTAGTTGTCGAGTATTCTCTATACACGTGTAAGTACGCCGGGAGGTTTGAATCTCGCGCGCCTTTTTATACCTCGACAAACATTCCGAAAATTCGGATAAAAATAACCAAAAAATTGTGCAGGAACGAATCAGTATAAAAATCCTCATGCTATGATTATAAAAATCCGAGCTGTGCAATAATTAATTTGAAAAATTCGATAAATAATACGAGTTATTGTTTCGTCTGTTCGGACTGATGTGATGGTTTGTTCTTTTTGAGAAGTCAGCACGACGGATCCTGCCGTGAAAATTAAAACGAGCGAGTCTTTTTATTCGTGATTATTTAAGGGGGAGACACTTTTAAGCGAGAAAAAAATAGCTACTCTTCATGATTTTTTTGTACCCCTTCCTTGTCACACTGGGTCATTTTGAGCCAGACGAATTTGAAATAATTTTTTGTTCAAATTCTTGCTATTTTTAAAGATTAAAAAATATTTCCTTTTAAAAAAGAATCATGAAAATCGGCAATTTTATTCCTTGCCTATAGCTATCTTCGCCCTTCATCAAATCCATAGATCGTTGCAGCGGAACGAACATTTTTTCACGTATTTTCATTTTTTTTATCACTGGCCACGACATTTTTTTGCAAATTTAGGCCGCAGGTCTCCCATGAGAATCCTCAATAAATAGTTCGTGATTTTTTAGGCCTAAATTTGAAAAAAAAGTTGGGCAGCTCGATAAAGTTAATTTCCATTGTGTTCCAACGATACGAACTTTAAAATTGCGTTCTTACGAGACGTTGTTTTACTCTTGCACATGATAAGGAAAAGCATAATTTGAAAATAGTACATAATGATTTTTTTATTTATTGATTGTGTGACTGATTAATGTATGACAGAAACTTTACAGAAAAATTGACAATCGTTTACTACATGATTGTAGTATAATTAATTGTCACGTATTAAAATTTGGCTTATTTTTTCCATCGGCTCTCCTGTAAATCCACCAAACTGTACGGCAGCTTGTAGCTGAACGTGAACAGTTGAGGACTGAAAAATTGCAGCCGTCTCGAAGTGCGGCATATTTACTCTCAAAAGCCCCCCTTCACAGCCCCCCAATGACCTTGAATATTAAAAAGTTTAGGTAAAACAAAACTTTTAAAAAATGCAAATCTCTCGACAAATTCGACGCTTGGTCTACACGCAGAGAAAAATGACATGGGCTGTTTAGATCCCCCATTGGAGGATGCCAACAAATTAGTTGTTTGGAAAATGAAATATTCAGATATTTTGAGAATTATTTATTCCATCGAACTAACAAATCCCCGGTCTATAAAATGATTTTAGCATTTCATCTTAATATTTCGCTGGCTATCTGTGCACGAATGATTTCGTTCAGCCAAGTGATGTTTTTTCTCTGTGTACATTACGTCACTGATAGTACTTTAGGACATATATTTAAGGAGGTTAGAACGTTAGTGACAATCCAAGATTATTTTTTTGTAAATATTAATTAATGGTTGAAAATATTGAAAAATATTAATTAACGGTTATAATAAATAATCGCGTGACATAAATATAATGACATAAATATAAATAAAACCCATAAATTACTCAAAATTTCATTCTGAGTTGTATAAAACATTTACTAACGCATCGATAATGTTATACTTTTTCAAGTTGGTAGTAACGGAGTTTTTTTTTCGTATTTACGTCATAAAAATATAAAAATAAAGTAGAATATGGGAAATGTATTAAGGGGGAAGGACCCTGTGGAAGTAAAAAAATATGCATATAAAAGTGCATAATTTGCCCTTTAATTATATATTTTATGAAAAATTAGCATCTACAGAATAAATCTATACCTCGTATGCATTTTTTTAAGGTTCATTGAGAAAAAAAATCATAAACTCACTTCATAAGAAAGACACTCGTTATTTTATTTTTTTTTAATTTCTCCGAATTGTGAATACGAAAAACGGATTTTTGGTATTTTTTATATTATGAGATTCCTAAACGCCATGAAGTAACAGCTATTTATTTTATTTTTAATTGGTTTTTTCCTTAGGTACACGCTTTTCGCGTTTGTTACCTACTATTTATTTTATTTTTTTAATTAATATTCGATTGAAGAGTGTGGAGCACTCCAAGGCTCCAATACATATGACATATATGTCATTTCAAACATGTATTGGACATTTATGTCATTTCAAATATGCATTGGACGTATATGTCATTTCAAAAACCTGGTAAACATACAGCGAGTGCTCCACACTCTTCAATCGAATAGTAATAAAAATTTTTAAAAATAGCTGTTACTTCACGGTGTTTAGGAATCCCATAATATAAAAAATACCAAATATCTGTTTTTCGTATTCACAATTCGGAGAAATTCTTAAAAATAAAATAACGAGTGTCTTTCCTTGAGAAAGAAGAATATTTTTGCATATTTTGCCCCGAAACGGACGTTCGAATTGCTCAATAAAATATAAATTAATTTTTTTCTGGGAGGCTCGAAAAAGACGCACATTTTCGTTTTTTACGAATGTAAATACGTCAAATCCTGCCAAAGATACAGCCATTTGAATGGAAAAATATTCAAAAATGGTAATCAACGAGAAAAAACGTCAGAATTTTTTTTAGAATGTCGACACTCGGTGAACATTTTTCAATAAAGTAACTCGTTTTCAAAATTATTTGCGGATTTTTTTTACTGGCTGAAGTGACGTGGAATGCCTCATATATATTCTATCGTTTAAAGGGAAAAAAAGAAATCGATTTTTTTATCGTTGTAAATGTATATCCCGCCTTAAAGATATACACGTTCGACACGGTTAAGTATATCTATTAATGGACGCCTCCAATCAACTTTAAAAATCCCCCATCATTCACACTCCCGCAATAAAATCTCAAACAAAAAAGGGGTAACCTTTCAATTATCCCTTCTCCAGCCCTCTTCTTTAAGCAAATTTCCAGCTATTGGTTTTTGGCGCTGCACTCGTTACGTTAAGGGCGAACCACCCACGCGCGCCAACCATTAGAAGGGGCGGACAAAGGGTCTGTCCTATATATATTAGAAGACCCACGCATCCTACACCGACCCTTTCGCGAAACTTGCCACCCCCATAATTCTTATATTTCTCAATGACGACGAATTCAATCGGCTCGTCGAAAACAGAACGACCCAAAAAAATGTATCTCACTGAAACCTCGACTTCTTACGATACAATCGTTCGCAAAAAATAACAAACAAATCTCGTATTACGAAGGGATTGTTTTTAAATTTATTTCTCTCTTTTTGAAATATCGAAGTTATCGGAAAATAATTCGTTAAGTGAAATAATGTTGCAAGGTTTTTCACTCGAACGACTCCGATTGAGGCTTACGTAATAGCATATATCTGAGCTCGAGTTTATCGGGCTTTGACCAAACACAACGTTCTATAGAGAAACCCCTACAGAGCATTGTGTGGATATACCCATTGGTCCGTATGAATGGATCAACCCTTTTGCCAAGCATGCTGTATACGTGTACATTGGTATCGGTGTATTTGTACAAGGTGACAATTATTAAGTGGCCATGTGTTTTTTAAGAGTCTGACGCGATGATTTCGCAACCGAAAAAAGCGATGTACATCGGTTATTTAATAATTAATAATAAAATTATCAATAACTCAATCATTTTTAATGAAATTATTAATAATTCAATCATTTTTAATGAAATTATTAATAATTCAATCATTTTTAATGAAATTATTAATAATTCTATTATTTTTAATGAAATTATCAATAATTCAATCATTTTTAATGAAATTGCTAATAATTTAATAATTAATAATGCATATTGGAGAGAGGACACCACTGTGACGGGCTGCAAAAAAGGACTTTTTTCCGAATTGTTTTTTTACAATTTTTTAATTGTCCAAAAATGTGTAATATTACTCACAAAAAAAGTAAAAAGGGTAAACAACTGGCGCGTGGGCGGTTTTTAGAGAATTTTTATTTATTCACATTTTTCTCCGGAAGAATTGAGTGCTGCGTTTTTTAGAGTTCACTTTCCTATATTTTAAATAATTGGTAAAAAATCCAGCATAGTCGGACAAATTTGCGACCTTTTCCTCATCTTGGAATTCGTTGAGTGGACTGCATCATTCATTTCACAAAACGTACATTTTTGGTGCAGGAGCCAAATGTTACGGTGCTATTGAGCAGCAAGTCCCTGTTCTCACTAAGCCATCTGCAACTTGGTCAATTTTGACTATTTTAACTTGACATTTTTTCACATATTCTTAAATGTGTACACTTTGAAAAAATGCAAAATGTCGACTTTTTTTAGCCTTCAAAGCGGTGTCCGGCCCTAACAGTTTTGCAAGTCCCCTTCGAAAAAAAATATAGCGTATTTTTGGGATGTGTAGTTATCGGCAAAAATATTAAGCATTCTGAGAAAAAATGAAAAATTCAATTCGGTTTCAGCGGTATGAAGATAATTAAATTCCGAATACCAAACCCTCCAGATTAACTTTTATGTGATGGAAGTAAATTCCATTTATCCACTTTAAAATGCATCTTTGATCGTTTTTTTTTCTCGCTGACGAAATGCACAAAAAAGTGTTTCAAGTGTGTCGTATATGGAAATTGAATTATCTTCATTCTCCTGTATTCAAAATGAAATTTTTATTTCTTTCCCAGAATATTCCATTTTTTATGTCCAATACTACGTATCACGAAAATACGTTATTCATTTTTAAGAGGACTCGAAAACCCATTGAAGATGTCACTTTTCTTGGTCGCTAAGTCTCCGCGCAAGATCATCAAAATCACATAGCCACATAGAAAATTCTGCATAAGATCTTTTTTCATAAAGTTTCCTTAAGATTTAAGGTTGAAAAGAAGACTTTTTAAGAAGATGAAGAAGAAGGTTAAGAAGCAGACACCCTGTATATATATGTAGATATATATATCTACATCCAGACATCCACACATCTACCAACTCGGCCCATTCCATTTTATGTATCAGGGCTTTTGAGATGGATCACTTAGAATCCTCAGCCTCCCAACAAGACACACCTGGGTGTGCATTACTATCGAACGTGGGAGCACGAACAAAAAAGTACGCCCTATCATTCCCCGAAAAAGAATTGGGGTTCAGTAAAGTTGATGGACTCGAATGATTTCTGGTCGTAACGAGAGGGATGGCAATTTATAAGTTTCTTCATCGCAGGCGTTACGATTGGCATTTGAAATGAACATTCGATTTTTTTCCTTTTACTGTCGGAATATCAGAGTAATTGGAGGGTCAATGATAAAAGATTTAATCTCCGCATACCGCGCGAAAAAAAGACATTTGAACTGAACACAAAATTGTCCTCACAGTACGTAACCACTAACAATTTGTCCACACTCCCAAAAATCGTGGAAATTCCGAAAAAGCTTCGCGAAAAGTCAAACAGAATTTCCCGAAAATTTCCTGAGTACTAAACAGTTGCATAGACTCATAAAAATCGTTGATCCTACTTTTTTCTCATCGAGACATCTTTCGGAATATCTCCCGTGAAGTTCTCTCGAAAAATTCATCGACACGTGCGATTTAGAAAATTTGCCGTGGCGGTTCGTCAGCTCGAAAAATAGCAGGTTTTCGCGATTTTATTTTGATGGTTAAATTACCCTAATCAGTCCGATTTTTTTATGTCAAATCAGAGCACTCATGAGGAACAGAAAATAAATTTTTGACCGTTTGTTTTAAATTATTTGACATTTTTTTTTACAGTTGAAAATGTCTTTGAAAAAAAGGAGTCCTCACGGTGTACACGGTTGTGGCCGTAAATATTATCTGAGACAAAATATTCAAAAAGATTATTAATCAGTATGAAAGCCGATATCTTCCAATAGAGGTTTTTTGGAAATGAAAATTGACAAAATGACGGCGTTTTGAAAAAAAGAGTATCGAATGTAGCCTATTTTTTCGTTAAAAAAATGAAGATTAAAAAAAAGCTTCCATAGCTTTTATACACCGTTTCGAAAAACAACATTCCGAGAAAAACGCATTTAAAGTTTCGAGTGCGGAACGCCACTGCCCGAGTCACTATCTCTAAGAAAGGCTCCAGCAACCTAAATTATTCGAATTTCGCCCCAAACATTGAGCAGCATGTGTATAACCGTCTATACTATCGGGTAATGCAAAAAAATCAATTTTTTGAAAATTGTACACCGTGATGATTCCTTAAAAAGATGCTGCGAAATTTTCTCCTGCACTGTCCAAAAAGGAGGAAACACCTTGCATCAATTAAGGCCTGAGGCCACAGTAACGGGTATAAAATCATGTGCGAATTTAACAATATTTTTTTCGTAGGAATAAGTAATTTACTCAGAAAATTAATTACACATCTATTGAGTATGAATATCAAGCTGTTAGAAAAAATATATTTTTTTTTCGATGTACAAAATGGCCGACTACTAATATTTTCTTTTGTTATCTTTTTTTAGGCGCTCCGCGGCGTTACATTTAGCATCCACAATTTTTTACCTAGAACAAAAAACAAAAATTCTCGTCAATCTACATTAGAATACCTAGAGAAGTACGTACGGAATTTAAAAAATATATTTTTTTATAACTGCTCATAAAACTGCTCATGAAATGAAAAGTTTTCGATTAATCAGAAATTCCGTACGTACTTCTCTGCAAAATGCAATTAGGAACATAACTTTCAAATTTGAAGTAAATCGAGTGAAAATTGTTGAACTCATTTGTCATGCCAATTGGAAAAAAGCTGTTTCGAGAAGTTTCGAGGAGTCGGCCATCTCGTACATCGAAAAAAAATATATATATTTTCTACCAGCTTGATATTCACACTAAATAAATGTGTAATTAATTTTATGAGCGAATCACTTTTTCTACGAAAAAAAAATTGTTAAATTCGCACATGATTTTATACTCGTTACTGTGGCCTAAGGCCTTGAACATTTTGTTTTTTTTTCACTCACATCAGACGAATCTAAATATTGGTGTTATTGAAAAAATGATACGGTGAAAAAGAGCGATGCGCGAAAGCTTTCCAGCTGGATTTGTGGACGCCCACGCGAAAACATTTCGAAGGCCAATCACAGTGAGGCACGCTCTTTGGACGCGCAGAAGTGTGCTTTGCATTCGACAAGGACCCTTCCACATAGATACAGATGTCCCACACACAAACGGTGAGCTTTCGTAAGGACCACGATACCCAGCGAGCGTAGAAGAATGAATGAAGCTGCTCGTAAACTTTCACACACGTGTGTGTGTGTGTATATATATAGATATAAATTACATAGGGCTCGTCCCGACGCCGTGCGTCGCACGCACCCTCGATATTCCCAGAGCAGAATCAGTCAGTAGGATTCTGGCCTTTCGAATTGCCAGTCCTTGAGCCCTGCTCGAGCTTTTACTGAATATAGAAATCCCCACACATACACACACATATATATATATATATATTTACACATATAAAAATTTACTCTTCCAAATGGATGAACAGTATTTTTTTTGCGAAAGATTCTTCGTGTGAAATTTTATTACGGTGCTTATCGACCACTGCTTAAATAATGATTTTCCGAAAGAAAAAATTCACTCGATATCATTACGATTATCATTGTCACTGCTGCGATTATTATTATAAAACGTAACGTGCAATCATTTGACATGCACTTTTTCGCGCGGGGCTGTCTATGGTGCGTTTTTTCGTGACGCGAATTCGTAAAAGCTCATTTTCGTAAGAGTATTTAAAAAAAAGGCTCGAACTTCCAAAAGTCGCGATGGCAACGATTCCACCATGGTGGAGGATGAACGTAATTAGTGAATACTCGCGTCGAGTGACAGTTGGGTTAACGCTCGTTCAATTGCTTTTTAGTGTCGAAAAAAAGTGATTGTTGAGTGGTCCCAGCGATCGATCTAATTTTCAATCAATCCAAAAAAGGTTTCGGCTACCCGAGCGCCGATTTTTTTTGTACTCCAAGCTTTCGAACGATCCGTATGAGCTTCGAGAGTTGCGCGGGTCGGAAATGATCTAATAGCGGAGAAAAAATGTCATGTGGAAAACGTCAAAATATGACGGGACGTATTTTTTTAAAAATCGTGAACTATTTGATGTTTCTTTTTCTTCTGAACTCTGTATAACGAAAATTTGGCGATAAAACGCGACGCGCCTCGAAAAAAAAAAAAAACAACGTGGCACAAAAAATGTCTAACGCCCACGCACGCATGGCGGAAAAAGACGAGTGATTGCGGGAGAATAAAAGAGACGAGAATCAGGGACCACGTGATAAGACGGGAAAAAAAAAACAGACTGGCGGAACGAGGAAAATAAAAATCATTTCGGGAACTCGAACTGACGATGCGAAATATAATGAGGTGTGGGTGAATATGTACGCCGACGATTTCCGGCCTAGTGTCGACTGACTCATATCTCTGATATTTCTCGACGAGCAACGACGACGATGAGACGCGCTCGAAGGGATCTCGAAGTCCACGTCGAAATTTTCACGTCCGGTGATCGACGATTTTTTGAAAAAAATCGGACAGCCAGGGATCGTGGCCGAAACTGAAAAACTCCCGTAATAGTTTCAACGATCGTGGCTATCGATGAAGAATAATATTTTCGCGGCACAATCGCGATGATAAAGCCTCGCACCTTTCGCTTGACACTTTATCAAAATGGCAGTGTAAAGCTGGTTGGCAGAAGAACGATATACACCGGAACAGATCACTTCAACAGGATCAACATGCGGCAGTGCATCGATGCTGTCATGCACCATGGTAATTTCGAGATCATTTTTTTCGCGGCTATTTATTGGGCTGCTCGAAAAGTAATTTCGCGTTGGTCAATGACAATGGACGAAACGAAATCACTTTTCGAGCCTCCCAATGTGGTGTTATTTTTGAAAAATATTTCTTCGTATTTTCGCGCGAACTTTTACGACTGTCAACTTTTGTCCGGCACTTGCCACTTCACTGCTCTTAGGTCCTTAGAGACCTGATCGCAGTTGCACGAGGGCACAGGGAAACTGAGGGTAACCTGTGCCGATACAGGGACCTGTACCCTTTCGATAATCACGAACCAATTTTTAAATTGAATTTTTGAACTTTCTTCAGTTTTTGACTGTTTAATCATTTTATGCAATAAATTTTCATTGCATTTCGATGAGGCAAACGAGTCTTATAGTCCCGGGCGAATTCTGCACAGTTTCAATGAGTATTGCAATTGCACGAGGGCACAGGGAAACTGAGAGAAACCGGTGCCGATACAGGGGCCTGTAGTTTACCCTTTCGATAATGATGAACCAATTTTTAACTTTAATTTTTGTTTGACTTTCTTCAGTTTTTGACTGTTCAATCATTTTATACGGGGGCCTGTATTTTACGCTTTCGATAATTACGAACCGATTTTTTAATTGAATTGTTTAACTGTCTTCAGTTTTTGACTGTTCAATCATTTTATACCAACATTTTTTTATTGCATTTCAACGAGGCAACTTCAGTATCATAGTCCAGGGCTAATTCTGCACAGTTTCAATCAGTATCGCAATTGCACGAGGGCACAGGGAAACTGAGAGAAACCTGTGCCGATACAGGGGTCTGTATTTGACCTTTTTTAAAAAATAATTGTCAACTAATTTTGAACTTTAATTTTGTTTGACCGCCAACCATTTTGATTTTGGATTTTTTTAAAACTTCGATCAATTTTTGACCATTCAATCATTTTATACCAACACTTTTCACTGCATTTCAACGAGGCAAACTTCAGTCTCATGGCCCAGGGAAAATTTCGCACAGTTTCAATCAGCGTTGCAATTGCACGAGGGCACAGGGAAACTGAGGAAAACGGATGCCAATACAGCTTTCTATATTTTGCCTTCTCAATCATTTTCGACCAAGTTCTTTAAAATCATTTTCAACTATCTTTTTTTTCATTTTCATCTTTTTTTACTGTTCAATCATTTTATACTAACATTGTTTGTTGCATTTCAACGAGGCAAACTTCAGTCTCATGGCCCAGGGAAAATTGCGCACAGTTTCAATCAGCGTTGCCATTGCACGAGGGCACAGGGAAACTGAGGAAAACCTATGCCAATACAGCTTTCTATATTTTGCGTTCTCAATCATCTTCGACCAAGTTCTTTAAAATCATTTTCAACTAACTTTTTTTTTTCAATTTAATCTTTTTTTACTGATCAATCATTTTATATCAACATTTTTTATTGCATATTAACGAGGCAAACTTCAGTATCATAGTCCAGGGAAAATTCCCCACAGTTCCAATCAGCATCGCAATTTGCACGAGGGCACAGGGAAACTGAGGAAAACCTGTGCCGATACAAGCGGCTATATTTTACTGAGCTTTCGTTGCCTTGCCATCGGAAACACGATAAAGTTGCATCTCGCTCGGTAGTCGGTATCGGTGCGCGGTTGAGCGGTCACCCATCCGAGTATCGGCTCAGGCCGAAGCTTCTCGATGTACAAGACCGCCTAAGCCGCACACCAACCGCGCGACCACTACTATATCAGTTGCTCATCATAATATCATTATCTTCATATTTGATTATGGAATCGATTCGCGGCATTGGTTTACCAAAATACATATCGACATAAATGTGCCGTGGCGAAGATATTTGTACATAATTATCAACGTGCACAGTTGATATTATCTGCAATCAAATCCCCAATTTGTCGTAACAAACTGTGTCGAGTTCCCTAAATTTCAATAATTTTTCTCTCTAAATCAACACGGTTGAATTAATCAAACGTCAACGTTGAATATTTATTGAACGTGTCGGAATGTAAAAAAATCACTACCTTTAACATTCATGAATGGAGCCCTCAATCCTTCTTTAATATGCTATGACATGACGCGTCGACAGGCCATATCAATTTAAAGGGGAGGAGAAAAAAATTGCTAATTTTTGGGATTTTTTTTCAAAAGGCAAGAATTCTTTACCATTTTGAGACTTAGGGTATGCTTTATTACTACTTTTGGCTGTTACATGGTATTTTTTTTTTTCATTTATCTTTGAAAATGGCGGAGGTATGGCACGATCTTCTAAACGGGTTGCGGCGGATTTGGCCAAACGGCGTGACACGTAGCGTCGGCGGGATTAATCTGAAAAAAAACCAACGAAGATTTTTCTTTCATTAACACTCGTACGCAGAATATGAACCAATAAAAAGTGAGAAATTTTGAAAATCGATGAAACTATACGCTTAGAAACAAAAAGATTGAATTTTCCACAAAAAAAATGGCTACATTTTGCAATCAAAAAATACTTTTTGTTTTAATTTTCAAAAACATTTGGGGTCATGTTTCAGACAATGAGGTCAGAAAAATGTATACCAGATTTCATTAAAATCGGTCGATGAGTTTTTTACCTATAGGTTACGCCAGTTAAAAAAAATACAATTTGAAAGACTATGCCTCCGCAATTTTTTTACGATTATTAAAAAAAATACCGTGTAACAGCCAAAAGTAGTAATAAAACATACCCTTAGTCTCAAAAATGATGAAGAAATCTTTTCTTTAAAAAAAAATCACCAAATCTTTTCCTCGCCTAAAGGTATCTCACCCCTTAATAAAATAATGATTTTTAAAAAAACGGTCGCAGTCCAAAGTAAAATTATCCATTTCCGGTGAAAAAAACGCTCTATTTTCGTCAATAAGACAGAAACTATGTATCGAAAAAAAAAATCCTTCCTTCAAGCACTGATTTTTGATGTGTAAAAGAAACTTGTAAAATTGGATGTTAATCGGTGCAGTGATTTTTGAGATATCGTGGTCACCGATTTTGGAGAAGACATTTTGAAAAAAAAACGTTTAAAATTTGCTGGACCTACCTAGAATGCCTATAACTCCCTCAAATGAAAACGGATTGACTCAAAATTTTCGCAAAATTTTTTAAAATCTTATATTTTGAAAATGCGTCGAAAACCAAAAACCGATAATTTCAAAAGTTTCACCTAGGTGTAAGCCCTTAATGAAAAAATGTGCCACGATTACGGACCGCGATAACAGAGGCATCAAAATCCATTTAGATTCATTTTCAAAAAATGGCAGGATATCAAAATTTCCATTAACATTACGAATTTAATGTAGACACAATCCGCCATAATGCATCGATCCGTAGTCATTGGCGAACGGAAATTAACTCAGTAATTTGCTATATTAAATTAAACCGCTGCGCTTTCCCAACAGCCACCCACACGAAACACTTCAAATACAATTAGCCGCCAATAAGCCCGGCGATTGTTAAATCTATCAACTTAACCTAAAAAAAAATCGATGATCGACAAGTAACCAACGATACTTAGTACAGTCGTGCTGTATATTGGAATCGGAAAAATTAGAAGAAGGCTAGTTTTTTGACAAGTGATTTTGTAGGTGCCGCGGGTGCTAAAACCAAGTTTGCCTAAAAATCGGGTTGTTGGGTTTTTTTAGGGGATGGGAGTGGATTAATGCAAAACTACAACCCCCACCTAGTCGGCGCCGGGAGACAAAATGTTCAGAAAAATCCAGGCTTTATTTTTGTCCACGGCGCCGAAGTCGTGGAAGTTCATTTTTGGGGTGAAAAAGTGGGGTGAAATTTTGAAAAATCAGTTTTCATTCGATAACTCTTTAGGAAAAATTCATACAATTTTTGTTCAAATGGGAACGTTGTAGCCCTTGAAAAGACGCGTCGATCGGGTATTTGATCAACCCTTTCCGAAAATATCTTCACCCCCAAAAGAATTGTTGGAGTATTAAAAAAAATTGTTTATTGAATAACTCAAAAACAATCGATTTTTGAGGGATGGTTTAAATGTACGAAATGCAGAGAATAATTTTCTCTATATTTTCGTTCCTATGAACCACTCTTGAATTTTGCTTTTTCAAACTCTTCTCAGCGGTTGAAAATTCAAAATGAAATTCCGGGACAACTATTGACCGACAATAAAGAGACACGAGTTTGGCACTGTGGACAAAAATGTATCTGAGGGTTCAAGCTACAAATTCTTCCACGGCGCCGAATTCGTGCGGTCAATAGTCATCTCGGAATTTCATTTTTTATTTTCAACCCCCGAGAGCTGTTGGAAAATCAAAATTCAAGGGTGGTGCAGAGAAACGAAAATATAGAGAAAATTATTCTCTACATTTCGTACATTTGAACCATACCCGAAAAATCGAGTGTTTTTGAGTTATTCAATAAACAATTTTTTTTTTGGTATTTTAGTCATTTTTTGCGGGGTGAAGATATTATCGGAGAGTGCTGATCAAATACTTTATCGACGACTCTTTTCAAGAGCTACAACGTTCCCATTTGAACAAAAAGTGTACGAATTTTTTCTAAAGACTTATCGAATTAAAACTGATTTTTCAAAATTTCACCCCACTTTTTCACTCCCAAAATGAACATCCACGACTTCGGCGCTGTGGACAAAAATAAAGCCTGGATTTTTCTGCACATTTTGTCTCACGGCGTCGACCTCGTAGGGGTTGTAGTTTGGCATTAATCCACCCCCATCCCCTTCCATCCCCTGAAAAAAACCCTACGCTCCGATTTTTAGGCAAACTTGGATTTAGCAACCGCGGCACCTACAAAATCACCTGTTAAAAAACTAGCCTTCTAATTTTTTCCGATTACGGGGTTTTTCAGCGACAGCACGACTGTACTAATTTGTATAAATCATAGCCAAAAATAAGCGCGACCGGAAATGATCGACGTAACTCATGATGATCAAATTCTGCAAATATGGAGAAAAAATAAGAATCGTCACACGCAGAGTCACAGATCATCGGAAATAGTGGCATCAACCAGACGGTTGAAGTCTTCTCGAACGACCGCAGCGAGTTCAAGAAAGATCCATTGTCACGTGCCGGAAATTCCAAAGAGATCTACCGTCCGATCTCTATCTCTCCTCTGTCCCTCGGCCCGCCGTCTCTTTTTTTGTTCTCTTCCTGCAACGTCTTTGATCTCCCGCCACGAGCGCTGCACGAGCCGGAAACGATGAGAGTCCGTGCGATTGGTTCTCGCTCGTCCTCGTTGCGGCCCGATTGGTCCGCGATGCTTCCCCCACCAGCGTGGAACCGTTTCTCAAGGCGAATCTTGGGCTGCTTTCGTGGGACCGTAGTAGCTCAGGCTCGGCGCGTACCACGGCAGTTCGAACGCGAAGCTTGCCCAGGCAACTTTTCCTTCTAGCTTCGTACACGTTTTTTGAGGTTAAACATGTCGTGTTTGGTGCACAAGTGTGGAATGCTCGTGTCGAGAAAATACAACGTTCACTTCGACCTGCGGAAGACCGTGATCATTCTGATGGCTCAAGCTTTAATCGTCAAAGGTGTGCAATCGTTTTTTTTTGTTTTCTTACGACACTCGACCGACATATCCCTTACGAAAATTCCAACGTTTGCGTTACGCGCGTTCAGTGAAATCCGACCTCGTTTTGCAATATCCGCGTTTGTCCAACTTTCAACATCAACCTCTAACGTGAAACTCTTCGATTTGTACCCAACTACGAAATCAAAATACCCTCAACGTCAATGACGTTCCCCAGTTGTATTCCGTCACCTCGCGGGAAATCAGGAAACTCTTCAGTGAGATTGAGAGCGAACTCCATTTCGAACTGAAATTATTGTTCGCTTCCAACTTTCGTTTCGTCACGTGACATCGAAATGACATTTTTATTTTGCATAACAAAGTCACGTATGTATGACGCTTTTTCAAATTATCGGAAACTGCGTCTTGCTTTTCTTCGTTTGAATCGAAAATTTCGCGTTACCAATATTCGTATCTATTCTTGCTCTGGTTTCCGCAAATTGCCAGACGCCAAGTTCGCCGGACTCAGCGACTATTCACGTACACGCAGACACTCGCGCGTATATGTAACGTACATCCGGGTCACATCTTTCATCGAGTGCGGCAAAAAAAAACAACAGGATGTAGTTCGTTCCCGTTCATAATACACAACTCATCTACGACGCATCCGCATGAAGTGAACCCACACTCCTGCACGCTCTCTCTCTCTCTCTCTCTCTCTCTCTCTCTCTCTCTCTCTCTCTCTTTCTCTCTCACTCTTTCTCTCTCTACTCTCTCTACGCTCTCACCCGCTCTTTCTCTCGCCAAGCCGACTAAATATACCCCACAGGCAGGCGCGCTGCGAGAATGAAAGACAAAAAAAGGCTATATGCGCTGGCAAAAGATTCATTCCCGTTTCCGATTCATCATTCGCCGGCGGAGAACAGCTGCACAACGATCTTCCCCGATTGGTGCATCTGCTCATTGCTCCCCCCTCTCCTACCCGCGGGAGCGCGCGCTTTCACTATATATACTCTATATACTCCCAGGGAAGTTCCGTTCATGAAATTAGACCAATGTTTACTTCCTGCACGACGCCGCGATAAAAAAAAAAGGCCCGGCTTTGTAATCTGAGCTCTAATCAATTGATCGCCGCGTTGGACTACGTGTTTTGGTGTGTGTGTGTGTGTGTGTACATGTACACACACACACACACACACACACACACACACACACACACACATATATATACTATGCACATATATATGTGTGTGTGTGCCTGTATCTATGTACAAGATTTGACAGCGCGATTAAAGGGGGAGGATCTCTTTAGGCAGCCGAAATTAAGGGGCGCCATCTACCTAGAGGCCAGAAAAAAAGCCAAATTCAGAAAAAATAAATCTGAAAAAACGGTTAGTCTTAACACACAAGTACATGGATTGAGAGCCTTTAAAAAAAATAACCAAAAAATACAGAGGAACAACGAAAACATAGCCGCCGGCAGATGTGGACATATTTTTCGCCACGTTTGGCGGTGGACACTCTCCAACATAAACGGTCCATCTGAAATCTAAAAACCGAACGGGTTATTCAATTTAACAATAAATACTAGTCGTTGACGATCGTCGATTTTGTAAATCATTTTTTTCAACCACGTGGCGATGAACTGAAGATCGAGCATACAAAATGTATGAAAAATGTCGTTATTTTTACGTAGCTAGTTAAACATGAAGATCGATTTTGAAAAAGTGAGATCGTCAATGACCTTTAAATGTCTCTCGTCGTATCTACTGTAAATTTGGTAACAATCCTTTGGGTGGTTCTCGAGATATAATGTCCACCGAGTTTGAAAACAGTTTCGAGAAAAACGCGATTAAAGTTTGAAGTATGGTGCTGCTACCGCTGAATGAGCGGCAGCTCATTCAGTCTGAGGAATATTTCAATCCATTTTTCGGAGAATATAGTTAATAGGTGATACTGTCGAATAAATATATTTTTGGAAAATGCAATTTTTTTCTGTCTACTGTTTAGTCTACATAATTAAAATTTTATGCACATATTACATCTTTTAATTTTCCATTTTTTTAAATATTTAAAAAATGGCCGCTTTGGGACACTTGCTTCAGAGACGGTTGCCGGCTGAGTTGTTCCACGGCGTACAACCTAGCGTCTAGTGCATTGATCCGAAACATCGGAGTCGAGAAGTTATACATTCCTTAGTCCCACACGCTCCATGTGAACCTCAAAAATCCAAAGAAAAGTGAAAATTATAAAAATGGCACGAGTTTTAAAAATGTTCCATTTTTCTTGAAATTTTTACTATATTGTAATTTAATGTAAAAGTAGTTTTTTGAAAAAAAAAATGAAGGCCCTCTAGGTTCACATAGAGCGTTTGGGTCTTAGAAATCTAAAACTTCTTGGCTCTAATGTTCCAAATCAATGCAACAGACGCCAGGTTATACACCGTGAAACAATCCAAGCGGCAAGCGTCTTTAAAGCAAGTGCACCAAAGCCGCGATCTTTCAAATACGAAAAAAAAATATCGTTTTTTCGGAAAATCAAAGAAGCATGGACATAAAATTTTAATTATGTAGAATAAATAGTTCCGACGTAAAAAATCTTGAAAACTCGCTTATTTTCGGCTGCCTAAAGGGATCTCCCTCCTTAAACGCAGTCTTTTCCATCAATATTTCACCACTTTCTTTCATTCACCCCCGTACGTACGGCGTAATTCTACACGTTGATTTTTCAGATTATCGATACGATATAACAAAGCGAAAAACGTATGTATCGTGTAAATATGACGAAACGAATATATCGTCAACGGTAATTAACGCGTTAGTATCGTCCAGCTGCGTAATGCGGAATAATTTTAAGGTTAGTAAAGACGCGACGAACGCGCCAAAAAAAAAAAAAAAAAAAAAAACAATACGATTTATCATCGTCGTCGGTCACACGCTGACGAAGTCATCGGGTCCAGGTACGTCGTCAAGCTTCTGATTGGCAACGTTCTTTTGCAATCGGTCTTCCTCGCTTATCTCGAGGGGTAATCCGATTTACCGAGCAAGTGACAGTTGAGTGACCTCGCGAGGTGCAACAGACGTCGAACGAGTCGAGCCTCTGAATGCCTCTTTTTAGAGGCGTCAAACCTGGGGTATTCAGTTATCTCTTAAGGGGGAATCGGTTATTTCTTAAGGGGGAATCGGTACTTTTACGAAGGCACATGGCGACTCTGTCGGGCTATTCGGAGAGAATAAAATTGGATGGAAGTGCTTCGCGGCGCAGCCAAGATCAAATCATGCAATCGTTGTACATTCTTTCTGAATTAATTTGATCGTTAATTTTCCATTGTACACTCGTGCAAGCTTCGAGGATCCGAATCCTTCCAATTAAAAAAACAAGATGTATCAAAAATTTCCTCATCATTAGCCGTGTATTCGCCATGGTCGTTGATACCAAAATTATCCGGTGAAATATCAAACGCACATTGGAGTCGGAGCGGCATCGTTATTAACGCTCTAGCCAATTGCGCAAAGCTGACGTACCTTTTGTTTCGTTGCGTATGCTTCAGGTGGCACCGGTACACCCTTAACTCATCGCTACATCAGCGACGTAAGCAGCTATGGAGTTCCTGTCGACGAAAATGAACATTCCCGTTCTCTGGACAGAATCTACTTAATAACGGAGCAAAGGTGGCAAGCTGAAACGGTGCTGCCAGTCTCCTTGCTGCCGGACGCCGAGGTGATGTCTGCGCGGTCTCACCACAGGTGCGTCGTTATCTCAGTCTTCTCACTGTTTGTAAATGGAAACAACGCGCCACGTTCTTATCTAGTCGCTAGTTTTGGAACTTGAGATTTTTCGGGCTGTTTTGAGGTATTCCCTTCGCGGAGGGCCATATTTTGTGGAGGTTCTTTCGGATCATTGGTTGCATTACGGTGGCGCTTAATAAAAATAAGTCACAATCAATCATTATACCCAATGATAAACTGGAATTAAAAATTTCGCGGCAATTTAGTAGATTTATACATTTTCACATTTTCCCTGAAAAGTCGGGTCTACGACGATTTTTCTGCTAGTTACATTTTTCTAAGTTTTATCATTGATATTTTCTTCAAACTTTCGGCGATCCCTTGTTTTTATTGGTGCTACGGAATCTTTAGATTTTTTTACACGCCTGACCAGTTTATATCTATAAGCTATGTAGTATATATAATAATGTAGTATAAATGAGACGATTTTTAGAGTCGTAATGTTTCGTTCAAAGTTCTGCAACTTGGCTTGAAATGTTACCTGTGTACGGAGATGTATTTTTACTTTATTATAGGTGAAAATGAGTTAATTGTTGAATATTCGGGTTCGTGAAAGGAATACTATAAGAAGATAGCTCACAGTACTTTTGCCTGTGGCTTCGTTCACGTGTATGTTGCAAATTTGCTGATGGACGATGGATTGAAGTGTAGAACTATGCTAGAATGTTTATATTCAAATACGAAAGCTTCAGGAGAAAGCTTGAGCCGTTTTCGTGCCAACTTTGTTCAAGCAAACAGATCAAATTTCGCCAAACGATAGATATCGTCTTTCAGAATATAAACAAAGTTTATTTTTTGGATAATTGACTAAAGATTTTGAATATTGACTAAAATTTTGATAATTCTAATCCAATTCAAATTCACATTTGATATTTCCAATCTAATTCAAGTTCAAATTTGATATTTCCAATCTAATTCAAGTTCAAATTTGATCATTCCAATCTAATTCAAGTTCAAATTTGAATATTCTAATCTAATTCAAATTCAAATTGGAAAATTCTAATGTAATTCAAATTCAAATTTCAAAATTCTAATCTAATTCAAATTCAAATTTGATAATTTTAATCTAATTCAAATTCAAATTTGATAATTCTAATCTAATTCAAATTCAAATTTGATAATTCTAATCTAATTCAAATACAAATTTGAAAATTCCAATCTTATTGAAGTTCAAATTTGATCATTCCAATCTAATTGAAGTTCAAATTTGAATATTCTAATCTAATTCAAATTCAAATTGGAAAATTCTAATCTAATGCAAATTCAAATTTGATAATTCTAATCTAATTCAAATTCAAATTTGATAATTCTAATCTAATTCAAATTCAAATTTGATAATTCTAATGTAATTCAACTTTGAATTTGATAATTCTAATCTAATTGTAATTAAAATCCATTGATTGACTAAAAATTGACTAATTTGACGAAATTGAAAAAAAAATTGACTAAAAATTCTTTCCAACACAGGATCCGACAGTCCGCCACAGGACTGGACGATGCTGGAATGGATCTACAAGCTACTCAACTCGGTGCTGGATCCAGTCAGGAGGTCAGCTCAACCGCGGCTCTGTCATGGATAGATTGGGAATTGCCGTTTCCTGTAGTCCTCTGCGCTTTCGCTGGCGCCGTTCTCTTCACTTTTCTGGTACTTGCGAAAGAAACAATTGCATCTCAGCATTATTTCGTTGTCTTTGTCGCCTGTGGTTTCGTTGTTTCTTTTTTTGTTTTTAACCAAGAAAATTACGCCATTGTTTTTCGTAGTTTCTGTTATGGCTGAGGAGGCAAATGTCGAGTGAAAAGAAGAAGTCGGGCGATGGAGACAGGCGAGGGCTGGTGGAAGAGGGCGCATTTTGTCCGGCGCCTCAGGACAAGCCGAGCCCAAGTATCAAAGAACATCCAATGGAGGCACAGTGGGCGAAAGAAACGGTTGTTAAGCCACCCGTAGTTGCCAAACCTCTTGAGGTCGTGGCCGAAACCCGTGGATTGCCAGAGGTACCCATTTAGCGATTATATTTTCCTACAACTGAGGTACAATTTAGAGATTGCATCGAAACACGACGAAAACGAAATTCAATATTCAGTGGCACCGAGTTTTGACCATTGATTCTCCATTTTTCAACCGAAATAATGAGAATTTCGAGAATAAAAAAATGGCCCTTTCGGCTTTCTTAAGGGATAACACCACTCTAGTGACAGAAAATAAGGCGTACCTTTGATCATTTATTTTGGGAGCATGAAAAAAGGAATGGAAATTCTTTTGAGAGGGTTTATTCAACACATATTAAAGTATAAAAACAACAATTTTATTATAACTTTCATACAAAATGGCGGCGACAGAGCCCATCTTGAAAAACGTGTTTTTTACAAATAGCTTCACGAGCGGACGGTTTTCTCGTAAAGTATAAGACGTGGAACAAAAACAAAAAAAATATAATCTATACATTATTAACTATGGGACTACGTAGGGGTTTTATTTTTATCAAATTTTGAAACAATGACGCACTTCAAAAGGAATAAATCGATTTTTTGCTCGAAAAATAAGCAGTAAATTGTTTTTAAAAAACAAAGTTTGCAAAGGTGTTCGAGCAATCCGTCCTCCCAGTCTGAAAAAGTGGTTTCGAGAAAAACGCGTTTAAAGTTGTACGACGCGCCTGAAAGAAGTCCGAGGCGCTGTGGCAAAATCGATAATTGGACATTTAAAAAAAAATCGCTACAGGACCAACTGCACATTGTTTTTTTGACCCCAAAGTATTTTTTAAGCAAAGAAAACGATTTTTCCAAAATCCGATAATGGTGTTACCTCTTAACGAAATAGCGCTTTCAGCAGTAATTGCAAATACCCCAAAAATCAACATTTTTTTTTGGCTCGTGAGTGAACTACCTTTATTTCATCACCAATAATGGAAACCGACCGGGCGAGCTTGTTTGGGTTTGTTTAGGTTTGTTTCAAGATCCACTCTTAAGGCCTAGGAGCCACTTGGAGCTTTATGAGTTTGAAGAGGGAGGAACAGTATCCGTTAAATCCCTCTTCGGACTCCTAGCGATTAAAAGTACAACTTTACCGTCTAGACGCATCTATAAGCGATAAAACCATGGCAGTGATATACAAAACACATTTTTGGCTTTCCAGACGCTGCTTAAACATTTTCAAATTACCTTGCCTGATTTTCATCATTAGTGATAAAGTTAAGGTATTTTCGCAATAAGCAAAAACAAAATTTGCAAATGCGAAAAATGGTCATTTTTAACAACTAACGAGAAATTCCAATTTTAACGTAAAACAATCAAAATATCAACTTTTACCACTCTTCAAATTGTGACGCCACGAAAATCGTACTTTTGCCCCGTAAAAGTTTCTGAATTTGCATGAAAAGGGTATTTTATCATGTTTCTAAAAATTACGTTTTAAATATGACTTTATTGTTAAATATATAACTTAGATTATTTACTTTATTGCTAAATTATTACTTAATTGTTAAATATATAACTAGAAATATGAGTTTATTGTTAACTCGAGTATTGATATCTGCAGGTACTGTCAGTGGCGACACCGGAACGAAAACCGGAGCCGATTCGTATCAAAGCCAAGGGACTTTTAGAGCGTCGCGGCTCGAGCGCGAGTTTGACAATCGAGCTTGCGCCCGCACCCGAGAGTCCTCCTCACATGGTGACACCAACGCGCGAGTGCACTGCCGAAGAATTTCTACTCAGCGCGGGCAACGTCCTGTCACGCTCGCAGTTGCACAAAGTCGTCAAGGATCCAAGCTCATTGCACAAAGAATTTTGGGAAGTGCCTCTCAACGTTCCCGAGAAAGTTGAGATTTTCGGCTCGGGCGTGAAGAATCGCTATTCCGGCGTTTTGCCGAACGAACAATCGAGAGTCGTTCTCGCGGGAATCGAGGATCCCGTCGCCAGTTACATCAATGCCAATTACATAAGGGTAAGTTGCTGCAAACGAGTTCTTCTTGTTTTACGTTTTACGTTTTTTTTCTTCATTACTTTACATAAGAATGCGACGTTGCGAAAGAAAGTTATTTATCAATGAATATGTAAGCAAAGAAAATTGTCTTCTCTACAATTAAGCATCTCTGCAAACGTTGGTCATATACAGGGCGTCCTGTTATGAATGAATAATCCTGCAAATGTCGATAGGTCGATGCTCTACTATATGCTGGAATTTCAGTTCAGTAAAAGTCCCACGGTTTTCGAGATAAAAATCATCTGCTTTTGGTTTTTCGGGAAAACCGAGTAAACTTTTGAAAGTTCTTCGGAATTTTTCCAAAATTTACTTTTTACAAAAGTTACGAAAAATGAAACGGACTTAAGAAAAATACTGAAAAGTATGAATATTAAGATTTTTGATTAATTTTTATATTTATATTATTCTTCATTATATACAACAAAAATTTATGTCGGTGCCAATCGTGAAAATGAAAAAAAAAACGAAAAACTAATTTACTCTAAAGCTCAATGCGGAATTTTGACCGACACATGTCCTTAAGGGGTTAAGCTACTGTGACGATCCGTAAGTCATAATTGTTTGGGAAAATTGACTTTCAAGGAATAAGTAAGATGATTGAAAAATCGTTTGGCCATTTGGTTGGATGGACATTGACAAAGTCCATACAACCCAAACAAACTCGGGTTTTTTTTCGTCTTAGAATAATAAAAAAAAGTCGGGAAATTTTGAAAATGCTGTGGAATTTTTCAAAAATTTACTTTTTGCAAGAATTACGAAAAATGAAACTGAAAAGTATGAAAATAGATATTTTTAATATTTATATTATTCTTCATTATAGAAAAAAAGTTATGTCAGTACCAAATATTAGAAATGTCTAAAACTGAAAACTAATTTACTCTAAAGTTCTATACATTTGCATTCTATTTCTCGATACACAACCACACAATTATTATTGTAGATAAGTGTTTATATTTATTTTTCATTTAGTCGCAACGACTAAATAAAACTACGAAAAATTTCGGCTTATAATAAAGAACATATTCTGTATTTGCTTTTAACGTATTCTTTTTTACTTTACAGTGTTTACATTTTTACGACCATCAGTTTTTTAAATTTTACTTTCATGTTTGCCATTTTCATATATTTGATCTTTTTGATCTTCTTTATTTGACTCCAATCTCCCTGAAATATTTGCAAACCCTGTGTTGTGACTGGGAAAAGTCAGGAAATTTCTGAGCCAACCAGGTTACATGGTGATAGCGTTGTAAAGAGTTTCGTTTAAACATTTGTTTCTTATTTATCAATGATTATAGGGATACGGTGGCGAAGACTGCCGTTACATAGCAACCCAGGGACCATTGACGCACACGATAACGGACTTTTGGCGAATGATATGGACGGACAAGGCGACAGCGATCGTTATGATCACGAAACTCTTCGAAGCCTCGAAAACGAAATGCGACGTTTATTTTCCTCTCAAAGTTAACGGCCGAATCGAGGCTGGCGCGTTCACCGTTGTCCTGAATTCCATCCACACAAGAGACGGTTATACCGTGAGAGACTTGGAGATCAGGCACGAGGGAGAGAGACGAGTTATCACACACTATTGGTGCGTAAAACAGGCAAACGTCGAAGACAAATCGACACACGCCGAATAGCAAACGTTTTTGTCAAATTTTTCTATTTGCTCGATTTAAAGTGTGTGTGTGTGTGTCTTTCGTGAATTGCGCAGGTACGATTCGTGGCCGGATCACGCAGTGCCCCAATCCTCGGACGCGCTGGTAGGGCTGGCGGCTCAGGTGAACTCGTTGCCCGGACCGATCGTCGTTCACTGCAGCGCCGGCATAGGAAGAACAGGTTGTTTCATCGCACTTGCGACGGGAATGACGCAACTCGTCAGAGACGGAAACGTCGATGTGCTGGGAATTCTCTGCCAAATGAGGTAATACATCAATTGAAAATCACTTTGATTTTAAGGGGTTATGTAAAAAAGATTATTTTGACGCAATAGATGAGATTATTGATCATTTGGATGTTTATTTGTTGTACATTAAGGTAGTCCTATCGACAGGCTTCAATTTTTTTTTGAGCTTCACTAAATATATTAATAATCGTCTCGGTAAAATTTCAGGGTCGTTTATCGACCTAATTACAGAGAAAAAAAATATTAAAATTGCGTATTTTTGTGAAGGATTTACGAGACGACATACAAAAACCCAATTTCCGGTCGCTACAAAAGTGTATATAATAGTGGGAATCCGTCAGATTCTTAAAAATAATCAGATTTACATACTTAACACTTGTAGTAATACAGTGCTCTCAGAAAAAATTACGCTTATTGACCTAATTTTTATGTAATATCAAGTTTAATTTGTACTTGCGGTATTGGATTTATAACCACTTGCTACGATAAAGAGACGTGACAGCAAGGCAACAGCTGACTGTAGCCCTAACCTCATCTCACTCATTCGAATTTTCACAAATATTTCATTTTTAACCGACATATTTCGGTATACTGCGCGAATCGTTGGAACAACAATTTTTTCATTTTTCTAATTAAATATGAATATTCATTGTACAGTTTACACATGGAAAATTTAGTTATCAAAAAATTTTTTTTTGCATATGTTTTAAATATAAATCGTACAAGTCTCAAGTATGCTCGGTGGTATGACTAGTGTGAAGCGATAGGACTACCTTAATAAAGTTGTATACCAAATTTCATAAAAAATTATTGATAATTAAAAAAGTTGTGAACAATCTCGTGAAGAACCTTTGGACGTGAAGGGCTGAACGGTGTACTTGATTTTGGCTACCCGGTTGATATGAGACAAAAAACGAGTTTTTTTTTTCTTCAAATTAGACAATACTAGCTTTCCGCCCGCGGCTTCGCTCACGTAGACTTGTGCTGAATGCTCCTTAATGAAATGCGCTTCGGAAATGTTTCATTAAGGAACACGTAGAATTGCGCTAAAGAGCATTCATAATAAGTTTCAAGTAAATTTGAACAAATATTTCTTTTACCATGCAAACTTTGCTACCCCCTTTCCCCCTTAAGGATTGAATTTCTGAAAAAGCTGAAAGTTCATTAATTGTGTCTAGGAGCAGTAATACAAAGTTTCAAGTGAATTTGACCCGGTTTTTTTTTCTTCATTTTCCGGACAAACTTTGCCACCCCCTTTCGTTTCGACGTTGAATTTTAAAAAACGCTAAAATACGTGTTTTATTAATTGTTTTGAAGAGCTTTAATACTAAGTTTCAAGTAATCTTTTAACAAGATTTTTATTTTATTTTACATACAAACTTTGCCACTCCCTTTCTCTCCTTAGGGGTTCTATTTTCAAAAACACTGGAATACGTATTTCATTGATTGTGTCAAGAAGCAAGAATACCAAATTTCAAGTAAATCCGACCAGATTTTCTTAAATTTCCACACAAACTTTGCCTCCCCTTTTTCCCCTTAAGGGTTGAATTTCGGAAAATGCCTTCTTAGTGGGTACTTACGTTACAAAGGCACCCTATTGTCCAAATTTCATGTAATTTTCTTCACCGGTTTTGGCTCGGCATTGATGAATTAGTCAGGACATATTCTTTTATATATATATATATATATATAAGACTTGACTGAGCTTTTTTCTGTTATCGTGTTTCAATCATCAAACAAAAAATATTCGATTCTTTTCGATTTTCCGAGAAAAAAAGACATTTTGGTTAATAACTAATGAAAAAAATCGCAAGAAGAAAAACGTCGGTTGAGACTAAACTACTATTGCACTGAATAAAGGTACAAAATTTCAAGTCAATCCGTTCATTAGATATCGAAAAATCATGCATTGTTGCAATGCATCGAAAACGATTTTTTTCTTTAATTTCCCAAATTTCCTTTGACAGTTTTGAGCTACGACAGTCACGCAAACATTTTTGTGAATTCTCATTTAGCGATCTGCAACCTAAATCTGCAAAATATGATTTTGGTGAATAATAGAGATCAGAAATCGAAAAGAATTTTCGTTGCATTCCAAAGATGCAAACGTCAACCCCATGAGAAATCTTTCACCGCGTCTAGCCCCTCAATCCTGCGTGGCAATGAAAAGAGAACGAAAATTGGGGAACGTCCATTTTTTCTTCGACAGCGCTTCGTCCAAATTGCCAAGCTTTACGAACAAAAAGATGATAAAACAACGATCAAAAACAATAATGATTTTCACGTTTCGCAGATACGATCGAGGTGGAATGATTCAGACTGCCAAACAGTACGAGTTCGTGCATCGCGCGTTGTGTTTGTTCGAGCAGACGCTAACGGGCCAAACGCCAACGGAGTCTGGCGCCTGAGACTCGTGGCAGGCAGCGAATGAATTCAATCGGGCAAATGGTAGCCTCGATCGCGAAACGTTCGCCGCACTTTGGAGTTCCGAGGTGCTACGGTCAACGCGCCCCGACGAACTCTACTCGACGATAATGGTATGAGCGCGAAGAAAAAAAAGAACGCGCAAGGGACGATTCAGAGAAACGAAGAAACTGACCCGTTCGTTCGATCGCGGCCTGACGATCGACACCGCTCTAATCCTTTTACTCAGACGAGCTCGACCCTCGTTGTAATCAAGCTGCCACTGTAATACCTATATACTGCCATCACAAGAAGATCGTTGACCGTACCGAAGGTGAAGCGCGTACGCGTATTATCAAAGACGCGACGGTGCTCTTCTTTTTCCAAGTAACATTTCTATTTTTCTTCGGTAAAGAAAAAAAAAAACGCCACAACGCTTTCGAGGCGTAGTCCAATTTCAAATAGCCCTTGGAACGATACAGTAGACATCTGGGTCGTCGTAATTAGCGTGAAATTGTTACTTAGAATGTCGTTGGAAGACGATTTTCCGAAATATTCGCCATCTTGCTTTTCTTGCAATGCCGAGAAGCAGGTGGCCGAATGATTACCACGTTTTTTCGTTCGTGCCAAACACAAACGAAGCTGCGCGATCACGAATCGAACCTCGTTGCTCGTCGCGGCTCGCGCGCGTTGCGATGAACGAAAAGCGGAAGGAATGTCTAAATTGCAACGATTAGCGTTGTACGCTTTCGCGGGATTCTTGAAGATTGGTATTTTTGCGTGTATAAATCCAAATTACGCGACACACATTAGTCCGCTTCGAGTATCTGCGGAGGATTCTTCGATCCGATTAGCAGAAAAGATCGATCAACAACTCAAAAAATATCATTCCAAAGTGTCTATCGCGCAATCTTGTCGCCAGGCTCATAAAGATTAGGTGAAAGATTCGCTCGATCGGTAACAACAGTAACGAAATCGAGTGTTTTCGTAGGTTTGCCAGTTTCGCTGACAGGACGAAGCTGTAGGGTCTGCGTCCATCTATACTTGGTGAAAAATCAATGCCTCTTGGATAATAGTTGAAGTCTGAGATTTTGGATGGGGGCGGAGCGCGAGAGGTTTTACCTGAGCTTAACTCACGGAAAAGACGCCTGGCTTGTTCTTTTCTTAACTTCTCGGCGACGTATAATTCGACGCGATTCTTACGACGATTCCACACGCAGACGTCGCGTCACCTTTTTTGTTCATTTTTTTTTCGAGAACCCAACGCGTATCGTACAAACAACAACCGTTGATAAATTTGTCCAATTTATCGGACTCGCGTGTGTGGAAGGATTGAATCTCTGGGACCCATGAAAATATCGAGACAAACAAGTTAATCCTATCGTCAGTTCCTAATTTTTCTTCGACGCTGAATATTTCGTCGCTCGGCTATCGACGAGAATTATCTCAAATTTATTTACGCTAACAAAGACTGAATGCAAGTGGAGTACAACGTTCGTTTTTTTTTATGACTAGCAACGGGCGGATCAGGGAGGTTTTCTTTCGTTGGCATGGAGAAAAAAAAGGACTTACCATTGATTTGAAACTAATTCAGTTCAATAACAAACTAAGTGTACTCTTTTTTCTTCGACAAATCTCTGCCAAGATTCGCAATGTTCTTTTTTCTCCATTTCAACCAGATAACGAGACAATTCGATGCTCGAGCATTAAGTACAAGTGGAAGAAAGTTCGAAGAACAGGATACGAGAATCTCGTGCAAGTCGATTTGGGCCAATTACATTTTATAGCGAATGCTCGCTTTTCTTTTGTCTCGTTTCGTAAGGGAAATTTACGTCACGTCAAGTCGCGTGTGCATTTATCTAAATCGACTGCCGTCTCAAGCTGTATACCAAACGATTTCTTAATTTATTTATTGATCACTATATCCTTCGCTTCGCGCACCATTTCTTTGGTTCTTCACTATCCGCTGCATTCTTGACAAAGAACGAAAAAAACCGAAATATATATATATGTACGTATATTGATTTGGCGCGAGTACGAGTGAATGTGTGCGATACGTATATTCGTGGAACGCAAGATTGTGATATATATCTATACTTTGAGGTAATAATAATAATATATACATGTATACATAATATTTATTGTACAGAGAGCGAAATATATTTAAGAGAGTATGTATTTGTGTAAAAGAAATGAGAATAGAAGAGTATTTATGGATGCGCGATGCGAGGCGACGCCACAGCGTTGTAATTATATGAAATTAAAACGTAGTACGATAAATCTAACAATTATAATAATAACGATAATAATAATAATTTTAGCAGCCCTTTGGTGTTCAATTGTACTTATGTGACGTATATAAATGTTTATAGTGTCCAACCGGAAACGAATTGTATTTTACTCATTGACGGTCAATCTTTCCAGTTTATCAGCGGGCGGTGGTGAAACGTTTTTACCAATCCCTTATTCACTCTTGCGCGGATCGGCTTGACATGAATTGAACATTTTCATTGCTTCAAAGTAACTGCGGGTGTCGCGCCTTACTCGAAAAAAATCTTGCGTCCCAGTTTTCTTAAGGCCTCTCAATCATGACTTATCGTTGGCCCTTTTTCGCCCCTCTAACATACATAATTTCGAGTGCGGCAATCCCTCTTACCTCCTATGACGTAATTTATCAATTGCTTCTAAAAAATGATATTCACCGTTATGGAAATTATTCGAATATGACACATGATATAAATGAAACCTTGCGAAAGCAGAGGGGCTTCAAAGTGGTGGAAGTTTTTGAAGTAGCAAACTCTAAACTTGTCGATAAGTTATCGACTGATGGCAATCTACTAACAATCACAACTTCCACCTCAAATTTTTAAACGAATGTCTTACCATAAGTTACCGACTGAAGGTACGTTACCGGCAATTCAGCTGGATACGTGCCTGAACTGCCGGTAACTTACCATCAGTCGGTAATTTACCAATATTGTCAAAATACTTAGTTTTGCGCAATGAAAGTATATCGTAATCCCATAAATAATGCCGTTTTTCAAATACTTCAATACCTCAAAATTACAGTAAACAAAATTCTTCTGTAATCTAAAATATACCCTCCATTTTCTACACTGTTTTTCCATCTTGTAGATTTTCAGGACCCCTTCTCCAAAATACAATTGAAAAAAAAACCGCTTCACTTATGGGATGACCCAATATATCATAATTTAAATTTTAATTCGTCTATGGGAGAACGTTGGGGTGTAATCGTCTGCGCGTCATACAGCCTTAAAAAATCGAGCACAAGCTATGCATCGTGGATGAGCTCGTAGATACACGGTAAAACTTCTTTTTATTCTAGTACGTTTTATTATACGTTATAACTTTATCAGGCGTATTATATATTTAATATGTATTTGTACTCATGAATATGTAGATATATCCACAAGTCGTATATCATCGCCTATATATATTAATAAATATGTAGTAGATATTACATTTACATAAATTTATCGTCAAATATACAATTACGCAGTTGACTTAAAATGCGCAAGGCACTGAAAACGTTATACACTTTACTCCTAAGCAATAATTGTGTCTGTGTAACTGGTATGAGTTTGCATATTTTTTTGAAAAATTTGGTGACCTTAATGCTAAGTAGTGAACTACTTAAATAAAGTATTATAGTTACGTTGCAATCAATCACACCACATATTCTCTCTAGTCACCGAGACCAATGTGATTTACGTTTGTCTTTTCCTTTTCTTTTAAATTAAAGATCCTCATATACGACATTAAGGTGAGTCTAGATTTAGGCTGTTCTTTTAATGAACAAATAAACGGACGCCACTTAAGCTAATCACAGCTATCCTGTTGTTCCGTTCAAGTAGACGCGGCCTCACACGCTTTATTACGTTTTCAACGATGCGGCTCGAGTCTTCGAGACAATACGAAAAATGCTCGATTATTACAAATTACGAGTATTGTTTCTTTAGTATATAAAATGCCGAGGTAAGATGAAAATACTCTTTCGTTCGCTATCAATAACGCGGTTCGCTTGTCACTAACAAGAAACATCACTTAAGTGATGTAATTGATTAAAGCCTTCGATTTCGTTGAAACTCGTATATGAGGCATTCTTCATCAACTGGGCCACTTTTTTTTCGATCTCCGATTTTTTTTCCAAATCTGCCAGTTTGAAATATTAGTTGAAAGGAACGTCTGTGATTTTTTAAATATTTGTTTAGTCATTCTAACCATTGCAGGTACCATTCTGAAATTTTTTTCGCAGACTCTTTACCCAATGACAGTCATCCCGTAAAATTCGTACCGAAATCTAAGGTGTGTTATTAGGTTTAAAAAAATGTTATGCCCATTTTTTTGCCAAATTTCAATTTTCACAATGCAGAAAAATTATGATTTTGATTTTTTTCGATAAAGCAGAAAAAATAAAAAGTTTTTATTCTTATGTTTTTTTTTGTTTGGTGAATATTTTTTCGGATACAGTGTTCGTAATAAAAAATTGAATATCCTGAATGGACGCCCAAAAAATATTTAAACAATCACGTTCCTTTTGACTAATATTTCAAACTGGCAGATTTTGAAAACTATTGGAGAGGTTGAAACAAAAAGTGGCCCAGTTGATGAAGAATGCCTTATATGCGATAAAGCATCGAAAACTATTAGACACGTTTTATCTTTGTCGGCGGAGAAACGGTTTTAAGTGGGGGGGGGGGGGGGGGGGGTAATTTTGCAGTTTCATCCACAATCAGTCCACCGATCCGAATGAAACAAAAACCAAAATTCTTCAGGTGTAAAGCGATGAAAAATCCACCATACAAGTATTGGAAAAAAATTAAATTAAGGGGTGACACGCTTTTCTTCGAGGGGTGGTTTCCCCCCCTTAAAATCGTTTATCCGCCTTTAGAAAAAATACGTGTCCAATAGTTTTCAATGCTTTATCGCATAAATGAATTTCAACAAAATCGTAGGCGGACCCTGAAGGCGGGATATACATTTAAAACGATCAAAAAAAGATTTCTTTTTTTCTTTAAACGATAGAACTATATATATAGAATATTTTCCCAAAGTTTTAAAGCGAAATTCGAAAAACTTCAAACGTTACAGCCCGGCAACGCTGTGCCTCACCGCTCGGATTCGGAGCGGGCGCGAACTTCAAACGCGTTTTTCTCAAAACTGCATTATCGAAATTGGCGTGCAGGATTACTCAAAAACTATTAAGCCGATTGAGTTGAAACTTGGTAGAAATATTGATAATATTGGTACCATCTACTTGACAAAAATTGTTTTTGAAAAATTGGAAAAAAAACGACTTTTCGTTTACGACTTAATCCACATTTTACAGAAATGTTGCGTGAAATGTTGATTTTTTTTTGTAAATGCGTGCCATTTTCTCAAATTTGCATTTTCTTCATTTTAATTGCCGTCACATAGAAACTATACATGTTCTAACTGGAAAAATGTTTGAAATTTTTTGCAAATCAAAGTCTACGGGAAGCTAGACTGCACGCCGATTCGCAATTCCCGCGGCGACCTTGCTGTAACACTCTGCCACAGCTCCGGCATTTTGACGATGAATTAATTTAAAAAAATCGTTTCGTATCCTTAAATATTCTATCAAAGTATACCTAAAGTTTGACAATTGTAGAATAATTATTTCTTAGCGTAAAAAATCTCTCAATATTGCTTATTTTTTTCCTGTCTAAATGTATATTCCGCCGTAAGTAATGTTTCTTGTCAGTTATGCGTGAATCTTCTCTTATATTGCACTGAAATCTTTTTTTTTTCGTACAATTTACGTACACTTTGCTTCGGTAATCCAAGTCTGGAATGTAAAGGAATGCTCACGATTGGAAAATCTGTGCCTCAAAGACATAGGATGATCCAAGAACGAATGGATTATTCATCAATCTGATGGATCTTTGGATCGGTTCGTTGAAAAGGAATTGGTCATTTTTACGGATTCAGCTGAGAAAAAATATACTTTCGATTGCTTTCGTTTTCGACAGGTTCTTTCGATCAATTTTTCTTCCACATACGTGACACTCGACAAATTTCAGGTCCAATTAAAAAAGTTCCGATAGTTCCGGGATTCGATCAAGAGAGTTTCCCCGTATGACTTGCAAGCACTCCGAAAAAAGCTCTCTGAATGACGCGACTACGAGTGTGCCAAATGCACTAGCGGCACAAAAAAAACAATCAATTTTCCGCCCGTATCTTCCCAGCATGAATTTTGCCAAATAATCCTTATCCGATGCTGACGGGCTCGAAAATATACAATTGATTGGCTTGAAGTTTGGTCACGTAGTTGGAACAAAGCTGAACAAATACAATTGTCAAGTACGGAAGTGATCTGCGTAATATTTTTCGACGACCAAATATCTACTCGTCATCCATTTTTCTTCTATCAACAAGGTAAAAAGCTACCACGATCAAAGTTTTACGTAATGCCGGACGATTTATCGACAAATCATCGATAGTTTGCTCAATATTTACCGTACTTCTAATCACCAATCAATACTCGTCTATTTAATTATGCATATCAGATGATTCTTACGCATGAAAAACTTCGTAACTCTTCGGAGGCAACGGCTCGTCGATTCCGTTCAATTAAAACCAGCTACTCGAACGATACACGAGACACAAGCATTTCCTACAATTCTGTAATTTACATTCCGCTATGTTCATCGCCTTAGGATTCTGCATTCTCACGGACGTGCACGCTTATTCATCTACGATTGTGTATTTACAAATATCTACCGTTTGTCGCTTAATTGCCGAGAAATTCTCGTTCTAAATACACACGGTGTCGATTGCGCCGGTCCGTGACCAAACGTTTTTTACGTTGTCAAAATAGTAAAAAAAAAAAAAAGAAAGAAAGAAAAAGAAACCATCGCAACGATATGCACATACCGAATGTGTTGGGCTTTTCAAATATGATACATGATTTGTACGGATTTAATGGACATCGCACGATTCGATCGGCGATGAAACGCCGAATTGGCGAAAAGTTGACTCGAGTTTTTCGACGCGTCGTCAAAATCGATTGCGGCCCCGCGATCGCATCACGTTCGCCAATCGATCGAAATTGCATTGTGTAAAAAAAGAAAAATACGAAGAACTAAGTATACGAATATGTTTGGATACTGTAAAAATAGCAATAATAAAATACAATCAGTAACGATGATAAGCGGTATGAGCTTGAATGCGACAACTGCTCAACGCGCGTGATGCTACGGTTTCTTTGTTCTCGGGAAAACGACTTATAAACGAATACGCGAATACTTTTCGGTTTGTCCATTATTGCGGAATGAATGCTCATTTATTTTATTTCCAGCAAATCTCATCGGGAGAAAACTGAAAATCCGCTCGGCTGCCCGACGTATCGAGAAGTTCGGAATTGAGATTCAACTCGAGTCGCTACGTACTCGGAGATATTCAACGCTCTGATTCGACGACATTAGCGTATCGCTGAAATACGAATAGCACCATCAAGTGCTTCGAGAGTGCATTGACGTATACTAACTTCGAAAAGTGATCCGTTACAATAGGTGTGTGCTTAAAATTGAGACGATTGAATCTCAAAACGATTTGATCGTCTTTTAAGGCCTTAGGCCACAGTAACGGATATAAAATTACGTGCGAATTTAACAATTTTTTTTCGTACGAAAAAGTGATTCACTCATAAAATTAATTACACATCTGTTTGGTATGAATTTCAAGCTGTTAGATTTTTTTTTCGATATACAACATGGCCGACTGCTCGAAACTTCTCGAACCAGCTTTTTTCCAATTGGCGTGACAAATAAATTCAACAATTTTCACTCGATTTACTTCAAATTTAAATGTTATGTTCTTAATTGCATTGCGCAGAGAAGCACGTACGGAATTTCTCAATAATCGAAAACTTTCCATTTTATGAGCAGTTATAACGAAATAGTTCACTGAAAATTGATTTCTTAAAGGGCCAGTCCACTATGAGAATTTAAAAAATTCGAAAGCAAGCAAGTCTTGAAGAAATCGACGATGATGAGCAATCAGAAGGGATTTTGTACGGTGCAGGAGTTGCCGATTGAGTTTAAGTAAGAGTTCTTCATGGTATAAACTTCAAACGCGTTTTTCTCGAAAAAACGTTTTCAAAGTCTAGCTCCATCGTATCTCTAAAACTAATAAACCGATTCTCTTGAAATATGAACCACATATTGTAAACATGATTCGCAACAAGATGACCCTCGATGGTTTAAAATTTTTGATTTTTACTTTTTTTTTGCGAAAAACTGCGAAAAGACGCGTTTTTTTTCCTTTTTTCGTTTTTCATCTGCCATTTTTTTATTTTTTGATAAAACTTTATATCCGAGGGTCATTTTGTAGCTGGTGTCATACTAAATCTAATGGACTTTAATTTTTTTTGTTTCAGACAAGCCGTTGCCGAGTTGTGATGGAGCTGCCTAGCCCACCTATTTTTGAGGCGTTACGTTAAACTGTAGTTTTTGTACTTAAAAATGAATAAAAATGAATTAAATGTTTTTTAAATGTATTTCAAGACTATTCATCAAGCCCAACAACTTTTATATTCATATCTTTTATAAAATCCTCAAAAAAAATCGCGACAATATCCTTTTTTCGTGGCTCCACAGTGGACTGGCCCCTTCATTTCAAATACCTACAACTTTTGAATAAAACAATATTTTTTAAATTCCGTACGTACTTCTCTAGGCATTCCAATGTAAATTAACGAGAATTTTTGTTTTTTGTTCTAGGCCAAAAATTGCGAATGCTAAATGTCACGCCGCGAACGCCTAAAAAAGATTACAAAAGAAAATATTAGTAGTCAGCGATTTTGTACATCGAAAAAGAAAATATGTATTTTCTAATAGCTTGATATTCATACTAAATAGATGTGTAATTAACTTTATGAGTGAATGACTTTTGCATGCGAACAAAAATTGTTAAATTCGCACATAATTTTATACTCGTTGCTGTTAACTTAACGGAACAGAGTGGTCAACGACCCCCTACTGGATACAGCGGTTACGTATTTAGGCATTTTCGTCTGTCATAAATGCGCGACCCAGTAGAATTTCGCGTGTAACTGTTGGGCTTTTAATCTTATAGAGGCGATAAAAATTATGACCATTCATCAAAGGCACTATAATTCGCAATGTTGATCGGGCGTTTCGGCCAAGTACTCAACCGTCGCAATCTCTGTAGAAGTGCAACGTGAACTCGAGATAATTACCACCGTGCCTGTTCTTGCAGACATTCTGAAATACAACAACGATCATTAATGTGTATTTGCCGATGAAATGTCTGAGTATATATTTATCAGCGAAAATTGAATGCTCCTTGAGCACGATGCTCGTGGTGCATCGTTGGAGTGAATGGAAGATTACCTCTTGAGGCTGTGCAGTAGAAATGCGGAATATCAAAGTTTTTCGCAGATAGGAAGGAACGTCGAGAGTGAACGATCGATCACCCGGCTGCTTCGTAACCCCCGTGTACTGCGACTGCTGTTGCATCGTGTATCCCCAGCCGCATATTATCGCTTCGTCGACCGCTGGGCTTGGCGCGGCGGGACAATATTGGACGATTTGCCAGTACCACGGCATACCACTGCAAGCGTCGTCAAGCTCAAAGTTTAAGGCCACAGTGTAAATTTTTTAAAAGATCGAGTTTTTTTGCATTATTCGATAGTATTGATAAACATGGACCTGGCATCGTCGATTGAGCGTAAGTAGACAATTTATATCAAAATTCCGCACTAGAAACTTGAAACGCGTTTTTCTCGAAATGTCGTTTTTCAAAACGGTGGACACTCTCAAAGGAAGAGTTTTCAAGCTATCCGCCTCAAATTTTAACACAACATTCTTCACGCCATTCCTTATCTTGCTATGGAAGCTTTTTTTAACCTTCATGTTTTTTTAACGGAAAATGGTCGAAAAAAGTAGGCTCAATTCGAGACTTTTTTTCAAAACGCTGTCAATTTTGATTTTAAAAAACGTCCATAGCAAGATAGCGCCTTTCATACTGGTTAATAATCTTTAAATGTTTAAACATTTATTTTTTGTTCTTCATGCGCGCTTTGATTTGCCATAAAAAAAATCAGACTGATTATTGTATTTTAAGGAGTGAGATGCAGTCAGAATTTTCAAAAAATCGATTTTTTTTTACACTTTCTTGAAGTATGATGTTTCGAAAATATTCCCTGAAAATTTCCAGTCAATCCGATGAATAGTTTCCGGGATATCCCACAATTAGTGAAGGGGCCACGTCTATTGTCAACGTATAGACGTGGCTGACAAACGCGCAAACGATAATACCCGGGAAGGCAGAATGCTTCGAAGACAACAACAAATTGATATTTTGGAAGCTTTCACTTCGGCAGAAGCCCTATTGTATGGGCCAAGAATTGATGATTCGATGTAATTTTTAAATTAGTATTTCTATACATAAATCAAGTGTAAAATTGGAGAACTCATTCAGAAATTTTCAAAAATGTATTACTCAAAAACTATGAACTTTAGCAAAATTTTATAACGAATACTTGCGTTTTAAAATTGCCCAAAATATATTTTAAAAAATAATTCATCCCCAAAAACTTTAATTTTTTGAAAAATTGTTTTAACAATTGGCTATAAACAATTGAATACTCGACTTTTTGGTAAAAAAATTGTGATATACGGATGCAGCGGATCAAAATACGTAAAAAACAGTTTAGCTTCATCCATCGAGCTCAACATTTTACGAACATATAATACTGTATCCACATCGAAAAACTTTAAACGCGTATTTCTCGAAACTATGTTTTTCAAGTCGGTGACCACTATAATTCAAAAACCACTCGATGGATTTCGATGAAATTTGGTGTGCTTATTGATAGCATTTAAAACTAGTCTTTAATCGAAGGATTTTAATTTTTTTTGAAAATTTATATTTTTTTAAACAATAAACGAGCGACTTTTTTGGTCGTGAATTGCAAGTTATCTGTCGGGAGCCGCCATTTTGTTAATTAAAAAAAAAGCTTCGTTTAAGGACTAGATTTATTGTTAAACCAATGATTTTTTTGTTTGTTTTTTTATTTCAGATAATCCAGTAAAATTTTATGATGGTCACCGCAAAGCACTACATGCCGATGGGGGTCCGACAAAGATGGCGATATTTTTTTATAAATAATCAATATTTTTCTTTGAAAATTCGTACAAGTCAAGTTGAAATATAACATAAAAAGCCTGTGTAACCACTTTTGTAAAACAAACTTAATGACTATTAAAAAATATGATTGAAAATGCTCTTTTTTTCGCGCCTCTGACTGCATCTCACCCCTTAAACGTCGAAAAAAAATCGCGGAAATCAGCAATTTTTCGACCCGTTACACTGTAACGATCCCTTAATTTTACTTGGATTTCTAATGGGAACGATCAGTTTTGATGATCTATCATTTAACGAAAAAAATGTCCACACTTACACGAAGTGTAGAGTCAATTGTGTGTCGGGCATATGTTTCGACAGAGGCACATTGCAACTAAAATTGTTCGGCGTGTTCGGTGAGGTTATCGAACAGTATCTTTGATCGAGAGTGGCGTTAAAGCTCTTCGCTACTATCTGCAATTGGGGCTTCGGTTCCGGCGGCAAAGAGCCTGCTGCGTTACTCGCCACCTCGCCCCAATCTCCGCCTCCTTCGGCTTCTCTTCTGGTCCTTTTGTGAAGATACTTGTAGTTCGTCTATGGTCATAAGAATCACCAATTATACGCGTTGATGTTATTTTCGCATCGGTGGCAGTTGATTTTACACTGCTCGATTACGGGGCATCTATCTCATTGTTGGACCGCAAAGTAATTTGGGGACAGTGAATTTGAACGTCTAAGAAAAAATAAACTTTGAACATTCACTATCGGCTTGTCAGAATGTATGCAAAGGAAGAGTGCAACGCATTTTTCGGTATTTTTTCAGATTTATGCAGATTTAGGATTTCCCCGCGGTGAAATTGCTATAAAAAAAAAATACCGAAGCTTCTTAAGGGGTTAGGCTAGTGTGAAAATGACGAACGCTCTTTCGTCGCTTCTTGAGGCAACGCAAATTCAAATCGAAGGTCCAACATATGTCGCGGGAATTGCAGATTGAAGGTAAACTTATGATTACAACGATAGAACTATTAGTACAACTTTAAGGGGGTCGTCTAGTGTGTCAGATCAAAAGAAGAGAAAACGGCCTTGCATGACTTCTTTGAAAAAGAGGAAGGTGTACTCTGTGGTCCAGGCATAGCAGATTGATGGTGAGACATTTTTTTTTATTATGCATTATATACAACAACTTTCAAACGCGTTTTTCTCAAAACACGATTTTTTCAAACTGCTGCCATGGTATCTCAAAAACTATTTGATTGATTCTGCTCAAATTTATACAGCATCTTTAGTACATATATAACTATAAGTTGAACTAAAATAATTAAGATTGCTTCGTTAGTTTTCTTTTTATCAGCTATATAGACCCCAAAAAATACGAAAAATAGAATTTTTGTTCTAAAGCGTGAATTTTTTTTTTTGGAATTCTAACTTTATCTTCGTTCCATGTAGAGCCTCAAGTCTCGCGATTAAAATTGCGTTAATTTTTTTTATTTCAGTTAAGCAGAACGGCCGGAATCATGGCAGCAGTGGAGCACCTCTTTTTATATATGTGTGCCTGTTGGGCGGTGTACCTCCGACAATATCCTATATAATGACGTCAAAAAATTCACAAAGTTTGTTTAAATGTTAATAAAAATGATATACAATTTATAAATTATTCTATTTTAATGGTTTGTCGAAAAAAAATCCCCAAAAAAGCATTAAAAAACAGCCTTCACACTAGACGACCCCGTTAAACGCGCTTTTCTCGAAACTATGTTTTGCAAAACGGTTTCAACACGATTTCTCGACATCCAATAAACGGATTGACGTGAAATTTTCTACGCGCAGACGACGCGATACAAACGCGATACACACTTGATCCACACGCTTTTTGGACTGCGCGTAGAGAATACGCCTTGCGTAGAGGCCCTAAAAGTAGTTTAGTCTCGACCGACGTTTTCCTTCTTAACATTCTTTTTCATTACTTATCAACAATTATAGTGTCATTTTTGCTAAAAAAATCGAAAAAATGTCAAGCCTTTTTTTTAGATTGAAACACGACGACAAAAACGGATCGGTCATAGGAAAATTTGTTTATTTTAAGAAAAAACTGATTTTTTTCGTTTTAAATCGACCGGATAGCCAAAATCAAGTACACCGTTGAGCTCCTTTCGTTCAAAGGCGCTTTACGAGATTGTTGATAACTTCAATTATTAATATTGTTAATGAAATTTGGTACACGACTTTGTTAATGTTCATATAAATAAATGTTTGAACGATTTTTCAATTATCTTACTTATTTCTTCAAAATTAATTTTTTAAGGCGGGATATACATTCACAGCGATCAAAAAATCGATTTCTTTTTTTTTCTTTAAACGATAGAACTATATATGTAGAATATTTTCCCAAAGTTTCGAAGCGAAATTCGGAAAACTTCAAACGTTACAGCCTGCAACGCTGTGCCTCACCGCTCGGATTCGGAGCGGGCGTGAATTTCCAACGCGTTTTTGTCAAAACTGCATTATCGAAATTGGCGTGCAGGATTACTCAAAAACTATTAAGGGGCCAGTTCACTTTAAAAATTTCAAAAAATCGAAAGCAAGCAAGACTTGAAGAAATCGACGATGATGAGCAATCAGAAGGGATTTTGTACGGTGCAGGAATTGCCGATTGAGTTTAGGTAAGAGTTTTTCATAGTATAAACTTCAAACGAGTTTTTCTCGAAAAAACATTTTCAAAATCTAGCCCCGTCGTATCTCCAAAACTAATAAACCGATTTCCTTGAAATTTGAATCACACATTGTAAACATGATTCGCAACAACATGACCCTCGATGGTTTTAAAATTTGGATTCTTATTCTTTTTTTTGCGAAAAACTGCGAAAAAACGGGTTTTTAATACTTTTTTTGTTTTTCATCTGCCATTTTTTTATAAAACTTTATATCCGAGGGTCATTTTGTAGCTGGTGTCATACTGAGTGTAATGGACTTTGATTTTTTTTGTTTCAGACAAGCCGTTGCTGAGTTGTGAAGGAGCTACCTAGCCCACCTATTTTTGAGGCGTTATGTTAAACTATAGTTTTTGTACTTAAAAATGAATTAAAATGAATTATTTTTTTTTAATGTATTTCAAGAATTTATTTATCAAGCCCAACAACTTTTATATTCATATCTTTTATAAAATCCTCAAAAAAAAATCGCGAAAATAGCCTTTTTCGTGGCTCTAAAGTGGACTGGCCCCTTAAACCGATTGAGGTGAAACTTGGTAGAAATATTGATAATATTGGTACCTTCTATTTGACGAGAATTGTTTTTGAAAAATTGGAAAAAAAAAACACTTTTTTAATCCATAATTTACAGAAATTTGTTAAAGTTTAATTTTCTTCATTTTGATTACCGTCACATAGAAACTATACATGTTCTAACTGAAAAAATGTTTGAACTTTTTTGCAAATCAAAGTCTATGGGAAGCTAGACTGCACGCCGTTTCGCAACTGCCGTGGTGACCTTGCTGTAACACTCTGCTACAGCTCCGCCATTTTGATGATGAATTAATTAAAAAAAAAGTTTTGTATACTTAAATATACTATTAAAGTATACCTAAAGTTTGATAATTGTAGAAAAATAATTTCTTAGTTTAAAAAATCCCTCAATATTGTTTATTTTTTTCCTGTATAAATGTATATCCCGCCTTAAATTACCCTGACTTTTAGATCGTTACAGAAGCCTAACCCCTTAATGTGGATATAAAACGCAGGAGAAATACGAAATATTTCAGCTATTAAAATTCTACAAAACTACACTGTTTTCGAAAAAAATGCAAGCGTGAAATACTTCTTGAAAAAAAATGTTTCAAAAATATTCCCGGTACTTCTATAGCATTTTATGTTTACATCGACAAATTTAAAGATAACACTTTTTTTTACTACAAGTTCCATTCTACAAATTGGAAAAATCCGACCAACCATGCCACCAGCTTGCATGTTAAAAATCATACAAAATTAGTTTGTACTCTTTTTGCCTACACTCGGAGGTACCAAGTTGCAAATTTTCAAAGCTAATTCAAAACAAACCAACTTCAAACTTTTGTGCCTCGAGTCATAATCGAGCTAAAATTGAACACTTCACGTTCTACAAAAACGTGGGTCTTCGAAATAAGATCTGCAATTGACTGAGTTGTCGTAAATTTTCTGATCTCAAACCAGCTCTCTATACACAATTGAAACATCGAAAAAGGGAGCCACTGCGTATTAATTATAAAAAACAATATTGCACCTCTTTCACGAGCGTTTGAGTGCTCGGATCGGACGGGCTTATGCCATTTTGAATTCCCTTGCTCAACTTGCGCTTCTCCTCGTGAATACTCAATGGTTGTTCCAGATTATCTGCTGATAATTGAAAGGAAAAACATTATTTCCGATGAATATTCCGAAAAAAGAACATCCGATGAAATTAGATGTACTCACATATGGATTTCTTTTCCGGAGGATGCTCGGGGTGAGGCTCCTCGAGCTGATGAATTTCCGAGGTACAACAATAAACCTGCAAGAGCGATTAAATGCAATTTTTCAGCACTAACGCATGGTCAATTCCGTGTATGTTGGTATACGTGAGAATGACCATACCTGACAGGGACTTTCCAATTCCGTAAAGTGAGTTGGGCAGCCCGCGGGTCGCCCGAGGGCTATGGGACCCTTGGTCAATGGCGGAGCATCAACTTCGGAGGCCTGCTCAATGTCATCGAGGATGCTGGGCACTGCCCCTGCGTTACTTCTGCTGAGCGAATTGCTTGGGAAATCACTGAAACAAGAGAGAATCAAATTGTGCAAATTCTAATATTTCAAGAGTGGAAGGAATACCAAAAGGGAAACAATTCATCCGCGTTGACACACACTGTGTCGAATGCATGCATTCGCATAGAGCGTGGATACCGGTGTTCGATAATATCGAAAAACCGGAATATCGGACCAAAGATTCGATATTGGAAAACCGACATGGGACTCGAATAATATCGATATTTCAATATCAGAGTTGACAAAATAAAAATGTCATTATAATGATTATTTCCATTTGAGGCCTTAGACCACAGTAACGGGTATAAAATCATGTGCGAATTTAACCATTTTTTTTGGTATGAAAAGGGCATTCACTCATAAAATAAATTACACATATATTTAGTATGAATATCAAGCTCTTAGAATTTTTTTGTATGTACGAAATGGCCCACTACTAATAATTTCTTTTGTTATCTTTTTTTAAGCGCTCCACGGCGTGACATTTAGCGTCCACAATTTTTTACCTTGAATAAAAAACAAAAATTCTCGTCAATCTTCATTAAAATACCTAGAGAAGTACGTACGGAATTTCAAAAATATTGTTTTATTCAAAAGTATTTGAACTTATGAAATGAATGTTCAGTGAAAAATTTCGTTATAACTGATCATAAACTGCTCATAAAATGAAAAGTTTTCGATTAATCAGAAATTTCGTACGTACTTCTCTGCGAAATGCAATTAGGAACATAACTTTTAAATTTGAAGTAAATCGAGTGAAAATTGTTGAAGTTATTTGTCACGCCAATTGGAAAAAAGCTGTTTCAAGAAGTTTCGAGTAGTCGGCCATTTTGTACATCGAAAAAAAAAAAATTTCTAACAGGTTGATATTCATACCAAATAGATGTGCAATTAATTTAATGAGTGATTAACTTTTTTATTCGAAAAAAATTGTTAAAATCGCACAAGATTTTATACCCGTTACTGTGGCCTAAGGCCGTAAGTTACTTTTATTTGTTTTTTAACTACGTTCAACGGCCTTAAAATATTATAAGCTACACTAAATATTTCCACAGTGTCAACTTATTTATCCACAAGCGTGAAATCAGAAAAGGCCTTTTTTTCTGCGACTTTTCGCTAACTGCTCTTACTTTTATTTGTTTTTTTTAACTACGTTCAACGGCCTTAAAATATTATAAGCTACACTAAATATTTCCACAGTGTCAACTTATTTATCCACAAGTGTGAAATCAGAAAAGGCCTTTTTTTCTGCGACTTACACCTGCAGTGTAGGGTAAGATCGTCTCTGAAAGACGAAACTTACCTTACACCGCATGCCCTCTGTTTTCTGCGCTCATTGGTTCAACAATCTCAATCTCGTTGGTTAAAGTGACCATTCTGTTGCCTGCCTGCCACGAACTAGGCAATTTGTTTGCATTATGGTAGCTGCTACTGCGCTGACTAGCATAAAACTTTCTATGTTTTGTTTTTGTTAGTTTAATTATTTTATGTTTGGTTGGATAAATTTAAGAACATAGCAGAGTATGTTTTGAAATGTATTAATGAAGATCTCAATACGAGGCTTTGCGGAAAGTTTCTCGAAAAACAATAGGGATGTTTCCAGTAACCAAGAATTTAAAAAATATATTGTTATCAGATGATAGCTTATAATTAAAGTAATGCTGGCAAGTGCCTGTTTGTTTTATTTTGGTAAAAAAATTACATAAATTTAGATAAATAAAGTGTAACAAAATATCTATAAGTCACGTGACAAAGAACACCAATCAGAGCGCATGACGTCACACACTCTGCAAAAACACGAACGAGTCGACGCTCTAAGCATACTGCTCATACTAGGCTGTTACTGTTTACTTTGTCATAAAATACAATTTGTGAGATTTCTCGATTGATTTTGAATTTTAATCGAACTGTAATGATAGAGACTGAATTCGTGAAGGCAAATAGTTCGAATTTGCCTAGGATTCATTGCATAATGGTGGCCAATTTCTTTACGAAAAACAGCGACTTCCGCTCTGCAGAATTCAGAAACGTGAAGACTTCCATGTAAGTATACCTTAAAGAATTGTTATTTGTGCAACAAATAATCTATATAGCATTAATAATATTACAGACTCTGTAATAATTTTAACAAATTTTCGAGGTTATGTTTCGTTTTACAACTTGTTTTGTTTTATTTAATTGCAGGTCTTCAAGACAGTCATACGGTGATGAATAAAATTTAAAATTTCTTCTAGAACTTATTAATTCTGAAATATTTGTATTGTGTTTGTTTAAAGATCCGTATTTTGCTGAGTACGACGTCACGCGCCGTCAAATGACAGGTCCGGGCATTTTGGCGCGTATTTTTAAACGGATGAATAAAAACGTGATTTTTGAAGAATTGGCTGCATGTACATACATGAAATCAACATTTAGAGGTTTATTACTCATATACGAACAATTTTAAATACTTTCCCAAAAATAGGCAACATCCCTATTGCCCAAATGACAATTACCTGAATACAATTTCCCGTTAACAATTGCCCGAATAAACAATTTCTCAAATAGAATTTCCCGAAAGAACAATTCTCCGAAAACAATTTACCGAATAAACAATTTCCAATAGGAACAATTTCTCGAATACAATATCCCGAATGGACAATTTCCCTAATGAACAACTCAAACAAACCCAAACAGACCCAGACGAAAAACAGCAAATTCGGGTAATTGTCTATTCGGGAAATTGTCCATTCAGGAAATTGTCCATTCGGGATATTGTATTCGAGAAATTGTTCATTCGGCAAATTGTGTACGAGAAATTCGCCAAATTCATTCGCGAAATAATTCTTTCGGGACATCGCTTTCGGGAACTTGTATTGGAGAAATTATCATTCGGGCAATTGTTTTCGAAGAATTTTCCGCAAACGCAAATGAGACGGTGAATTTCAATAAACAATGTGGTTTCACTTAGCAATAAACTATTATTTCTAACACTTCCATCTTCACTTTCAAGCTTCTGGCGTTTTTAAGGGGCTATACCAGTGTGAACGCTGAAAATTTCGGTGATTTTCGGGAATTTTTCGGAAGAAAACTACTCAATGTTTCGGAAAATTAAGAATATATTTGGCTATATTTGACCTACATTACATAATTTTTTCATAGAAAAATATTGAGATCCGAGCGACTTATGCGCTGCCTTCGGAGGCGCCAAAAAAAAAGTTCCTCCACTGCTGACATGATTCCGGCCGATTGAGCAGCCGAAACCGAAAAAGGAAAAAATGTCGTTAAACTGGGAGGTATTTCCTGTACAATGACGTAGAATTTTCGAAAAATATCAAAATCTAACAAAATGGCGTAGTTATGAAACAAAAGTCTGTTTTCTTGCCTATAAAATGGTCGTTTTTTTCAAAGCCAAATCGTCAATTTTCATCCAATGAAAAATATCCTACGTCATTGTATAGTAAATATATTCAAGAGTACGCAGTTCAAATTTCAAGTCAATCGGATAATTGCTCTTTGAGTTACAATGTCAGCAAATTTGAAAAATCTCATTTCGAGAAAAACGCGTTTAAAGATTTAACTATCGATTTTTGCAAGATACAATGATTAGAGATACGGTCTTGACATTTTCACAGGATATTCTTGAAAGTATAAACTGTCTAAAAAGGCAAAAAAACGGATTTTTTACAATTGTCACACTGGTATAGCCCCTTAATCACGGATTCCCATAAATATCGGATATTCCGATATTACAACTTGTTGATATCGAAATAATACCGGTAATAAAAAAAAGCTCTTATAGTCAAAGCTCTGCATTCAGGTTCCCTTCGCCAAGCCACAAAATAATTCGGCCACCCAAAGATGCGAAGAATGTCGAAGAAAGTAAATACCTATTTTTCTCAGGCTTCGGTTGTGGCCTCGAATGTCCGAAGGGATGTCCAGTTATTTCTTGGGTGTAAATTTGTTGTTTCGTGTTTAGGGAAGGTGTGGTGAGGGTGCTCCCTCTGGCGCCTATGTGGCCGTCCACTCCGCCTTTCGTGAATAAACCGTGTCTCGTGTGGGGCGGCGATAACGTGCTATAGAGGTGCGGATTGAAGTGTGAATCGTATTCGGGTGTGGTGGGCAGCGTTGGTACGTGTACGGGCCCGACAGCGAGCATTCCAGCGCCCGATACCGCCGACCATTCCAGGCTACTCCGTTTTTGATACTCCAGGAAGTAGAGCGTCGCCATTGCCACGAGACTGTAAAATTCGCAGAAACGAAACGTCTATAGAACGAGAACTTTTACTTTTCTGCAAGGAGCGAGGTTATGGAATTCGTCAATAGACGGTGCGATCGCGAAACGTTGGAACGTTTCGTGGGAATAATGAATAATAATTACCAAAAAGCCATTATTAGAATGAGGATGACAATGATGATCTGAATGAATTTATTGCTGCAGAGAAGATCCTCTTCCCTCGAAGATTTCTTCCCGTTGCCTCCAGACAGACCGTTTTTCCCGTTTGTCGAGGACGAATAATTGTTGCTGGAGATACTCGATATCGTGCTGACGGAACTCTTCAGACTGTCGCCACGTTTTAATTTCGCCAGCCGCTTGTTGATCCTCTCCAATTGGTCTATTCGTGTCTCCAAGCTATCGGTGACCTGTGCAAGTTGAGTCGTATCGTTTAGTGGACGTGAATGCAATTAGCAATTTAGAATAAGCACCGAATGTGCAGTGATGTCTGAACAATATGGCGCCGTTGAAAAAAACGATCGCATTCTTTACAAGTAAGCTACTCGCGTATTTTGTTCGCTCTAACGGATCATCATAATTATTCATTTGCACAGAGAGCAATAAAATTATTGCAATTGCCTACAATATACGAGCGTCAAAGAATTAGTCCGATGAATGGGACTTAAGGGAAGGTTCTGCCTTGTTGGGCCACAAAATGGTCGATTTTTCATCAATTTTTTATGCGAAAAGTATTAAATTTAGAATGTTGATATTTGGTATGTTGACTAAGCGGTCTTTATTGAACATCGAAGTATTTTTCAAAGTTTGACAAAACATGGTAGTGGGAGTGGGAGGAGCCACGTATGCGTATACAATATCGCGTATAAGTTGACCTAGAATCAGGAAGAAAAATTGAAAAATAAAAAAATAGTGAGCAAAAAACTGGGAAAATTTTTGGGAAAAAAACAAACTTCCTTCCGATCGTTCACAATTTTTTTTATTTTTCAATTTTTCTTCTTGATTCTAGGTCAACTTATACGCAATATTGTACAAAGTAAAATTATGCTTAATTTTTTTGCTTCAGATCACCTGTCCGGGACTTAGGACTTCCGCAAGCGAAGGATGTCATCGCCCGCGCACCGACATACGTGGCTCCTCCCACTCCCACCATCATATTTTGTCAAACTTTAAAAAATAATTTGATGTTCAATAAAGACCGCTTAGTCACCATACCAAATATCAACATTCGTTATTTAATACTTTTCGCATAAAAAATTGGTGAAAAATCGAACATTTTTTGGCCCAACAAGGCAAAACCTCAAGGTATTTCGCGGAGGGCCCTATTTTGTGGAGGCATAAGCAGGGCCCTTCTGAATCATTGGTAAATTACAACGGCGCTTTATAAAAAATAAGTTACAATTGTTATAACCAACGATAAATTGGAATAAAAATTGTCGCGCAAATTTAGTAGATTTAGACTTTTTTGGATTTTCCCTGAAAAGTCGAGGCCACAAAAATTCTTCTGCTAGTCACATTTTTCTAAGTTTTGTCATTAATATTTTCTTTAAGCATTCGCAGTCCCCCTGTTTTTATTGTTGTTACGGGATGTTTAGCATTTTTGTCCGCGTTAAGCAGTTTATATCAGGCATCTAGAGTTATTTAGTGTATAAATTATTAGATGGAAATGTGGCCAGCGTATCATCTCCATAAAGTGCCGTGTAAATGAGACGATTTTTAGAATCGTAATTTTTCGTTAAAAGTTCCGTAACTTGGCTTGAAATTTTACCAGTATGCTGGGATGTATTTTCACTTGATTATAGACGAAAATGAGTTAATTGTTGAATATTCGGGTTCGTAGAAGGAATAGCGTTTTGACTGCGTTTTTTAAAGGGCCTACACCACTGTAAACGTATAAAATTAAGCGATTTTTTTGGGTGGAAGGAGCGGTAAGAGGATGATAATATTCAATGATGTTATCAGTCATATCTTCGAGTGAACAAAACAATTTTTTTTTACAGGTGCCAATCTTTTCTCCCCTTATACTAGATGGTTCAAAGCGTCTTTTAAGCCAATTAAAAAAAAAAAAAACAATTTTTTGAAAATTCTGCAGTGTTATTACCGCTTAAAATTAATATCGTGTGCACTTCCTGGACGACGGCAATGAGCTACACAACATCGACTGGAATTAGTTCATTTTATTTCTTATTGACCGCGAATTGAGTTATTATAAATCTTGACCAAAAATTCAATCGATTTGTTTTAGATTTTTTGTTTTAAACGCATATGTAAATCAAATAAACGCAAATTAATAATAAAGCTCGTACGAAGTTCATTCCCGTCGCAGTTAAAAAAAATAATAATTTTACGTCGCCAAACTTCATTCAGTAATTTTTATTGCATCCAAGTATTCCCGATATCCTCCTATAAGATAATAAATAACCGATGAAATGATAATCGCAAGGAAAGAAACAATGCAAAAAATGGTGGAACGGAGAACCATGCGAATACTTTACGTTATAAATAAAAATTTACGTTATACAGCAATTTAGGTCACTGCTTTTTGAAAATGATCGATGACATTGAAGTTTGCATCGTTGGAATGCAACGAAAATTGATTCTTTTCAATAACTCAAATATTTTTTTGGTTGATTGAGGGTGTGGAGATCGCTCGAACGTTTCCACGTATTTTTATTGGAAACTTACAACTTAAATTCGTGAAAAAGGCTTTGGATTCTGATAAAAATAAGGAAATCAATTTTTTTTTAAATATCGTTACTTTCCAACGATGCAAACATCGACTAGATTTTACGTTCAACTTTACCTTATAAATAATCATTTACGTAATACATCAATTTAGGTTACTGCTTTTTGAAAATTACCGATGACGTTGAAGTTTCCATCGTTGTAATGCAACGAAAATTGATTCTTTTTAATAGCTCAACATTTTTCGGTCGTTTCGGGCTGTGAAGATAACTTAAACTTTTCTACGTATCCTTATTGGAAACTTACGACCTCAATTTGTGAAAAAAAGTCTTTAGATCCTGATAAAAAGAAATAAAATTAAAAAAAAAACATCTTTGCATTCCAACGATGCAAACTTCAACGTCATAATCATCGTGGGTCTTTGAACAGCGTATGGTCAATTTTTCCATACCTAAGTATAACCATTGACCTTTGGGTAGTGAGTAATGGACGAAATTACAATTCTAAGAAACAAAAGGACCGGTGGCACGGAGAATGTCTGGGCTACTAAAATTATACCTCGATAACCAGTTGCCACAAAAAAAAACGTTAAAAAAAGTAGCAATTTACCTTGCACAATTCCTTGACAGCGCCGACATTCTCCATGAATATTCTTTCCTTGTTAACGACGAGAAAATTTTCGATCCTCTGGCCATTCGGTAGTACAATATCGCCAGCGGGTAATACCGCCTCGGGCAATATTTCTTGCACCTCCTGGGCAATGACGCCCGTGTCCTCCTGTGGTTTCATACCGAGGCCCGAGTGCAGGGCAAACTCCGGTGCGTATCTGTATCGCACCACTCGCAATTGTTGAACATTCCGAAGTTGCTCCCGCGTGTCGACCTCCTGAACGTTTTGTTTAGCCCTGGCGTCACTCGGCTGAACGATGTGTCCCGTCACCTGAAAATCGCAAATTTACCCTGAAACTCCGTTTCTCCAAACGGGGTGTCTCCGTATATCGGACGAATAAGCGTATGTTGTTCGTCCGAATAGCGGCTCAGTTCACGTCGTACTTCCAGTATGCGTACATATTAACGCGATTCGTGTCAGCTAGTATTCGGACGAATAACATATATATATAATCGTCCGGATAGAATGTGTCAAATTGTTAAGACCTTAGGCCACAGTAACGGGTATAAAATCATGTGCGAATTTAACAATTTGTTTTCGCGTGAAAAAGTGATTCACTCATCAAATTAATTACACACCTATTCAGTATGAATATCAAGCTGTTAGAAAAAATATATATTTTTTTTTCGATGTACAAAATGGCCGACTACTCGAAACTTCTCGAAACAGCTTTTTTCCAATTGGCGTGACAAATAACTTCAACAATTTTCACTCGATTTACTTCAAATTTAAAAGTTGCGTTCCTCGTTGCATTTCGCAGAGAAGTACGCACGGAATTTCTGATTAATCGAAAACTTTTTATTTTATGAGCAGTTATAACGAAATTTTTCACTGAAAATTCTTTTTTTAAGTTCAAATACCTACAACTTTTGAATAAAACAATATTTTTTAAATTCCGTACGTACTTCTCTAGGTTTCCTAATGTAGATTGACGAGAATTTTTGTTTTTTGTTCTAGGTAAAAAATTGTGGATGCTAAATGTCACGCCGCGGAGCGTCTAGAAAAAAAGATAAAAGAAAATGTTTGTAGTCAGCCATTTTGTACATCGAAAAAAAAAAATGTGTTCTAACAGCTTGATATTCATACTAAATAGATGTGTAATTAATTTTATGATTGAATCACTTTTTCATGCGAAAAAAATTTGTTAAATTCGCACACGATTTTATACCCGTTACTGTGTTTATTCGTCCGAATAAAGTCTTTATAATTTTGTTTGGGTTTGTTTGTATAGGTCTGTTTGTTTGGGTTTGTTTGTTCAGATTTGTTTGTTGGGGTGTGTTTGTTTGGGTTGTTCGTTTGAGTTTGTTTGTTTGGGTGTGATTGCTTGGGGCCTTGTACAGCGTGAACTGCATGAACTGAGCCGCTATCCGGACGAATAACGTACGCTTATTCGTCCGATAACCGGACGACCATCCGCAGCATTCTCCAAAACTGCCAGCACAAAAACTTCGAGCGTTGGTTACCTTCATGTTGCCGTGAACAACGAGGGCCTCGTCGGGCCGGTCCGTGTTGATGCCAACTCGACCGGCGTGATAAACGCTGTCAGGCGCGGCTCCCCTCTGCCAACCACCCTCGGCACCAACCCCGGTGCCTTCCGACTCGAATTGGCCGGGATTACTCGCCTGCACAAATACCTGACGAGTCAACGAACATTCGAGAAACAAGCCCCAAAATTGTAACGGCCAATGTGAAGAGAACTACAACTTTGTATCGTACGCTTGTCTTTTTTTTGGTCTTTTTTTCTCGTTCATGCACTTATCAGGCTACATCTACCTAGGTGGGTCAAAAAGTTGCATTTTCCGAAAATATTCTCGTTCATTAGTATCATCTTCTAGCTATATTCCCTGGAAATTTCATTGAAATATGCCGAAAATTGAATGAGCTACTGCTTCTAACAGTCGGCCGGGCGAGCATAGCAGCACCAGTGTTGGGCGTTAATCAATTAAATTTTCAATCAGTTCTTTAATTTACTAAAAAAGTAATTGCATTTAATTTAATTGCAATTAGACTGTTAATTGCATGTTGCAATTAATTTATTTGGATTAATCTACGTTAATTGCAACTCGCAATTAAAACAATTGGAAGTATATTTTTTAATTGTTCTAGGAAACAATACAAACTAATAATTAACGTATTTAATTTTAGTGATATCGGATAAAAAACTATTTAAATGTATGTATATATATATATATATATATATATTATTGATGATTAATATCAGTCTTTTTTTTGCTACCCATATATATATTTCGATAATTTACACATTTGTTTTGACGCCACTCCGCGCCCTATACAATAATAAGTTTTAATTGCTTATTTTTTAATGAAATATAATAAAAAGATTAAAAATTGATTAGTTTCTAATTGCCCAAAGTCACGATTAATAATTGGTTAATTGTTAATTGTTATAGTCGTGATTAACAACTACTTAATTGTTAATCTTTAGTTACCCTAGCAATTAAATTTTGCCCAACACTAAGCAGCACCATACTTCAAACTTTGAACGCGTTTTTTTTCTACACACTAGTTTCACAGTCGGTGGACATGATATCTCGAGAACCACTTGATGGATTCTTCCCAAATTTACAGGAGATGCGAGGAGAAACATTTAAAGGTCGTTGACGATCTAGCTTATGTCGAATCAATTTTCATTTTTTAATATTCGGAAGTTGAATAAGTTCTCGCTGTTTTCCAACAGTTGGCGTTACCAGAACTGCGTGCCTGTAGTTTAAGATGGTAACGCATCTATGAAGAAGTACCATAAGCAAGCTTGAAATTCAGTGTACGTCATTTCGCCAAAGTGTAAACAACTTTTTTTTTCATAGTGTTAAACATGTCAAATTTCGTGCAAAAAAAAAAGAGTATTTGTGGGGAATTTTACTGCCCCACGTTATTCTTAAATGCCATGCTCTGTCGGAAACAAGATGCAGAGATTGGTCTAGACGCTTCAAAAATGATGATTTTGATGTGTTGAATTGGAGGCATTACTTCATGAAGACTATGTCAGACGCTAGCTAAGCTTGCAGAATCACTAGGAGTTGATCACACAACAGTTTCGAAACGTTTGAAAGCATTAGGAATAATTTTTTCAAGTAAAGCTTTTATTTTCACGAAAAAATAGTGAAAACTTATTCAACATCCCAATAGTTACGTAAAAATGACGACTTTTTTCATAGATTTTGTATGCTCGAATTTCAATTCGTCGCCACGTCGCCCTGCGCGGATCATATGGTTTTTGCTGGCACCCCGGATTATTTTTGTCCTGCAGCTCATATCTCACGTATTTAGAGAGAAAAACATCTGGAAAGATTCTGGCGTACACTTAAGGCCTTGTGTACGCGGAAATTTCAAAAATTTTCATTTATTTTTTATTCCATTAGCCTGAACGGTTAGAAATATTTCAAGCTTTACAGAATTGAAAACTTCCACAAATTGTTAAAGTTACAGCATTTAGAGCTAGATAATAGATACCGCGTGGCGCACCCGATCGCCAACTTCAAAGCCGTTTTTCCACGATTCACTTTTTTGAACCTTGTGAAAGTTCTAACTCTTGAACGAAGGTTCAGATCGCTTTGAAATGTTCACAACATATTCTTAGTATCATCACCTATCGTGTGAACCACAGAAAAAAAAAGTTCAATGGCACAAAAAAATATAAAAAATAAAATACCGACAGAAAATTGAGTAAAAAAATGTTAAGTTTCGAATTTTTATTATAATAATTTTTTTCAAATAATATTGTTGGTTCACACTGAAGATACATTCATTATGCAAATTTTAATATGTTCATTTTTTTAGACACCCACATCGATGCCGAGAACCTTCACCATCAACGCGCGCGCAAAAAAAATACATTGCTTTATCATGTTATATCTCCGCCATTTGTTAATATTTCTGATTTTTTTTTTACATATACTTAACCATGTGCATAAATTATATATAAAAAAAATGTTATTAATATATGCGTTATTTTTTTTTAACCGCGTCTAGAAAAGTCCGTTCGAAAATCGGCGAAATCACGTATGTAAGGCCTTAATTGATTCTACTTTAAGTTCTGATAGTTTTTATAGTCGTTGCATTTTTGAGAGCGAAGCCCCGTCCTTCAAGGATCCGGAAGATATTTATGAGGGAAAATTCGCTTGGGTGAAAAATGGCCCATATGATCCGCGCAGGGTTCAAAATAATGAATTTTAAAAATCGACGATCGTCAACGACTCGCATCTAATGTTAAGGGGGTCGTCTAGTGTGTCAGATCAAAAGAAGAGAAAACGGCCTTGCATGACTTCTTTGAAGAAGAGGAAGGTGTACTCTATGGTCCAGGCATAGCAGATTGATGGTCAGACCATTTTTTTAATTATGAATTATATACAACAACTTTCAAATGCGTTTTTCTCAAAACACAATTTTTTCAAACTGCTGCCGTGATATCTCAAAAACTATTCAATTGATTCTGCTCAAATTTATACAGCATCTTTGGTACATATATAACTACAAGTTGAACCAAAATAATTAAGATTGCTTCGTTAGTTTTCTTTTTATCAGCTATATAGACCCCCAAAAAATACGAAAAACTGATTTTTATTTCTAAAGCGTGAAAAGAAATTGTTTTTTTGGAATTGTAACTGTATTTTAGTTCCGTGTAGAGCCTCGAATCTCACGATTAAAATTGCGTTTGGTTTTTTTCATTTCAGATAAGCGGAACGGCCGGAATCATGGCAGCAGTGGAGCACCTCTTTTTATATATGTGTTCCTATTGGGCGGTGTATCTCCGACTATATTCTATATAATGACTTCAAAAAAATCACAAAGTTTGTTCAAATGTTAATAAAAATGATATGCAATTTATAAATTATTTTATTTGAATGGTTTGACAGAAAAAATCCCCAAAAAAGAATTTAAAACGGCCTTCACACTCGACGACTGCCTTAACTTGAATAACCCGTTTGGTTTTTAGATTTCGCATGGACCGTCCAAGCTGGAGAGTGTCCACCGCCAAACGTCGTGAAAAAAAACTTCATCATCTACTCGCGGCCATGTTTTTCTGTATTTTTTAATGATTTTTTGTAACTCTCTCAATCTATGTACCTTTGTGATAAAAAAAAATGCGTTTCTTTTTCACCATCCGTTTCCCATAGAAAGAAATTCGAAATCTAGCCATTTTTTTCGAGCCCAAGGTAGATGTAGCCCCTCAAGACGCAAAGTGGCTTACCCTGACGATTATTCTTTCGGACGCGTGTGCGACAACTTGGTAGCTCGATTGATCGGCGGTATGCGCGTGCAAGCCAACGACGAGATGAAAGTAGCGCTGATCGGGATTGGGTTTGCCCTTCTTTCGCATATTGTTGCTCGTCGTCTCGCTGAAGTGTAGACGCCCGACGGTCACTTTGGTCACTCGTTCGCCGCCCAATTCCACCCTGAAACCAGCTCTACTTTAGTGTAAAGGTGAAGCTGAGATCCCTGAACATCGGAAAGGAGTGTAATTTTGCAAACGTGCCCAAAGTGTTGGTCTCGATTGGCGGATGTGATGATTGGAAAGAAAAATAAGCAACGTCACCGCGAAGCAAGCATAAGGGCGCCGTCACACTGGCGAGCTGTCAACTGGTAGATAGTATGCTACTGGACTACCAGCGAATGGCGGTCATATTGGTGAGCTAGTAGCTAGTAGACGGTGAGCCAGTAAACTAGTATCTAGCGATTGGGGGACACAACGCTGAGCTATTGAAATGTTCAATTGTCGTATTGTAGGGGAATAGTGTACGAGTTGATCCCATGAGGTAAGATGATCATTTTCAATAGCGACGAAACTATCAACGCTATCTAGTGATATTCTTTGGTAAAACATAACGCCCAGCACTCCCCCCCCCCTCGCGTTAGTCAATTCATGATGGCGGTGTGAGCGACCCACTTGTTTTGATGGAAAAAAAATTAAATTGTGAACTGTTGATATAAGGCAAGGTCGACTATAAGGCGGCACACACATTTCGACAGCAAAAAAACAGCAATATTGAGGGATTTTTTAAACTAAGAAATAATTATTCGACGATTTTAAAACTTTAGGTATACTTTAATAGTATATTTAAGTATACAAAATAATTGTTTCAATTAATTCATCAACAAAATTACGGAGCTGTGGCAGAGTGTTACAGCAAGGTCGCGGCGGGAGTTGCGAATCGGCGTGCAGTCTAGCTTCCCATAAACTTTGATTTGCAAAAAAGTTCAAACATTTTTTCAGCTAGAACATGTATAGTCTCTATGTGACGGTAATTAAAACGAAGAAAATGCAAATTTGAGAAAATGGCACGGATTTGCAAAAAATATCAACATTTCACGCGTCATGTCTGTAAAATGTGGATTAAAAAAGTCGTTTTTTTTTCCAATTTTTCAAAAACAATTCTCGTCAAGCAGAAGGTACCGATATTATCAATATTTCCACCAAGTTTCAACTCAATCGGCTTAATAGTTTTTGAGTAATCCTGCACGCCAATTTCGATAATGCAGTTTTGAGAAAAACGCGTTTGAAGTTCACGCCCGCTCTGAATCCGAGCGGTGAGGCACAGCGTTGACGGGCTGTAACGTTTGAAGTTTTTCGAATTTAGCTTTGAAACTTTGGGAAAATATTCTACATATATAGTTCTATCGTTTAGAGAAGAAAAAAAAATCGATTTTTTGATCGTTTTAAATGTATATCCCGCCTTAAGACTGGCTGTAGAAGACTGGTTTAGTTTAATTCTAGTTCTTATATTATAAAACTTATAATATAAAGGTAATTTAACTTGTAAGTTCCGTTTATGTTGTATACGTATGATTCATATATATATATATATATATAAAGGTGTTGTAAACTGGAGCAAATTTTAACTTACGTTTACCTAATTTCATCAAAATGAAAAAATCCGAAAATAGGGGCAAGATTGTCCGGGGGATCATCTTTGTCTATTCCCTAGGGATCATCTTAAACACCAGGGTGTTCAAGATCCTTATTCAAAAAAAAAAGGAAATCTTTCTATTGAAACCCTATTAAATTGAATATTTCGAATATGCCTTCCATAAGATAGATAAATATGCCAGTAGTGAACGCTTTCAGATCTTAAGGGGTTACCCCCACTTGCGATTTTGAAAAAATCGATTTTTTTTTATTACATTTTTTTGAAGTATAAGTATCGGAGAATATGTCCTGAAAATTTCAAGTCGATCCGAACAAAATTGACTGAGATATGAGCGTTGAAAGAGAAGAATCCGCGTTGAAAGAGCGTTGAAAGAGAAACTTTAAACGCGTTTTTCTCAAAATGGCATTTCTGAAGTCGGTGACCAAGATTACTCGAACACTAATGAACCGATCTTCTTGAAATTTTGCAGGCTTATTTAATACATAAAAATGTAGTCTTTAAACGTTCGATTTTTTTTTCGAAAAAAAAATGGCCGTTTTATAGCCAGAAAAAGGCCGTTTTTTTCGTTAAAATCGAACCATTAACTTTGACTGTCCGCCATTTTGTGAAAAATGAATATTTTTAAAAATCCTTCGATTAAAGACTAGTTTATACTTATATTTGACTAAATCCATCCGCATTTTCTTTTCAGATGATCCACTTCGCCGCAATGTTGGTCACCGCAAACCGTGTATATAAAAACATTATTTCATTGACGGCCATTTGCCACTAAACAATGTAATATTTTTACACAAAAAAATTACTGAAAGTTCTTCAAGATGTGTTCTTTGAGATGGTATATTGATCGATTAAAAAAGTTTTGTAGTTTTCTTTTAAAAAATTCATGAAAAAGGCCTTTTTTTGCGCTACAAGAGGGGGTAACGCCTTAATTGTGGTGAATATCTTTGACATTACGAGCATTCTCCCTTAGGGCGATCATCTGGTACACCCCTACCAAGCGAGTAACGCTCGACTACTAGTCTCGAAGCTACATCCATAGACGTCGATCTGCGAGCAAGTAGATACTACACTACTCGAATTAGCTGATCTGCAATTTCATTAGCTCACGATATGAACCAAAAACTAGTGAGCTGTTATATAGCCATTTCGCTCTGACCTCGTAAATCAAACAGCAGCCTAGCTCTTGTTGAGCTATTGAATAGCTACTGGCTGTTAGTTAAGGTAGTTCTGTAGTTTCGGTCAAATCTTAGGAATTGGCTGAAATCTAAATATAGTGTAGATATGACCTTCATGGACTGATGCTCAAAAATTCAATTCGATTCACCGTTTAGTTCATGAGATAATTGCAATTTAATATGGATATTTTTGTACGCGATCCCTATACCTAACACGTAAACCGATAGGAGTTTGCTCGCATTTCTCGATATAGATTCTAAACGGATCTTAGGATTTCAAAATAAAAACACACGTGTACGCAGTACTATTGTGGTATTGATTTTCAAAAAAATGACAAACTTTGACCGCTTAGTTTCGAAGATATCGACTTATGAAAAGTGGTAATTTTATTCCACACCGAACTCGGGCCCAACCATTTGTAACGGAATGGCAACAGTGTACGCTGCAGCCAGCTGATCGGCGCGTGGTCTGGGAACTCGAAGCGTGTTTTTTTTTTCCCCCGAGTTCCAGTAATTCTGAGACGGATGTGAAATAAATTTATTCTGCAAACAAATTTAATTTGTTCAATTTATGCATGTATTTATGCATGTATTTGTCTTTGTTGCAGCGAATACAATTTAAACCGTCGGCAAGATGTTGCAAATCCGCGATCCGACGTCCTTCGACAGCGAATTTTTGTTGCTGATCGTTGAGGTTATGGTTATTCTCATCGCGTTTAGCGGCATTTGCTTGACACATGGCTGCCACAGCTTTCAGTCTTTCAGCAAGCGCCTTTTTTCTTGTTAACTTTCCTTTGTACCGCATTTGGGTTGACATTTTCACGCTTTTTTAATTTATATAAAATATTTCGCGAATAACGGATCGTACACTGAGGAAAAAAATCATTGATCCAATATCATTGGTAGTATTGAATGCAATTTCGTTGATTCAATTGTAAAATTGTTGGTTCAAATAATCGGATTTATTAGTCCAAACAAAACGCTGTTGACTTTAATAACATGATAAAATTAAAAGTTTTTTTGTTTCATTCAAAAGATATATTGTTAGCCGAGAACAATATGATATTGAAACTATCTAAAAAATTATCGCGGACAAATTATATAGCTTTGAATGCCTTTTCTGCAACGAACAAAAAAAAAACGTTTCAATTTATAACATGAATATTGTTGATTCGAGTACACAAGAAAAATTGAATTTCGCTCGTTTGATTCAGATAAAATTTCTATTGTGTAAACGTGTTATTTTATTTTTTTCACCATATTCGATATTGATTTCCAAGTACATTATTCGTTAAAATATTAATATTTTATTTCGATTGAAAAATATAAAGCAAATGTCCGAATTGGTTAAAAAATTATGCGAAAATAAAATATGTTTCTTGCGCATTTGGTTGAAAAAATTCAACCAAATCATTGCCGAGCGCCACCGAAATTATAGGTGTGAGGAAACCCGTAGTTCTCGGAGTAACCGCTAGAAGCCGCACGCGCGCTCGTTTCTCGTAAGCGTAGCGCGAACGGAAAATCTACTTAAACGCCGGAGAAACTCTAAAGAGTATCGCTTGTTGGCCTGTGGCTAAGATCAAAGTGTAGTATCTGTCCTTATCAGTTGAATATCTGATATTCTCTCCATGGATATTCCATTGGATATCTGATATTCTCTCCACTATTATCGTGGATGATCATTCTAATGTTCACTTTTTATTTAAGATTTAAAACAAATTGAAAAACTTACGTCTCATGGCATATTCGTTTCGATGTAGTAAAGAAATAATTAATCCTATTGATTATATTTTTGTACGAAATAAAAAATGTTGTAGCAACCGTTTAATTATTTCATCCATACATCTACGGATTGTATATAGAATTATTTCAATAGAATATCATTTTATTTGAAGGATAATGTAGATATTCAGAGAACAGAAGAGTTTTTCAACTAAAATAATATGCTATTTGAATCAATCGCATTTTCCAATATTTTATCGTATTTTAACAATCTCATATATCGGTGGCACTCCGCGAACAGACATTTATTCGAATCAACCAATATATTTTTTTGATCCAATTGGTTTTTTTCTCACTGTCCAGTGAGAAAAAAAAGAATCACAACCAACAGCATCGTATAGGCATTGGATGTTACTGTACGCTTCGACCGAAACTTTCGGCTCATACATGTACCTACAGAACTACCTTGATAGCTCGCAATGTGACCGCGCCCTAAAGAGATTTCGACTTTTCGTGAGTTCGATGGAGAGGAAGAAAATATTGTGAGAACCGTCCGATATTGACACTTACACCACAGGATGAAACGGTTTTTTGCTTCTGTCGCTTTGACTCTGCTCGACGCGTATTGTCTGCGTGGGCGATTCGACCTTGACGCCGTAAAAGTGCAGCTGAAAACTGCTGATCTTTTTGAGGCCCTCGCCGGTACTGACGAACACCGCCTCGCCCTGCAGTTGAGCGTGGCAAGTGATCTGCAAAATGGCCCCAACGGATCACAAATGGCGTTCCAATGTGCCTTCAACGAGGCACGAAGTGTTCTCCGCTCACGAGACATTGTGTGGAATTATGGCTTATGGGATAATACCTGAAAGTGATTCTTCTTCTGGCAGACAAAGGCGTCGTCCGAATTACTGAAATTGAAGCCCTTGTCGGCGTCAACCCTGTAATGCGGTGTCGGCAGTTCTTTGAGATTGTGATCGCAGAGCGCGTGCCACGAGGTCTGCTGAAAAGGATGAAATCTGATGCACTGGTAACTCGCGTCGATGTACGAACTGTCGCCGTTGACCTCGTCACCGTCGAGAACCGCGCTGCTACTGCTGCAACTGTGCTCCACCGTGCCCAATTCCGGCTCCTGCGGTGATTGTCCGATCAATGAAATTTGGAAAAAAAACTTCGCTTTAGACACGCGTCTCTGTCGTTGCAGCCTTCACAAACGGAAGTCCGTTTTTTCAACTTTACAATGACTTATCTCTCATCTGGACAAACCGGAAATTCACCAACTGTACAAGAGTCTCAAGTTTGCAGTATTGAACCTGTACAACGATCGGGCCTTATGATTATCTCTACAACGTATTTATTCGGATTTGTATTAACTACACAATGAGGGATTTGCAATATCATCTACAATGTATCAACTTTACAAGAACTTTGAGTACTCAACACTCAACTGGGCAATATTATTGTTAACTCTACAACAGCTGGTATATCAGGTACCGTAGAGTAAATGTTCCCATGTAGAAATTGACCGTTGGGCCTGGGACGGGCCTTCACAGTTAGCCTTTCTAGAATATTGGGCCGTGAGTATTTACCAATGAGGTGCCTTTGTAGAAATGATAAGAACGGCCCGATATCGGCCAACAGAGCCAACAATTATTGGGCCAATGATTTAATTCATTGTAGCGGCAATGTTGGTGATTGCACTTGGCCCTATGTGGGCCCTCTTAAAGGGCCTATGTAGAAATTGACCACTGGCTCTATGATGGGCCTTCACAGTTGGTCTATCTAGAAGTTAGTCTATCTAGAATATTGGGCCGGAGTTTGTTTGGGTTTGCTTGAGTGCGTGATAAATATTCAACCTATATCGGGCCAAGATTGGCCCGAGATTGGTCCTTATGGATACATATTTCATGGAATAACCTTGAAATAAATTGTGATTTGCGTATATGACAGGTTTCAAGATTGGCATTTTTACTTACTTATGTTGGTTATTTACAAATGCCAATAATAGGCCAAAACTTGATTACAAAAACTGAACTACCAAATACAGACGATTAATATATGACGTGCCAGTTATTTGCCTATTTTGGCACAATATACAGATAATGAATAACCCAAGGCTCAAATAAAATAAAAGCAGGTATGGTCTGATCCACTTAGCCAATAAAGGGCTTAGATTAATTAAATGTAATTTCCAGTATTTTAGCATTGCCAGTTTTAAAATTGGCAAATTTCGATTAACTATCACGGCTGTTTATTGGTTTTAACAGATGGGCCAGGATAATCTTTAGTAATGGGCCGATATTGTGCCGGTTCTCAATTTATAACGGGACAATAATGGGCCAATGTAATTGCTTGTATTTTAGCACTACCAGTTTTTAAATTGGCAAATATAGTTCAACCATCACGGCTATTTATTGGTTTTAAACGATGGGCCGATATTGTGCCGGTTTTCAATTTATAACGGAACAATATTGGGCCAATGGAATTGTCAGTATTTTAGTATCTCCAGTTTTTAAATTGGCAAATTTAGTTTAACTATCACGGCTGTTTATTAGTTTTCAAAGATGGGCCAGGACAGGCTTTAGGGATGGGCCGATATTGTGCCAGTTTTCAGTTTAGAGCGAAACAGTAATGGGCCAATATTATTTCTCTTTTGTTGGCTTATACGATGGTCCCAATATTGGCCTGATCGTAACATTGGGCAACTCATGGCAACCTCTACATGGGTTATAGAGAAAAAAAAAAAAATCTGCAATAATTTACGAAAAATTAGGAAATCGAAGAAAACGTGCAAGTATTTACGAAAAATTAGAAAATCGAAGAACTGTGCAAGAATTTGCGAAAAATTAGAAAATCGAAGAAAATGTGCAAGAATTTACGAAAAATTAGCAAATCGAAGAAAATGTGCAAGAATTTACGAAAAATTAGGAAATCGACGAAAACGTGCAAGTATTTACGAAAAATTAGGAAATCGAAGAAAACGCGCAAGAATTTACGAAAAATTAGGAAATCGAAGAAAACGTGCAAGTATTTACGAGAAATTAGAAAATCGAAGACCTGTGCAAGAATTTGCGAAAAATTAGAAAATCGAAGAACTGTGCAAGAATTTACGAAAAATTAGAAAATTGAAGAAAATATGCAAGTATTTACGAAAAATTAGGAAATCGAAGAAAATGTGCAAGAATTTACGAAATCTAAAAAATCGAAGAACTATCAAATAATTTACGACAAATTAGAAAATCGAAGAGAATGTGCACCAATATTCGAAAAATTATAAAATCTAAGAAAACGATGCAATCTTCAGACCCATATCAGCGATCCAAAATGTCAACGTGCGAGACAAGCTTTTGCAAAATAACGACAAAAAAGAAATTTATAAACAAAAAAAAAAAAAGAATTCCAACACCGCGAACCTCCATGGCAATGAGATGAAGATATTTTCGTATCGACGTTGCTCACCTGTTTGACGTGTATGAGGCCATCCTGGCTGAGTTTTCTCTTCTTCGGCGCTGACTGAAGGGATGAGTACAGTGTCGTGATGCCACCGGGGCTGTGCTCGTGAGGTAGAGGGACCAAGGACGTCGTACCGAGCTGCTGTTGCGAGTTGAGACTCGGAGTCGAGGGCGTCAGGAGTGGCGTGAGCACAGGATGGGTCAACAGTAGTGATTCGTTTGACGGTGCGATTGCCCTCGGCGATGGTGGCAACAAATTTGGCGAATAATTCGTCTGATTGTTTTGGTGTTGCAAGAGTATTTCTTGCAAAGCGGCCTTCTCATCTACGAACAATTAGAAACGACAAATCGTCCAATGGTGGTTTTCTTCTTGTTGAAAGAAAAATCGTTCAATAGTCAGCTGTCGTATTTCGGGGTCAAGTTTCTAAACGTATTCGACGGCAGTTTCTTAGGTAATTCATACTCACGTGGCGAATGTACATGTTGGGAGGTTTCGTGATGACCCGGTGGCGAGTAAGGAGGCTCGCTACCGCTGTCCGGTGGACTTTCGGGTAACGCGTGTCTGAAGAAAAAAAAAAGGATTCCATAGTATTTTTTTTTAATTGGCTACGATTCCACTTGAATTTTGATATATCATGATGTTCAAGTTTGCATCATTGGAATGCAACGAACATTTTTCTCGATCTTTTTTATTTCTTTATTTTTACAATACTATTTTCTGAAATATATTTTTTTTGCAACTTTTTGTTAGAATTTTTAAGGATTATCAAAAATGTTTCAGCTACTTTCGTGGCCTTAATGTGCTTAGAAAAAATACGAGAATACGAAAGAATTATATTTTCGTTGCATTCCAATGATGCAAACTTCAGTACCATGATATATCGGTCATAGGTCTTGAAGTACATACGCGACGAATGTAATTAAAGTGGGTTGAATAAAAAACCTTGGAAACCCCTCCAATCAAAATGAAGGATAAAAAATACTCGCCAAATCGAAGCGCTTTTAGGGGGAAATTTAGGCGAGAAAAAAATGGCTGATTTTCATAATTTTTTTTTAAGGAACGATTTCTTCATTATTTTTTAGACTTAGGGTATGTTTTATTACTACTTTTGGTTGCTATGTGGTATTTTTTTGGTTAGTCGTTAAAAATGGCGGAGGTATGGCACGGTTTAAACGGGTTGCGGCGGATATTGTTAGACGGCGTGACACGTAGCGTCGCCGGGATTAATCCGAAAAAAAACCAACGAAGATTTTTCTTTTATTAACACTCATACGCAGAATATGAACCAAGAAAAAGGGAAAAATATTGAAAATCGATTAAATGGTTGGCTTTGAAACAGACTGATCAAATTTTTTGAAAAAAAGTGGCTACATTTTGCATTAAAAAATACGTTTTTCAATTGTTTAAAAACATTTAGGGTCATGTTTTAGACAATAAGGTTATAAAGATTTCTTCCAAATTACATAAAAATCGGTCGATTAGTTTCTTAGCTATACGTCACGTCAATTTTGAAAATGCAGTTTAGACCGTGCCATACCTTCGCCATTATTAAAGATTAATTAAAAGATACCGTGGAACAGCCAAAAGCTGTAATAAAACATACCCTCAGTCTCAGAAAATAGTGAAGAAATCTTTCCTTTAAAAATGTTTTCTCCCCTTAACGGGATACACCTACCTCGTGGCCGGAAAAAGAGGAATCTTCGTGATTTTTTTCTGGGGAAACGTGTGAAGTTTTTCGAACTTTTGTTCTACATTAAAGAGTATGGTTTCAAGTATCTTTGACAATTTTTGGATATAAGAATATTTATAAATGTGGTAGATTATAGATATTTATAAATGGTTTGTGCAAATCGCTGTTTAAAAAACTTCTTGGCTCGGACGAAGGATTTGATAAAATATTGACTTATGAAAAAATGCCCGCAGTCCAAAGTGAAAGATCGATTTTCCGTGAAAAAAACGCTCTGATTTCGTTTATAAAAAAAAAACTATGCATCGAAAGAAACAATTTCTTCGTTCGAGCACTGCTTTTCAATATGTAAAAAAAGCTTGTAGAATTTGAAGGAGATCGGTGCAGTGATTTTGGAGATATCGTGGTCATTGATTTTGAAAGAGTAATTTGTGAAAATCACCTTTAAAGTCTCTCCGTTTGCGAAAGCTACGTATAAACGCCCAGTACCCCTTTTCGATTTTTCGTTTTCGACGCATTTTTATAATTTGACCTTTCAAAAATATTCTCTGAAAATTGAGGGAGTTATACGCATTTTTCTCGGAATGACTTTTTCAGAATCGGTGACCAAAATATCTCAAAAACAACTAAACCGATTTGCTTCAAATTTCACAGAAATTTTTTGTACATCAAAAGGCAGTCCTTAATCGAAGCATTTTTTTTTTTCATTGCATACTTTTTTTTACATCAAGGAAAATAGAGTGTTTTTTTTCACCGAAATTTCGACGATCACTTTCGATCGGCGACCATTTTTTCAAAAATCATTATTTTATTGAATCCTTCGATCAAAGACTAGATAATACGGTACAAAAATTAAATTCATTTGGTTTTTTATTTCAGATGATTTGTTCCCGAGCAGGAGTGGTCATCGTGAAGGGCCTTTTTTGCATAGCGGTCTGTGCAATTTACTGTATCTCCGTCGTTTATAACTATTTCTCAATAAAAATAATAGTCAACGATAATTGAAATGATACCCTTTACTATGAAAAAGAAAAAGTTAAAAACCTGCACCCATGTCCCAAAAAAAATCACGAAAACACCTCTTTTTTTCGGCCGCGAACTAGGTGTAACCCGTCAATTTAACATAATTTTTTCCATAGCCAATACTATCGTTAAAAAGGATAAGAATTGATGTCATTTTTTTACCCTCCCTAGTAAGTAGGCTGTTGACTAAAATACATAAAAGATCGATACAAGTGTATACAGAATAGCATCCATCAAAAAGACTGCATGCACAATTGTCAACTGAGTTTCACGAAGACGAAGAGTTTACTCAAGACAAATGTGCAGAATTTTTCGAAAGACTCGGTCTAAAATAAATCCGCATCAAATGTGAAATATACTAACGGGAGGACGTATGTTTGCGGGTCCTTGTACGTTGTTCCTGGTGGTACAGGGGTACTTCCAGGGGCGCAAGGGGCCCCAACAGGATGACTTTGGGTAATGGGTGATGGTAACCGGGTCGGTGGTTGCTGACTCGTGGCCTCCGCTCTTCCATTGTGTGTCGTGCCGCCATTCTCATTGTGGGCGAGGGTATCAGCAAAATATCTTTGGAACACACAGCAAGTAAATATATTCGATTACAGTTACCATCAACGGATGCGATTAATTACCGATTTGGCATGGTATTCAAAGTTTGCACCGTTGGACTGCAACGAAAATATACATTTTTTCGGTTGCCGATTTTTTTCGGCACATTTAGACCTCGAAAATCACTAAAACATTTTTGAAGGTCCTTATTGAAAATGTATAGCCAAAACCTGCAAAAAAAAACGATTTACGATACAGTCGCACCTCGATATAACGAATCTCTAGGGACGTTCGTTATACCGAGTTTTCGTTATATCGAGGTTTCGTTACATCGAGGTCATGTTGTTTGAAATGTTCTTAAAAAAAAAAAAATTAGTGGTATGAATTTAAGGATATTTTTTAAAGACAGAAAGGTTCAAATTAGAGCCATTTTTACAAGCAATTAGCAATTTGGGCGCAATGTATATTATGATGTTGTTGTATGAAGGTTTCGGTTGTCTATCGGAAGGGAATGGATAAATCTTCGTTATATCGAGGTTCGACTGTACTAATAATAATAATGAAATGAAGAACATCAAGAAGAATTTGCGTCGCATTCCAACGATGCAATCTTCAGCACCACGATTCGTGAAATAAAACTCTATCCAGGATTTGAATTAAGGCCACCCTTAAACTGATTCATGAAAATAAGCAAGCTTTTTTTTTTAGGAAAGATTTCGCGATTTTTTATACTTACCGTATGTTTTATTACTACTTTTGGCTGTAACATAGTATGTTTTTTATTCATCTTTAAAAACGGCGGAGACATGGGCACAGTCTTCTAAACTGCATTTTCAAAACTGGTATGACAGAGAGCTAAAAAACAAATCGACCGATTCTGATGAAATTTGGTATAAACCTTTCTAACCTTATTGTCTGAGACATGACCCTAGATGTTTTTAAAAACAATTTTTCAAAGTTTTATTGCCAAATGTAGCCAATTTTTCCGGAAAATGTAATCTTTTTGTTTCAAAGCGTACCATTTCATCGATTTTCAACATTTCTCACTTTCTCTTGGTTCATATTTTGCGTATGAGTGTTAATGAAAGAAAAATCTTCGTTCATTTTTTTCAGATTAATCCCACCGACGCTAGGTGTCACGCCGTCTGACAACATCCACCGCAACCCGTTTAGAAGACCGTGCCATAACTTCGCCATTTTTTAAAAGTTAATAAACGATACCATGTGAACAGCAAAAAGTAGTGATCAAACAAATCCTGAATCCCAAAAATTGTAACGAAATTTTTCCTTTGAAAAAAGAAAACCATAAAAATATGCCATTTTTTCCTCGCCTTAATGACCGAATAGTTAATAATTGTCATTGATCAATTGAAACTGTGTCGAAGGTGCTAATAACATTCTCGAAATGACATCAAATAATTGACTCAATGAAGATTAGTGCTCTGCGCTCGTATATCTGTCGATCTTTTCAATCGTCTCGTTCCATTCTGCCTCCCTTTCACTCATGGCAATTAGCCCAAGGTTCAGCTCTACTATCAAGTGAGTTCGTACTCAATCGAAATAGAATTTTCCTTCGGACTTACCTCGGAGCTTGAATGACATTGGAATTTGCATTGCTGGGACGCAACAAAAGTTTAGCAGGCGAAACTTTTTTTTTCTGCGAATTTGGGGCCACGAAAATCACTCAAACGTTTTGAGGATTCTCGTCTGAAATCTGCTGCCCAAATGTGCAGGGTAAGATTTTCGATGGTGAAGAAAATGAAGAGATAAAAAAAGTAAAAAACAATATTCGTCGCTTTTCAACGTTGCAAACTTCGACATTATTTTATTATTAATCACGACTTGATTCGTAGATTTCAATTCGACCGATAGAATAACGCCTGTGGGCATCGACGATGTTGACGTTTGCATCGTTGGAATGCAACGGAAGTCAATTTTTCCTCCAGTGCTCACGGTTTTTGTTCGCCGATTTAGGGCACGAAAATCACTCAAACGCTTTTTCTTATCCTTACGAGAGATCCACGATCTTAATGGATAAAACAAATTATAGACCGTGATAAAAATTAATTAAAAAAACAGAACAACGATGTAAACTTCAACGCCATGGGCATCGAGCTGTTCCTTTAACTTTCGCGATAGTGTTTAAGTTTGCATCGTTGCAGTGCAACGAAAATTCTTCTGTATTTTTCCCCTTCTTCATGTTTATCATTATCTAAACCCTTTTTTCCAAGGCTTGTGGAACTCTGATAAGGATCTTCAAAAATGT